>LNAC01000323.1:206683-343101 GCA_002007465.1 Ailurus styani | reverse complement strand
TTTTTTTTTTTTTTTAAGATTTTATTTATTTATTTGACACAGAGAGAGAGAGATTACAAGTAGGCAGAGAGGCAGGCAGAGAGACAGGGAGAGGAGGAAGCAGGCTCCCTGCTGAGCAGGGAGCCCGATGTGGGCCTCGATCCCAGGACGCTGAGATCATGACCTGAGCCGAAAGCAGAGGCTTTAACCCACTGAGCCACCCAGGCGCCCTCTCTGTGGTTCTTGAAGGCAGAACAGGAACCAGCAGATGTAGACTTCAATGCAGGACCATGACTACTCTTCTGAGCAGCATGCTATCCAACCAGCAGTTGAAACACTGCATTTTGATATACTGTAAAATAATACTTCCATTTGGATTACCTTGAAAGTCCATCCTGACTGATATTCTATTATTTCATGAATTATGCATCACATCCCTGCCCAATAGCATAGATATGGTGATACAGGTTGATTAGCACATGCAGAAGAATTTCAGGCTTTGTTGTTCTACAATACATAAAATAGTAGAAAATACAGCTTAGGTGTTTAAAATACTGATACCATGAAACATGTGGGACTGAACGGAGTAAACACATAGCTAGCTTCTCCTGAGTTTCAGAAAACAGGTATATGATGGCATTTAGAAGAACAAAAGGTGTTTGAAGGAGCAATAAAAACAACAAAACACGATGTTAGCATCAGAAGCCTGGTAAGAAGCTTAGTATATCATTTTAGTCCTAACATTTTAATTACATTTTCTCAATAGGTATTTGCTCAGTGGATGAATGTATACATGAACTATGAAGCAGGCACCTTATTTTCAACACTTCGGTGAGATTTCTATGTGGACAGCTCAGTGTAATGTAAGAAAATGTCTAATGATATGGGAAAACATGGCCCTAGGTCTCAATTTCTTCCTGACATGGTCCCAAATCACTTTTTAAAATGGTTTTACCTGAGTTCTGTGCCACAATGAAATGTCACTGAACCCATGTAGAAGGAGTTGGGATTTTTGATCTTGTGCTAAATCAGGCTCACTAAGGGTGGCAGCTGGTCTATAATTGAGAAGAAAAGTCTGGTTGTTTTGGGTGTGGGCATTGCTTCTATAATCGCAGCAATGTGCTGGCTTGGCATATCATCAAATATTCTTTTTGAACCTGTCTGATCACTTCCAGAAAGAGGAGGTTCTATTTTGTTATGGTTCGTTGAACCATCATTTAGAAAAATGCTGCATTTTAATGGAATAGCTTCTAGTGCTGGGTGTTTTAGTCATATCTACAAGGGTCTACTAAATACTGACAATGCCAAAAGCTAGTTTTAATACTCTGGTAAGGTAAGAAAAAAGAAGTGGAGATTTTCGGAACAGGGGTTACACTTGAAATGACCTGGGGTTTGAATTACATATAGAGGCAGATTAAGTCTTGAGAAAGATCAAAGGCAGGAATCCTATTTGCTGGAGTCCCGCAGATATTCCAGGGATGAATCGTGTTCAGTGGTCAAAATGCTCTTTTTGCTTGACAGTATTTTATTCATGACCCCACTTTTAAATCTGAAAATTCTATTTGGTAATATATAATGTTACTGTTAAAGTCACTTGACATAAGATGTCTTACTACATGAAAATTCCTATTTTTAATCCTTGGAACAGAAATAAAGTATATGCAATTGCATAATGTTTGACAGTCAGCTCTTAAGGGAAACCCAAGTCTGAGGTTAACGTTGAATAGAACACTAATGCATGTTCTTCAACTATTTTTGTTACCCAAAGTATTGAAATATGGCAAAGCTGGTGGGAGAAATTCCCCAGTCTGGAGATCTTCTGGAATCCTCTCATCTTTTTTAACTCTTGATTCAAATGTCTACTGAAGTTAGGAGTTTTCTACCATCATCATTTACAACTCAGAGTTGAATGCAAATAAAAATTTCCTTCTCTTGCTTTGTGTCAGTTAAGATTACTTTTGGTTACATATGAAGCAAATCAGTTTAGAGTACATTACAGAGTAGAGAGCTAGTTTTTTTTCCTCATGTAAAAAGAAACACAAATGTAGGTAGTGCAGAGTTTGTGCAATGGCTTGATGAAATTATCAGTGACACAAATTTCTTCTAATTTCTTGCCTACCTGAGGGCTTGTTATTCTCATGTTAGCAACATGGCTGCTATGTCTCTAGCCATCATGCTTGTATTCCTGATAGGGAGAAGGTTAAGAAGAGCAAAGGACAAAATGCAAAACCAAAAAGATATATGTAAGCAGTTACTTATATTAACGTATCACTGTTCACACATTTTGGCAAACATTATCTGCAAGAGATTCTGGGCACATAAATATTTTAAATTGGGTACACTGCAACTTTATACAAAAAAGTAAGGATCTATTAGTAAGGAGGAAGTTGTAAATGAATATATATTGGACAGGCAACTAAAAGCAGTTTCCATGAAGTTATTAAACATTAAAAGGGAAAATATACATCTAATTAGAAAAAAAATTGTCAGTACTGAGTACTGAGAAAACCCAGAAAAGTGAAGGAAAATCAAATAATTTTAAAAAATTAATTGAAACTCTACTTGCTGGAAGAATGTTAATAATAGATGCTGTTTTCTTCTCTTTCTTATATTTGATCTCTTGTTTTCTGTATATGATTGTGCTTATGTTGGTTTTGAAAAATAATGCTAATGAACGCATTACATCACAGTTCAATTCTTTTACACCTATCTATTATAAATATTTCTAGTAGTAATAGCTACTATTTTACAACAGGTTTTAAGAGCTATCACATTCTAGGCACCTGGGTGGCTCAGTGGGTTAAAGCCTCTGCCTTTGGCTCAGGTCATGATCTCAGGGTCCTGGGATCGAGGCCCACATCGGGCTCCCTGCTCAGCAGGGAGCCTGCTTCCTCCTCTCTCTCTGCCTGCCTCTCTGCCTCCTTGTGATCTCTCTCCCTCTGTGAAATAAATAAAATCTTTAAAAAAAATTAAAAAAAAGAGCTATCACATTCTATCATATACATGTACTTCTACATGCTTAAGTTATGTGCATAATAGAGATTATTTCAATTTTTCCTATTGACAATTTTTAAATCCCTTAAATATATATTAATATTATATAATATTCTATATATATACATACTTAACACTTAGCTCAGATTACTTCTGTAGGATGCATTTTGAAAATGGAAAGTAATCAGAGCATATACACATATTAAGGCTTTTAATATGTAATTAAGTAGCGTGACAAGTATATGTTGTCTCTCTGATCTCCCGCTCTCTTTAGAATCTTTGCTGTTTGATAGGTAGAGGAAATAATATCTTAATATTATCTTAATTGTAGTTCATTTATATACCAGGAGGGGCTGTAATTTTGGGATGTGTAAGGCAACTGACTCTTGATCCTTGAAAATCACTTCTTCATGCGCTTTGCCTTTTGTCCTATGCTCTGCTCACTTCTCATTTCACCCATTTCTTTCCATATTCATCCACTTTCCAAGTCCCCAAACTTGCCCTGCTTAGTGTTCAAAACAGTCTTACAAGGCCTCCCACCTCACTGTGGCTTTTATTTCTGGGAAGGACTGGCAAAGACAGGGATGGAACGGGCTCCTGTGACCAAATCACCATTTTTCCCAAAGCTCCTCTTCGTATTTACACTTGAATTTCACTCCTAATTACAGAATGACAGCAAGTGTTCCCTAAGTGTTCCTTTACTTGGAATCACAAAACCTGGGTTGGGTCTCAGCTCTGTTATTGATGTCTGGGAAAGTTTCGGGAAGGCAGCCAGTCACTCATATTCTTTCCTCCCAAGATTAGAGCCAATCCAGAGATTGACATAGGAGATCAGAGATCTGGGATTAAAACAGCTGAGCTATCGCTAATAAAAGTTATATTGGAGAATAAAGGTTTGGCCCTATGGTTCTACTGGCCTCCGAACACGTGTGCCTTCAAATCCTCAGACTACCTCACTCCATTCCTGACAGTTCTGGACCACAGCCGACCCACTGAATTTATCACATCGTAAAAAAAAAAAAAAAAAAAAAAAAGACTTGACTGTTACTTCATGGAGACATGAGGAGAGGAGAGCCCATGTGGAGAGCCCAGTAGAGGCTGAGCCTGTGTGTCTGGTCGCCTCTCCTAAGCTCTGCAGTGAGGGAGGGAAGCCAGCCTTTATCCAGTGGGAGTCCCCGTGCATGGTGAATATGGACTTGAACTCAGGACACCTGTGCTCCCCCTGTTGTCTTCCACCATCATCCTATGTGATCTTGGCCAAGCTTTTCAACTTCTTTTAGATTTTGTTTTCTCAGGTTAAGCTGAAAATAATACCATTTCTAAGGATCTAATAATATAGTATTCAAAAGGAAACCTAAAATTCATGTCGTCTTCTACTATAAAGGTTTTCTGAACGGTAGGTTTGATCCATAACACCAATTCTTCTTCTTTTTTTTTAATGTGTCATACAGATGTAAGAATTAAGGGGCCCAACAGCAACACAAACAGCGTTTGAGTATTTTTTTCCTATATATACAATTAAAAATAAGTATTATTAGTAGTAGAAATAATAATTTTAAGATGATAAAATTTGATATGTTGACAAATAATTTGATAAACAAAGTTTTATATTCTCTTTGCAGTTTAACAAGTTACTCCACATGATTTTCAAAACTGTATTTTTTTGGAAAACCACTTTTTTAATAAAATATATAATTTTGACATTTCTGCTATTCTTGTTTGACATTGACATCGTCATGCTCTCCTTTGGCAGAAAGAAAGTAGATACATAATGTCATTCTGTGTCAGTCATGTTGGGCGAGGGCAAAGGAGTATTTTGACCTTCGTATCAGGTCAAAATTATAAAAATTGTTATTGTCCTTTTGTCTTGATACCTGGTCTTACTGTCTTTAATTTAGATGACATTGACTAAATTAATTTCTTTGCAATTCCGTGGGATGTCTCAGAGGAAAGTATACATAGAAAGTCAGGGGACTCCATAGAGTCTTCATAGAGTCTTTGCGACCTCTAGAGATCATGTGCACCAGAGGGCCCGCCCACGGCCGGGATGTGCAGCAGGTGTCCCGGATGTGCAGCAGGGGCCCCGGATGTGCAGCAAGCATCCCGGATGTGCAGCAGGGGCCCCGGATGTGCAGCTGGGACCCAGAACTCCTGGGGCGGAAATGCACGCCCCAGTTTCACCAAAGACCTGCCGACCTTGAAGAATAGAGCTGGGTGAGCAGGAGACAGCAACAGACTGGCATTTAACGTGTTCTTGTGTGTGTAGTCATATCAGAAATGGGAAGATTTAAGTGTGGAGAGTCGACATCAGGAAGAGCGTGGCAAGGGCTTCGCACGCAGAGCACCAGTGATGGAAGTCTGCGTGTGATATAAGCTGCCCTCGTGGCTGAGCACCCGGGTTGGGAGTCTGGGGCTCTGAGAGGCAGACATTAAAGCTCCTAAGGCCCTAAAATGCTTATCTGAATGGTGAAAAAATAGATCGGGACAGGGTGCTACGAAATCGCATTATTGCAATTTTGAATTACTTTCGAAATGACTTACTAAGTACGATTTGTCCAGGAGCACGATATGCGACAGACCTAGCTTGTAGAATGCAAAATTAACATGCACATTAAAACCCAGTATCTTAATCCATCAGCATTGTGAAGAAATTTGATAAAATCCCTTTTTCCTTTTTACCTCCTTACACTTTTTGGAGGTTAAGTTCATCACTGACATGGCAAATAGACTATCTTTATGCCAAGGGAATAGAAGTAGTAACATTTCATTCATCTTACGTTTTGTGTAATCCCCACAAGGGAGGCAGACTGGCAAAAAAAAAAAAAAGAATGGGCTGCTATGGTTTTTATTTATTATTAAAATCTATTACACTTTTTCCAAATGCAAATGGGGTTTAAATTTGATGCTTCTTATCTTAAATCTGTTATGGCCATTCCAACTTCTGTTGTGTTAAATTACCTCTTTCTTTACTTATCCGTAAAGTCCTTGTCTAGACCCTGGCTAACTAATATATTTAGATTAATGAAATGTCTTTCTCGTAGTGCTCTGGCTTTCTGGCTTCGAGCCTTTCTGACTTGGAGCTAATCCTACTCTTATGCATGATCCAATCCGGAGGGATAAATGATCATAAAAGCCTCGGTTTTATTCCCCACTACTTAACATGACTTGACTCCAAGTGTATCCATGACCTTGCCTTATTTCTGGCCGAGATGTCTCATTTCTCAAACTCTCATTCATTCATTACTCATACTTTCTTCTCCATCCCACTTAATAGGAGGATCCCCACACTTAGAATCGTTCTCCGCAGCCTGGCCTGTGTTTCTGGCCTTCCCCGCCACAGCCTCTTACTCCTGAACAAATACCCACCCGCAGAATGATGTCCTCACTGCAGAGACTCAATGACTAATGTGGCTTCATCTCCAGCCACTTTGCTGCCTGGGCCTCTTCTTGCAGGTTCTGTCTGTAGAGCCTCACCCTTGCTCTGAGCTGATTTTTATTTAATGTGTGAAACATACATGGTCATTCTGTTCTCTCTTTGGATTCCTTGACCCTACATCTGACTTGCTAGGATCCTGGACAACGTGAACCCAGAAGATAAACCTCATAGAGCCTGACAACACCAGGTGCTCAGCAGCCAACAAAGTACAGGATCCTCGTGTCACCCTCCCTTCAAGAATTCAGTGACATACCTTCCATGAAGGCCCATGAAAGACATGTTTGAAACAATTTCACGTAATTCTCCAAGATCACGACTAAGTAAACAGAATCTGGGGTTTTATTTCCACTGTGGCATTTATAAGTTTTGTGATTTTGAGATATTTCTTATCTGTAAGAGGCCACAATTAAAGCTCATATCTCGTTGTTTTAAATATTAATTAAAATAATGCACATAAACAGCACAGCGCTGCCTGCCACACTGAAATCTCGAGTTAGTTTTTAAGGGTCATTTCAAAGGTACTATCACTTGTAGCTTAAAATAAGGGTCCACAGAGGAGTGTGATAGGGAATTTGTGACCTGAAGATCCGGGTCTGCCTCTTGTCTCTGGTAATTTATAGAAGCAGGACTTTGGGTAAGCCACTTAACCTCAGCTGTAAAATGAAGGTATTAATGAAGACATTACAGAGTTCTGGTGATGATGAAGGGACTTCTTGAGTAGGGGAATGCTTCATAAACTAGAAGATGTTATGGAAATGTTACTGAAATATGGAGTTATTACTGACCTTATAAGAAAGAACAAGGATACGCATTTTATGTATAATTTTTATTCAAGTGTACTTTGGGTTTAAGCGTAGGAGTAGAAATTGCCTCTAATAATAAAAGTTAAGAAAGGAAAACATGCATATGGACCCGGGGTTAGAAGGAAGATTGATTTTAGAAAGAAGGCCTGCAATATGTTTGTTTGGTTGTTGATACTTTGCTGCCTTGCACAGTATGATATGGGTAAGTTTTTTTAATTACTGTATTGCAGTGTAGTTATCCCTGTCTATCTTGGTTCATGATCCTATGAGTCATTATAAAATAGCTTATTTGGAACTTACTAAGAAATAGTCTTAGAAGGTATTTATTTTCTGTTTCTATTCTGGGAACACCAAAAAATATCTACATAGTGCCTTTGCCATATTGTGATACACATAAAAAATTATAAAAATCAACTGAGTTCCCTCAACATCACCAGATTAGGTTTTTCTTAACTTTTGTACTGTTCTTTTCAGTTTGACAACAGTGGCTAAGTTGCCAAAAGGCATTTATGGTCTTGTTGCCTATAGCTTCTCTTTACAGATAAAACAATGCAGATATTGTCTGGTCATTTAAACACTGAAAGCGTACTTCGACTGATCTTTTAAATGGATATCTCATGGTCCTCGATTCGAGAACGCACAGCTGTACAGCACTGGAGAGAGTGACGATGGTTTGCTAGAGTAGATGGTATTAGCTGTTGGGTGGGTTAGTGATGCCAACCCCGCTCTGCTACTCACACTCCAGGACACGCTGGTTTGGGTCATGTCGGATCCATAAGGGATCACTTGAGACTTGCCACTCACAGTACACGGCCTTTTGTAGTAACTTACATGAGCTGGTGGTGAATGTCTGTTTCAGTAAGTTTGAAAAGGGATTCTGGATGTGTCTCCTTGTACCAAAACATTTTATCCAGGTCGTAAGAATGGATATTTATCTCAATTTCTGAATTGTCTTTCATTTAAAAGTGGAGAGATCATCCTCTCGGACTGTCAGTACTGGCTGGAGGCTCAGGATGGACATTTTCAGAGCTCTTTTAGTCGTCTTTGGTAATCAGAATAATGACAGTAACATCGATGGTAACTCACATTTTTGGAGGCCATTTTTATTCAGGAATCTTTGAAGTGACATATATGCACAGTCTTGTGTAAGTTTCATGATTAGCCCAATGGGTAGACCCCGTTATTTTTCCTGTTTGGTGGAGGAGGCAATGGGGGCAAAAGGAGGTAAAAATGAGTAATATAGAGAGGTTTACTTGGAACAAAATATCACCATTGTTCAGGAGCCAAGTGCCTCACATTCTACTGTCAGTTTGATTGTTTACCTTGAATTTGTGAGTATTCTTTTAAATAAAAGCAATTTTGGAAGGACTGATTCATTAAGCCATTGAGTTGGTGCTTATTAATTAATCCACGATGAAAGAATCTCAGTACATTCGGTACCCAAAGAGGCCGATGAAATTGAAAGAGAAGAAATGGGTCAGAATGAGCAAATATGCTCAAATTCTGTGCTTAGTTCCTTCATACATATGGTATATTTATAATCTTTCTATAATGTTATAGGTCACTCGATCTCAATTAAAAAAACTATTATAGATTAGGTCAAAAAGGAGAAATGAAAAACTAATACAGATTAAAAAAATCATCCCTGTAACAGTAACCTGCACCAACAGCTCACCTACTTCTGCATGACGTGGAGGTAGACGGGCTGCAAGGCAGTGCACATGACCAGTGGTGTCTGGGGACCTTAAGATGCTTTTGGAAAGTACACCCATGCTAGAGAACACGGTACCCTCCCATCTGTAGAAGAGGCACAGCTAGCCTTGAACTTCTCATCGTTTAGTTGGGAGTTCACTAATAATGCTTTCAAGACAGTAAGTGGGAAGGGATGCACATATAGGGACATGTCCTCAAGAACTGAAAAATTAGAGTTGTGTTTACGAGTGTTCTTGCTTTAATGGAATAAGCATACATATAGGACAATTTTGGTTTGAAATTGGAATCTTTCATTCCAGCTTTTGAGTTTGTTTCTCAAAGGACTAATCACATTCAAGACTTAAATTCTAGAAGTCAGCTCCTCATGGGTTACTTTCGTGGGTAATAATTCTTGTGGACATATGGAAAATGATTTTTGAGTCACACAAGTCAATATCCGATAAAATGGATTTAGCAGAAACTTTCCAAATATTCACCTTTTGGCTGAGGCTAAGCCTGGAGTGTTTAAAGCCCAAAAGGAGAATTTTTTGAGAAAGTTATGAATGAATGGATACTAGTTTATTATGGAAATACAATTGTAACCAAGCACTATAATGTGTCTAGACATACGGGGCTCAGTTGCCAAAAATGAAGTGTTCTAGCTTTAAGAGAAAGCCTCATGGAAAGTGCACAAGATGTTACATGGTGAGAATTCTACCAAAGACCCATATGTGCTCCTGGCACCATTTGGAACTCGTTCCTTTTTTAAGGAAGGGATTCTTATGGATAGGCAGGAAACTGGAAACACTACTCCTTGGACATAAGCATAGGTCTGGGAGAGAAAAATACTGTGTAAAGAAAAACGGCTTTAAAAAGTTTGAAGATTATTGTAGTTGTCTGTTTTCGTTATTTTGTTTAAGGGTATTTGATGAAGCTATTGCCGTGTGGTGATTTTAGGAGAATCTAGTCAATGGCAAATTTAGCAGTTCATTCTCCTTCCCTGACTTTTTTTNTCTCCTTCCCCCTTTTTTTTTTTTTTTTTTTTTTTTTTTTAAGAATTGCATTGCAAACCTTCAGATTCTCAGAAGTTTTAGGATAAAATCCAGGGTGAAATGCTCTTTTAAGACCACAAATATGACAAGGGTCATAAAGGAATTCCTTAAGGTTTAGAAAAGGAGTATATATTTAAGCATGCTCTCTTTGATGGAAAGAGAAAAACAAAACTAATGGGCACCTTAAAAATTCTCATGCCAGGGGCGCCTGGGTGGCTCAGTGGGTTAAAGCCTCTGCCTTCTCAGGTCATGATCCCAGAGTCCTGGGATCGAGGCCCGCATCAGGCTCCCTGCTCAGCAGGGAGCCTGCTTCCTCCTCTCTCTCTGCCTGCCTCTCTGCCTACTTGTGATCTCGCTCTCTGTCAAATAAATAAATAAAATCTTTAAAAAAAAATTCTCATGCCAGTTACCAATCTCACATTGATTTTGAGATCACCAACAAGACTATATTTTGGAGTTGGATTTCCCGGCGGTTGGTTCTCTGACGCTGCAGTTTTTAAGTGTGCGTGCGTGTGTGTGTGAGCGCGCGCGTGTGTAGATATCCAGCAATCTAATTCACTTCCAAGCACTTATTTTTACAAATGACTTTATAAGGCCTGAAAGAAGAATTATTCTCTTGTGTTTTTAGAACCACTTCCAGCAGTGTGTCTCCAGAGTCAAATAGAGCTGTCTTCATCATTTTTACATATAGACTTCCTCAAACACTAAAAAGAATGATAATCGCCTAATTATAAATTCACTGTTAATATAGCCTTAGAGCTGAGAACATTTCACTCCAGTAGTTAATTTAGTCTGTGGTAAATTCTCACTGTTATTTAATGTCATTTATCACCTGCTGTTTTGTCTTACTGAGAACATCCTGCCTGCCCCACACTGTCTCCAGTACATGGACCTTCTGTGACTTTAATGTGCTCAGAACAAAGGCTCCAAAGTGCTGCTATCAGGAGAATTTTGGCAACTTGCCTTAGATATATTCAAGCCATTTTGCTGCCTGTCACTCAGTGCTGTACAAATTGAACTCCGAGGAGAGGTAAAAAGGGTCTATGGGGCATTTTTTTTTTCTGGGAAGAATATGCTAATAAAGCGTCATCAGCAGGAAGCAGGCTGTGTCTGAAAGAGTTTTGTCAACTCTGAATTAATTTTGTGTGTTAAGAAACACGGGGGTGCTTCTAGAGCTGGTCTGTGGTAATTAATCCTTCCTGTTTCTGGAAGAACAGAACTGTAATAAATGCAGCCCAGATTTAACAGATGTGTGCACACAATGTCTGCTTTATGAGGAGTAAAACAAAATGATGGGTACAGAACAAAAAAATATTGACTTAAAAAACTAAAACAGTATGGAAAGCACGAAGCTTGGAATTCCCAGAGTTTATGCAAATACAGTATTCCTTTAAATGTTCACAGACAACGTGTTTGGAAAACAGCTGTCCATGGGATTGGTGCTGGGAAGGGGCTCAAAAAGGCAGATGTTTCTTGTTCCTTAGAAAATTGAGTAAAAAAATTTGCACACAGGCATAAGGTAAGGGTTGTAGTTCACCATTCCTAGGTGTGGTTGGAGTTGGATCCAAGTCATCAGATGGTGACCTCACTCCGGGATGAATCTCTCTCTATGCTCTTCCTTGTTTTTTTGTTTTTTCTTTCTTTCTTTCCAAAATTGCATTACGGAGGATAAAATTCAAGTTATATTATCTGTAACTCTGAACACAATGCTTGTGTGGCAGTTTGAATGATGTCATGAACAGGAGAGTTTGCCTTTCAAAATTGGACAGGCAAGTTGCCCCGCCAGTGCTGATAGCTGATACATTCAACACAAGATTCACAGAAAGGTGAATAAGGGCAGGTGGACATGGTATTCATCAAAACAAATCTATACAGAAAAAAGCATTTTCAGGTCAGGGCTACCAAAGCCATCTAGCTCATTAGCTCACTCCCTTCTTTCTCCTTTCTTTCTTTTCTTTTCTTTCTTCCTCTCTCTCTTTCTTTCTTTTTCTTTCTTTCTTTTTTTTTCTTTTCCTTTTTATCTCATTAAGCTACCCCTGCCATTATGGTTAGGAGGCACGAGTCTGACATGGTTAAGTTAAAATGGAATAATGGGGAAAATGCCTGGCCAGCAGCAATCATTTTGATAGGGCATGCTTTAAACAGATTTTAATATGCCTTTCTCTTCTATCATGAGGATATCTTAAGTGTATATTTAAAGATTCAGAATCAAAATTTTAGGGCCTAATATGAAAAGCATTTAATAAAATCCAGCTCCCTCCACGTTGCCTATAGCTTGTCATGTAGAGTAAATATCGAAAATGCTTTAACTCACTTTCAATGAAATGTATTACTTACTTCATGCAGAATAGCAGTTCCTTTCGCTTTTGGCAGTGTTACCCATGGAAAAGTGGTTTTACAGTCAGTCTTTGTTAACCCTTTACATTTCACATCAATTTCAGGTAGGGACTCTCTACTTCAAAGAATTTTAGCTTTCACCATCGTGGTTTTGCCAGATTATCTGGTATGTTATGTAAAAGCTCTTTGATTAGCTGTCTTCACATTACTTAGGATGCACATCAAAGTCAATAATTTAATTATTGTTCAAAGTTGTTGATATATTTCGGTGAAATAAAAGACTAGACATACCTGTGATTCTCATAGAAAGAGCAGTCGCTGAGTAAACCTGCTCATTCCATGGGCTCTTTCCAAGTCTAGCTGTTCAGGCATTCATGGAGAACGCATCCTTCTTACCATGTGTAATTTGTAGCTTATTGTGGTCTAAGTGTAGGCAGAAGCCACTGCCAGAGTTAACTCATTAACAATTTTTAATTACATATTATATTCTTCAACTATAATGAAACTCCATATGCTATACTTAAGTGATAAAAAAATTCATAAAGTCATTGCCTTCTCTTGAGGAAGTCATACTCTAATCTGGCTCCCCTGGATATTTAACATTTAATTTATAAAATGTAATAAGAGAATTCAAGTCCCAGGAACTGTGATTTAGATTTCACCAGCTCGCAGGTTCAGCTGTGAAAAACCATTCCAAGTGGAAGGACCAGAATATGTGAAAGCCTTTAAGATCATGGTTCCTTAAAATAATTTTAAGAAGTACTTTGCCAGGAACTTAGAGTCTACAGATCATCATCCAAAGCTTCCTCCTTACTTAGTACAAAGAACTCCACAAGTAACAGTAAACACCCTGGAATCTTCATATGTAACAAGCATGCTAACCACAAAGCCTGTTTGGGATCAACATGGTACTGGATGTCAATTTGGGCCAGTGTATCTAATTACCAAAGAACTTGGGAATACAGCATAATGGCAGAGAAGTGTGGGAGTCCAGAGTCATAGCAGGAAAAAAAAATTAAGGTCTTCCAAAAAAAATTGGAATCTCTTCTCTGGCTTACTTAAAAGCTCCTGTGGGTTTTAGTGGGGGGGATGAGCCAGGTTTTCCTCGAGGCATCTTAAACCCTCTGTTCACCAATGAGTACTCATCCCTAGGATCTGGGAACTCAGTTGGAGAGTGATGTCCCTTTTTAACAGTTGTTTTCAAAGCTCAGTATAAATTGAAATCATCTGGGCAGTGCCAGGGCCTCACCTCTAGTGATTCTGATTTTCTAAAATGTTTGTGTCTTTGGAAGAGGGTATACTTGAGGAGTGGTTAACAGAATACTTACCAGTGCTCAGTAAATCCAAGTTATGATTATTATAATTACTGTGGTTATTAGGGTTAACAAGCCCTGAAGATGATTTTCAGGCAACCTGTGTTCAAGATCACTGTCTCAGAATACAAAAAATCAACAATGTCATCCTGCAATTCGCCTGGAGTTCATATGTGGGGATGTGAAGGAATGAAGACCACAGGTCATGGCTGGATGTGGCGTGTTTCTGTTTTGTTGTGTGATTGTTAAATATATGTATATGAGAATCTGAGAAAGCTATTCCTGGGACTCCAAGGCAAACACAGTGATGTTGTTCATTGCCATTTTCCCCAAGATTACTTATGTCCTCAAATTTCAGTATCTTCTAAGGATGTTCATTTCAACCTGGTTTCACCTCTGATGTGCTATTTGGGGGTTGAGAATAAAGCAGGAGGGTGAAAAAATCTAGAGCTAAACCATTCAAAACTGGACTAGACATTTACAGTTCGATACTAAAAGCACCGTATTTTGACCCCTGCCTACTTAACTTTGATTCTGCCCACACACCTTCAAAGGTCATACTTAGCCTGTAACATCGCCCTCTCTCTGTGCATTCCTGGACTCAGTGCAGTCGGCAACACTTAAGCCGATATTGCCTAGAACATGAAACTGAAGTTACTGTGTGTTTTTTCACAAAATGGCTGGTAGAAATCAGTTTCTAAAACCTGGCTGATTCTTTGACCATCTTCAGCTAGCGATGATAAACCATGTCATGTGAAACTTTCAGAATGTTTAAGGATGGAGACAGAAGACGTCCCTTCCAAATTTCTATCAATAAAAGCAATAACAATATTGTTATTAAAAGCTCACAGTGCATCAGGGAGTAAGAGTAACGAGTTAGTAAATCTGTCAAGTCTTCATTATTCTGGACTCCCGCTTAGGAATGTTCTCAGGTCCCAACGTGGCACTGCTGTGTGCAATATCCCCGGGCGAGTGCATAAAATAACAGTGGTAATGAGGTGTGTAGAAACATGCTTATCTCTTTTCACCCATCATCCTGGAGCTGGGATAACAGGGACTAAATGACAAAGCAATCTTTAGGAGGTTAACATATCCCAGATACAGAGTTACTGAACACTTTGGAAGGGTCCGTTTGAAGAAGTGGCCAAAATTTTGTTCCATGTAGGAAAGAAGTTGCCCATTCTCCCATCCGCCTCCCGGGTCCCCAAACACCACCTCCAGCCCCCTCTCTTCAGAATAAATCAATTTGTCAGAGCAATTGAGCACCTATGTGGGGGGATGTTCCTGGTAATTAAGGTTTATAACTGCAGCTGTTTTTGTATCTTGGCTTTTAACCTTATGTTGGTGGGGGAAGCCATCCTTAAAACATCTGGGTGACTTGCTGAAACAATAGCTTCTGCAGTAATCTTGTGTAATTTCTGGTGAATAGTAGGGTACATTTAAACAGTTCTAATGGAGTGAACAATACTGTTTTAAAGGGCTTTGATCATTACTTATCTTTCAGCTGATTATAGGAATCTTGTTGGAAGCGTTCAAAGGATTTTTAATTTTGAATCTCTTTATGTCTTCAACCTAGTGATGACACTAATTTCCCCCACTGCCTGTGAAAGGAAGCCTAGTTTTGTCCTCCGACGTTTTTGTTCCCTATGTCATGTCTTTTGTGTAGGCAGATGGGGCTGATTAATTCCAAGGCCTTTGCCACATTAAAAAATAATTTAAATAATGAGACATGGTTAAGACAACCAAAGTGTTTCTGTTTAAGGAGGAAACTACCGACAATACAAATACGTATATTCAATTTTTCTTCTAAACAGAAATGATGCCAATGTTTGCCATTCACGTACAAATGGAATCTCCGTGTCATGGAGATAATAGGATTTTTCTGAATTAACCACCTTTCCCTTGTTCTTTTCCACAAAAAAAAAAAAAAAAAAAAAAAACAACAATGCTCATTTAACAGATTTGAAATGAGTAGAACTTGCTATAAAGGGAGGCAGATATACTCAGCATCCACATGTCACCCAACAGAATAATTGTGAAGGAGAAAAAGTCTCAGAAGAAAATGGAGCATTTGTATGTTTTGTAATTGTAACAAAATAAAACAACGAATTAGAGGTCTTACATTAGGTAGTTTTCTTTAGCCATGAAAACCTGCCTCCTGTAATATTTAGGCAGGTGTCTGCAATTGACTTTCTTTTTTTTAAACATTGTTTTCTGAGAAATTTAATGACAATTGTGTTACAACACTGCATACTTTAAGACAACATCTGATTACTGTGTATGGCAACATGTGTTACTTTTTTGCACTGGTGAGTAGCCACGTTCACTCCCTTCATCTGACAGCCCCCCTTTTTCGGGTGGGTGTCCCCTGTTTCGTGTGGCCTCAGCAGGAAATCAGCTTCCTGGTCTGCTGCTCACACTGGGGCCACATTTCCTCTGATGTTGGCCAGGAGGGGAGATGGGCTCTTGACTTAAACCCTGCCGATCACAAGCTTAGTACTAGGACTGTGTCAGGAGGTAGTGCCACAAAGATCGAAAAATACTATAGAGCTCAGAGAGACCCTGCAGAAGGAGAAGCAGCCATCAGGCCAGCTCAAAACTTCACCTGCACTTCCTGCCATCTGGTCCCAGATCACACCGATTCTTTCCTTTTCCGGCATCTTTCCAGTAAATTAATTCACTTAGTTGAGATAGCTAGGTCCAAATTTTTATTTTTATTATGTCAAAACAACAACTCCACAAGTGATATATTTTGGTAAGAGTAGAAAACTGGGCTATTTTAATAGGATTTCTCTTCATTAGCTAGTTGTTTTATGATTGTGTTTTGGGAGTATTATTTATGATACAAATTAATAAAGTAGAACATAATAAAAATATAGAAAAGCAGTTAAAAAATAAACCCTTCAAGTGTACTGTAGGCAAATTTGGACAACACATTATCATAAAAGTCCTTCATGTGATGCGGCAAATAGAATGGAACTGAGAGCTGAGAGGGGGCCAAACCAGAGCTCCCAAGGGGAACTCAGCTCAGGTCTCAGAGTCGAAAGTGAACAGATGTGGGTCTGATCTGGGAACCGATGTGGGTCTTTCCCTCTAGAAGTGTGATCCGTGGACCCACAGCATCAGCCACCCTCACCTGGGACTTGTTAGAAATGCAGACTCTTGGGTCCTGCTCCAGACCTGTCAAACCCATAGCTGTACTTTTAACTAGATGCCCGGTTGTGTGGACGTTAAAGTCTGCAAGGAGGGCATGGGTCACGTAGTGTGCATGAGATGTCTACCATGTGACAGTGACAATGCCCAGGTGAAACTGTAACCCCCAACCCAGCAGGTGCAAAAAAATTGTGTAATGGGATCTGAAAACACCTCTAAAATGAAAAGTTGCCTTTCTAGTTTACTGCATATGCATGTGTGCATGTGTGTTTCTGGCTACTTAAGAGTACTTTAAATATTATGGATATTAAGGATATTAAGGAATATTAAGGATGATATTCAAATTCAGCATCATTGGCTAATTAAGAATTGCAAACCTAGAAAGGTTAAGAATCAGAAGTATTATGCGGTTTTGGATGCGGAAGTTGGGACACTCATTCCGCAGTCGATCAGACACTTCTTCCAAAGCATCAGCATCAGTCCTTGCACACTGACTAGAGCCTCACACAGAGGAACTCTTAGTGAAAGCTGGAGGACAACATAAAAATCCCTGCCAGTATGTGTGATGCTCTCAGACATCGGACGTTTATTGATCACGACGGACTCCAGGAAGCTGGTGGATGCTTTTACCTTGTGGCAGACACACACACACACACACACACACACACACACACACACACACACACACACACACACACACACAATTATTTTCAAGTTCCCAAAATGCAAATGCTCTTCTTTTTTTGTGGAGTGCTTGAATAGGTTGGTGGGGCAAGAGGAATAATTTTTGAGGAGTTTGTTGGGATCTGGTTGAATAAAATATGCTCTCCTGGGTTTAAATTAAAATTAAAAAGCCAATAATCATGAATATATAATACACAATGGTGAACTCTTAGGAAATAATATGCTAGAGGTTTCAGAACATCCCTAGGTAAAAAGGGGGGGGGATCTGTCTTACGATGGCTCTCCTTTGCAGTTCTCTATTGCTAGACAATAGTGACTCTACCTTCAGAGGAGTGATACAAATTTATTACATCTCCACCTCTCAATTACTTTTGTTTTTGCAGTGGCTCATGCTTTACAAAATGCATTCTCATATAATAACATCTTCTTCAGTCCTAATACAGCCCTGCGAACTGAGCCAGCCGGCACGATTCAATTTTATTTTCCATCGCAGAGAAAGAGGTAGGGTAGTTGTTTCGCTGGGTTTGAATACTGGCTCTGGAATTTACTGCCAATTAGGAAATGGTGTAAAGAGCTTGTCCACTGAACCGTTGAAAAATTTTCCCAAGCACTTACCATGTGGCTAGCCCTTTGCTGAGCACTGGGCCATGTCCGAGATTCAGACATGGTCCTTGAGCACCTGGAACTAGACACACATGTATATGGAGACCAGTTTGCCTTTTAAACCAACTCTATCAGACTCAAAGTGTGTGTTCTTTCTCTCGATCATGCCATCGATTGATGCCTTCGATCATGCTAGGAGCAATACCATGCTCCTAGAATATTGTTACTATGGAACATTTCAAACAAGTATGTTTTAGAGGTTTATATTCTATTTCATGTTTTTTTATTCAGTTTCTTTTTCAAGTATTTGATTTCAGAGTAAGTTATTTTTTTTAATTGAAATAATGCTGCCAACAACCCATTGCCTATCCTCAGTGTCCTATAGTATCCATTACCTGCCAAGAGAGAGGCATTGAGGTTTGCTCTCATTAATTTTGAAGAGACTGTGCCAGGAAGCTTTCCTCAGAAATAAAGATAAGGCCTTGACCCTTTGGGTTTGGTGCCCGCCCTTGCTACCTTCTTTATTCTGTGGGCTTCTGGTCGTCCCTCTTTTTTGTGCTCCTGTGTATACTTCCCTCCCCTACTCCTTGCTGGCTTCAGGCTTGAACTCTGATCTCATGACCTACATCCCTCTTTTTCATCAGATTTCATCCACTCTGTCAAGACTGCCTGTCACCATCATTGTGAAAGTCCCACGGACTTCTTCATGGCATCACTGAGCACGGTTATAATTTCAGATTTGCTGGGTAAGTTGCAGGGCTTATTCTTCATGAGAACAGAAAAAAAAAAAGAAAAACTTTTATTTCAACATGGATTTCATGGGTCTAGCACATCTCATTTGCTACATATCTGTTGATGGGATTTAAGAGTAATTCATGGCACATCCCTGATTTTCTCTCTGTCCTGTTTGGAGAGAAAGTTGTAGGATCTCTGAGTGGCACAGTTCATTGTGAGCACGTCAGAACACGCATTACTTTAGAGATGGCATTGGGAAACATCCAGCAGATATTCCACAAGCTGGCACTTTGACGTGGGGTCTAAGTTTTGCTTGTTCATCTGCTTTGAGACTAGAAGTGTATGGAGGAGGGAGTCACTGGTTTCCTAAATATGTATGTATTATATGTATATGTATTATATGGATAGGAGGAAATTGACCAAAGTTTGGGTTTTTACAAAGCCTTTTAAGTGTGTATATTAGAGTGGAGTGATTATAGTTTAATAGTGGTTGGCGAAGGTGTTATGAAAAGGGGCAGATAGCAAATATTTTAGGTTTTGTGGGCATACTGTGTCTGTTGCAGCTATTCCACTTTGCTGACCTATAAAAGAATCTGCAAATAACATGGAAACATCAGGTGTGGCTGGGTTCTAATGAAACGTTTGCAGACACAGGCTGTGAGCGGGTTTGGCCCGTGGCTTCCAGCTTTCCGATCCCTGACTTAATATATTACAGATGCACTTGGAGATCCTTTCTTAGGTTATTTGAAAGCTTCAGGGGGTGGGAAAGGCATGGATGAGTTGCCTCAGTGGGCATTTTGTCCAGCTGCTACTCATATGCTATCAGCTACTGGGGGTTGGCCACTAAAATGTGGCTGTGAACCTTACCTAACCTGTGATTTTTTATAGTGAATCTTGACCATTTTTCTGCCTCCAGAGTAGGCATATGTGCACCGCAGCCACATTACTGTCTTATCTCAGTGGCGAGGCTTCAAAGAGGGTCAGAAAATTAAACTAAACTGATCTTAGCCAAAGGGTTGTTTGTCCATTTTTAATAATTCCAGGGCCCACATGTTTTTATTCCTCTGGCAACTTATTTTTCATTATGTTTATATGTACCTGACAGTTAAAAATAGCTTGGACTGTTTTTTTTCCCCCAATATTTTTCCTATGAATAACATTTAATAGGAAAGGTATTTATCATTGCCATCCACTTGGGGCCAACGCTTGCTACCGTCAGACAAAGGTAGAGCCTTGAGTACGTAACTAACAGGCATTCTATGTTGGTATGTATCAGATCTAGGTCCTATGCCCCAGTGTTTTATAGATAATTTCCTTCCTCCATCAAAGGCTAGGACATCTGGGGTGGGGATTATGCTCAACTTGTTTTATCTACCTCCTGGATCGGTGGGCTAGTCATCCTTTCATGCTGATGGGTGGGAACACAAAAGAGCATAAATACCCAATAAAGGTGAAAGGTGAAAGTATGCCATTCCTCTGAAGACAGAGAGGACAACTGTGAAAGAACTGAGGAGAGGAAGCTAGAATGGTGCCTATGTCTCATGTGTTCTCAGACCGAGTCATGTCGAGAAGAACAATATGATGGTTCAGAGTATGAGATGGGTCCATTAGCCCCACCATGCTTGTGTGCCCCTAAATTTTTGCTTATCCACCCCCAAGGGTTTCTGAAAACTGACCTAAACAGTTAGATGTTGCAAACTTAACCTTACAAATTGATAATAACCTTAAGCTTAAAACCTTAAAATAAACTCAAATATTTTGTGGCAATGATAAAAATATATACAGCATGGTCATACAATCTTAAAACGTGGATTTTTAAGTCTTTTTATATTGATTGATAGATTGGTTTTACAGATCAAAATCTCTTTGCTTACTTCTAGTGGAATATGCCAGGAGCACAAGCTCATTCACTAAAAATCAGGAAAAATATTTATTGAGGCAACACATCAGATATATTTTTATCTATTGATAGAAATGCTATATTCATGACCATATTCATTAAAATTTTGCATCCAACATCAAACTGCATTTTCTAGGGAGGTAACATTGAATGTACCGTATAATGTAATATGATGACATCAGTGACAGTTTGTCAGGTTAATTTACTTTTGTTTCCAGACTTTCTTTATGGTCATCTTATATAACTCTAAATGGGAATTTTTGTCAATATAACCATGTTAATATTTTTTAAAGTTATAAACTCATGGATAAGAATGATCAAACACAAATATTAAATAGAACAAGAAATATTGATCTATAGTTCATGATATTTCCAGATATTCACATTGTTAAGGACAGTTAATATATTCTTTTAAGATTTTATTTATTCATTTGACACAGAGAGAGAGATCACAAGTAGGCAGAGAGGCAGGCAGAGAGAGAGGATAGAGGAGGAAGCAGGCTCCCTGCTGAGCAGAAAGCCCAATGTAGGACTCGATCCCAGGACCCTGAGATCATGACCTGAGCCGAAGGCAGAGGCTTTTTTAACCCACTGAGCCACCCAGGTGCCCCAAGGACAGTTAATATTCTGACCTGACCTACTCAGTGGCAAATACGCTTACGCATGTCACTGGTGCCAAGTGAATTAATTATTAACTCATTGTGTCACACACAATATTGTGTATCCACAAACCTTTTCCAGATTCTTCCTTTGTGCCCAGTAACACTGCCTTTCCCAGGTCCAGTCCATCTCCGGGGAGTATGTGTCATTCACAGCAATAGAATGTGGTAGAAGTCATGGCATCTCTACAAGGCCTGTCCCCTGCACTCTCCCTCTTTGTAGGTGGACAACGCGGAGGGTCCACCGGAAGCCTCCATGGAGACCCTCAGAGTCAGCGAGGATTATGTCCAGCTGATCTCCTAAGATGGTGCTGGAGCCTTAACCAGCAATGACCTTCACTGGGTGAAGCCACTGGGAATTCAGGAGGACAAGTTACTGCATGGCGGGTTGCCTGACCTGATCGACACATCTCACCTCCAAATGAACACACGAGTGTGGGGAGTGTAGGTAGGTTCAAGCACTGCATGTGGACTTAGGAAAAGCTTTCTGATGAAATGAGATTTTCCATGAGCTTTGAGGATGGAGTTGCAATCAACCAGCTCTTGAGTGTTCTTAATACCTGTCTCACACTTTCATACTATAAAGCACCGCTCAGAGCTTTGCTGAAGCCAGCCATGTCTTTTCCTATATTTAAATATCAGTGCCCCAAAATAAAATGCCAGGGTCTTAGAAAGCCTTCCCTGAAATCCCAGCAACATTTTTTTCTTTTTTTCTCCCCAGACTAGCCTTGTGTGTCATCTTCATGATTATGGAACTTATTTCATGCATTTTTAATAGTTGTTTACAGTATTATTTTACTGTCTAGCTTGTGATTTCCTTAAGGTTAAAGATCATATCCTTTGTATTGTTCTATGCCTCACAGCACTTAAGAAAACATTTGTACATGGCCATTTCATCATTTATTTACAAACACAAATGTGCACTCTCTATGAGTCACACACTGTAATGGGTCTGGGGATGAATACATGTGTGCCCAATGAACTGAATTGTTAGCGAGATACAGAAAGACATCAGAGGCTGATGGAAGCCTTATGAGTATAGGACCAGCACAAGGACAAGGATTGTGTGTGCCCACAAGTTCAAGCGCATGTGCAGTTGGAGTGGGAGGCGAGCACAGAGAGAGAAGAGAGGTTGGAGGAAATGCCAAGTCCAATGCCAAGCCAAGTCCAATCGAGCCTAGTTAGTGCAGAGAAGTCAACAAAATCCAGTAGTGTAACATTTGGCCATCGGAAAACCCCAGAAACAAAATATGCAGGACAAGTTTTAACTCCATGATGGAATACAAGAAAAAAATGTATGGTGTCTAGTCTCATATTTTTATTTTCTACCAGGGCAATACATATAATTCCAAAAGCCAGCAGTCAGTTGCTAATTTACTAACTTTTTTTTCCCTCTGAGATTTCCTGGATTTCCATACTGGGCAAAATGATATCTACAGAGGCTAAAGAATATTGGAATTAAAATACACCAACTTTTAATGCATTAGGGAGAGTGTGTATCCCGTAGGTGGGCTACGAGGACGTTCCTAGCTTGCTGCCTGTTGGACTGTTATTGCTGGAGACTCCACTTACCACCGCGCCGGCCCCTCTGCAGGGATGTGAGGTTGCCTCCGTCTGGGCGTGTTTCATGTTGCCTGGTGCTGGCAGTCTCTGTGGCTCCCTAAGGAGACATAATACCTGCATCGTGGAGAGCTATGTGATTGACGCTCCCACTGATCGGCTTCAGATCCAAACCTGACTTATTTTTACAGCAGACAACTGTGATTTTCATTGGACATGTCAGTATCACAACCATTATGAGACAGTGGTCAAAGGCAAGCCTTTTGAAAGAAAGTGTTCCTTAAGGTAACACAAATAATTTCAGTTAAATTGATTGTATGTAATTTTTATGCAAACATATGAGGGATTTTTAATGTATCGTGTATTTACAAAAAGTAGTCAAGAGAACCATTTAATCCTATGGTGTTATCTTTCTTACTAGCTTATTCCTTAAGCAAGAGTCAGCCCACATCCCCCTACGAGCTGGGGAAGCCAAGGAACTCTTTGCACCGGCCACACCAGGACACTCTTGAGCATCTGCTTCAGGAACACAATGTGTTATCTTGATATAATAAAGCCGTGGCCTCTTGGAGATTTCTCCGCAATGGGCAGTGGCTTTGTTTCAAGGGGCGTGTGATGCAGGGGCCATGCTGACACCACTTTATGCTTTATCATTAACTCGGATTCTTCTGATTGAAGCACATGAACCCAAAGCCTTATTTGTCTTATTTGTCTCTTAGAGGGAAAAAGGAAAGGAAAACCTTTGGTTTTGTTCGGTTATGTTCTTTTGTTGTTATTATGGGATGTGAGTGGAATGACAAAGCCTGATTTTATTTGGGTCCAGCATCTTCTAGGGAAAATGTTACCCTTTGGTAAGTGGGGGTGGCAAAGCTCACTTTTCCTATGCTCAGATCATTTAGTTATAAGTAAGCAGGAGGTGGGTAGCATCCCGAGCCGGGTTCCTTGGCTCAAGAACAAGGATACTACACCTACCAGCATGGGCCTGCCTTCTCGGTGAAGATGGAACACGTGTGTCCTGCGACCATGCCCTGGAATTCCTTAGTCCCAAATCTCAGTCTGCTGAGATCCAACTACATTGTGCTTTCCTATTAACCTTGACTCTTGTTCTGCCTTTTGTGGTAGCTCCCATGGCTTCTCACTTCTCTTCTTTGGGGAGCTGGCCACTCGCCATGCCTCTCCAAGTGAGTTCCCAGTTTGATTCTCGTATTCTACCCTTGACGACCGACCTTCACTGCCGACTGGCCATATTTGATCTGTTTTTCTTGGCAACAGCTCCAGTGAGAAAAAAGAAAGCAAAGAGAGAGGGGCCTTTCCCGCTAAGTAAAAGAGATCTCACAGGGCATTTTAGCATTTGTGTGGGGAACTTTGTTATTATATACGAGTTAGTTGTGATGAGAGTCGAGATAAAACACTTAGAAAGTTTCACCCAAAGTGTCATGTATTTCTACCTTTGAGGAACTAAAAATTGGGTTTAGGATTTTCCAGTTCCAGAGCCTTGCCTATTAATCAGTAATGCACATAACCATATATCTCCAGTTGTTCCTTTTTAAAGACACGTATTGAGGTTGTATTATAGGCAAGGCCCTGGGGGTAAAAATTCAAATGTAATGATCTCATTCTTGGGTTGGATTTTGTACTGTGTAGAGAGTATTGTACATCATGAAAGACCTTGTAAGGAGAAGACCATTTTTCATTCTAGAACCTTAAGTCATTATCCGTGAGCCCTCCATGAATGTAGAACCCATGACTCTGTGAAGGTCCGGAGAGTCCTAGTGCCCAGGACCGACAAGACAAGGCAGCACCCCAACGGGTCTTGTCCACAAGTGAGGAAGGGTGCATGGTCTCCAGCACACTGCAGGGAGTGCCTCTATGGAGACGCACAATGAGACTCAGAGGATCCTCAACATCCCTTCTGAGAAAATCAAATATATCCGAACCTCTTTTCATGTGGGTTTGTTGGTGCCAAGCCAATGGGCTGCCCATAGGGGAACTTTCTTGATTTAGAGCACGACAACACAGTGAATTAATCTAAATTACTTGAGCTAAGGACATCATGAACATGTATGGTCCACATAGAAATCCCTAGTATGATGTGACGTGGCTGATAGTGAACCCTATAGAAACAAAGGAACGGAAGGATAGTCACACAACTTGTGTTTCCCAGACTGGACTGGCCCGTGGGACAAACATAAGAATCAAATAGCATTTTACCAGCTCTGAAACCTCTGCTACTGAAATTCTGGGTCCTTCAAAATCCTTTCCGATAGTTGTGGAAGCCTCCTCCACAGAATATGTGTGTTTGAGAGGTCTCTTCTGTGCTCCGCTAACTCGTTTTCTCTTGTTTTCTGTTTTGCATTTCCCATTTTTCCTCGCTTCCTCTGAATCACTGTCATAATGTCTGCTCTTCATTCTGAAGCCTGAATTGGAAACTGTGCCACTAATATCTATCAATTATGCCTTTGCCACTGTGCGGTCCGATAAAAGAGACACCGTTGCCAATGCCCAGCCTAATTACGGCTGCCGCTGTCCATATGAGACTTGTTCATGCCAGCTCATAGCTGTTCTGAGGCTTCTCGTGTTTGATGTGCGGATCTGAAATCCCTCCTGCCAATGCCAAAGCGGTTGCTGCCAGAATCACAGGCATTGTCTCCTGCATTAGAAACACATCTGGCAATAATACAGCCAATGCATTCGGTGTCCCAAGGAGGTGTTTGTAAATCGCCTCTTTAATTTCTACTCTCTTTCTTTACACCTCTATAATAAGCTGAATAACGTTCCCCAAAGAGATCAAATCCTCATCCCTTGAACCTGCAAATGGTACCTTATCTGGAAAAGGGTCCTTGTAGATTATGATTAGGCGTCTTGAGATGGGGAGATGATCCTCAATTATCCACTGAGGTCCTGCATGCTTTCACATAAGAGAGGCAGAGGGGAAGCTGATGTGGACACAGAGGTACAGAGTGTAAGCGGCCTCCGGAAGGGGGAAGAGGCAAGGGGCAGATTCTCCCTAGAGCCTCCAGAAGGAGTGTTGGCTTTGTGAAATCTTGATTTCAGCCCAGAGGTGCTGAGTTTGGGCTTCCGACCTCCAGACTCTGGAAGAGTAAATTTCTGTTGTTTTAAGCCCCCAGGTTTTTGGGGATTGTCACAGCAGCCACAGGAAGCTAAGAGGAGTCCCGTCTGCTGGGACACAGCCTGGATGTCAGGGGGAGCTGGGGAGAATGTGTCCTGGGGAAAGTCAGGCCCTCTGAGAAGCTTAGGTACCAAACGGGAAAGGAGAAAATACATTTCTCACTTCTGTTGTGAACTGAAAGTTATTCTAGAATTACATTTGAGCTTAATAAGAACACTCAGAAAATTTTCAAAATATCACCAAATATAAGTGATGGGTGTTGAATTTGAGGATATACAATCTTACTTGTATTGCCTCCCAAAAATAATCTCTAGAAATTCAGATGTAAACAACAAGAAAAATACACAAGCAGTGCACATGCACAAATGTTGTATGGGAATCAGCCAGGGAAATTATGATTATCTCTGTTGACCTGAGAATGTGTATTTTGAAACTTAAAAATGATCTGGCTTTTGTTGTTATTTGTTGTTGTTGTTGTTGTTTTGGGAACAAAGCAATGCTTTTAGGAAACTAACCCTGAAAACCATCCCCACTCCATATGAGCAGGTGCCACTGGCATCGGTCAGCATCCTCACGGCCTGCACTGTGCTGGACACCACACCAGCCCCGTGAAGGGTGAGGCCTCTGTCTTCAACGACCTCGTCAAAATGCATGTAACACAGGGATACATAAACATTTTGGAAAAGGGAAGGGAAATTTGAAAAACTAAAATGAGAGTGAAAAAAACAAGATCAGAGTTATTCTTCTACAAGACAATGTTCTTTGCAAGATGGGGACTGGCAAATGCTTAGACCTCAGGACGATTTTATGAGTGTGTGTGGCTCAGCCAGAGTGTGGAGCAAGACCCGGGGCGTCATCCTCACTGTGCTTCTGTTCTTAAGGGATTCCTGTGTAGGAGTCGTCTGGGGAAATCTCTCTGCTAATTAGCGGTGGCCATGAGGCACTGCTGTTTTAAGAACACCTTCTCCAGTGTCTGCAGAACACACGGGAGGCTTCCTGGATGTGGTACTAAACTCTAGATGAAGGGGTGGCTGACCTAGATCTTGCCTTTGGCCCCTGTCTCCCAGTCCAGAGGTTGAACCCTGAAAGAGCAGGGGACAGGAGGTGAACAGAAATGGGCCCTGACCCAGCTCCCCTCAGAGTTCGTGGCGGCAGGAGAGAAGGGAAAGAGTGTCTTCAGCTCTGCTGGTTTTGTTCCCGTGCTCATCCCTCCCTCCCCCTCCCCCACCCCCATCCCATTTCAGTATCAGATCCACGGATCAGTTCAGGGGGAATTTTGAGATTTTTCAGTGAACATGCAAATAACGGGAAGTATGGATACCATGAATAACAGACAGAGTGACTGGGGAAAACATTGCAAGAGAATGGTGATGGCCTATTTTATGGCGAGTTCACAGAACAACCAGGAAGGTGCAGCAGGCTCTGTCACACTCAGGAGAGAAGGACCGATCCTAAGGACGTATCATTACTTCTGCACGCTCAATGGCAGTAAAACAGAGTGACAGATCGGGGAACCCTGAGACTTGAAGTTGCTAGTTTCGCCAACTCGAGTTTATTCTAAGTGTTGTATTTTAGGTATAGCGGTGAATGCTGGAGCTGGTCACCATTTTGCAGGAGTCTCTTCTGATTGGACTTGCACATGGAAAGCTGGGGACCCCCTGGGCATTCCGAAGGAAAAACTGAGTCTTGAGAAGGGTGACAGTCTGACCCTGACAGCGAGGAGACTCATTCAGATTGTTGAAGACCCCCAGGGAAAAGGGTAAAAAGACCCCCCAAAAGAAATGAAATACCTTATTTTCTGTGATCAGTCTATTCTCTGCTGACTGCAGTAAAGGGAAGTGTCCCTGGGGAGCCCACAGAGAAACTCGCAATTTCCCCCTCTTGTCTCCAGGGGACCCTTTACTCTTCAGCAGTTGGGAATGTAATTCATTTAAGAATATGAGCAACTTGCGGCACCAAACTGTGGCTCTAAGAAACTCAAAGGTGGTGAATGTCTGGTTTAATTTCCTACTATGCACATGAAAAGCCAATCTTTGTATAGACACACAGCATCAAAAAATCTAACATCTTGTGATGAAAAGCAAGCCAAGCTTCTCTTTAAAAATTTCATTAAGTCCATGAAATCTGTGTGTAAATGCTTGAAGGAGGGACTGGGGAATGGCACAGGGTTCACAGTGGGACAAGACTCCAAGTCATTTTTTGTCACAGTTGCGTTGATCTATGTGGAAGACAAATGTTTGGCATCTTCTGTACTAAGAGACACCACGTTACCCTTAGGTGCTGCTCATTAAATATGTAGAGCGCTTGCTGATGAAAAAAAATATGGATGGAATTTATGTACGTCTCAACACCTAAGAGATGCTATTCAACCAAAAATTCCAATTTGGTCAGCCTAAGATGAGATCTTAGAAACAAGAGTAATACTTGAGGGGCGCCTGGGTGGCTCCGTCGGTTCAGTGTCCAACTCTTGATTTCAGCTCAGGTCATGACTTCAGGGTCGTGAGATCGAGACTCAAGTCTGCTTGAGAGTCTCTGTCCCTTTCCCTCTGCCCCTCCCCCTGCGCATGCTTTATAAATAAATAAATAAATAAATAAATAAATAAACTCTTTAAAAAAATAAAAGAATAATACCTGAGTGCATTACTTCCTGCTTAATGACTTGGAGTAGAAGGAAAAACCCAAAGCCATCTTTACATTTTAGAATGACTAAGAGTGAGCTCCTAGAGCACAGATAAAATAATTCACGTTTAAAATATAAATTTTCTCTTGGAAGATCATTAGGTATAGATTTTCTTCTAATTCAGACTTCGGTTTGGAAATGTCTCAGCTCATACCCTGATTGTTCGCTATTATAATAAATATTTACTGAGCATCTACTATATTCCACATGCTGAACAGATGCTGTATTTGGCATGAGGGCTATTAAGGTGAGGGAGAAGAAGCCCCTACCTTCACAGAAGTCACTCTGTCCCTCAGGGACAAGACAATAGTGACATGAAATTAATCACAGGGTAGATGGGAGTGGAAACAGTGAAGAAGCCCACATCAGTGCTTGGGTCCTCAGAGGAGACCATGGCTTGAAAGAGGAAGACCTGCTGAGGAGCCTTGAATTGCTTCCAGGAGCAGGTCTAGGGGCTGCGAGGGGCATTCAGTGGGAAAGATACATATGAAGGTACCAAGAGGACGAGCGCGTTTGTGACCACAGCAGTTAGGTGTGGTTCAGTGAGAAAATGGGACAGCATGTGTCGTTGTTTACAGATATATGAACAAGGCAGATGAGGCTTATAGTATGAGAACCCAACATTTTATAAGTAAAAATTCCCTAAAAACTAAAACAGAACATAAAGCTGCTTTACACCGGGCGTATTATTGTGTGAGTTCATCTGTTCTTGTTTGATATCGACACCTGAAATCTCCTTCCATCTGTACATTTTTTTTACTATTTTCCTTCCACAAACGAGAGGCCAGGACTAAAGTAGGAACTAGAAACCCTTATGTGAGCTGCGTATCCACCACCCCAAATTGTACAGCAACTGTATTACGCTGTGGGTAAAATTTGAGATTTATTCTTACCAGCAAACGTTTATTTCACTTGGTTGAGTGCGATTTCCGTATAACTTTTTCTAAAGTGCAGTATGTACATGTTAAGATGATGTAAATGGTAAATTTAATTAATTCAAGTTGATCCTCATTTGATCAAAATATTACTTTTTTTTTAATAGAAACAGACAAGTGTTCTAAAACTCCGTGTTGTTTTTGGAACAACCGTTTTGCATTTTGGGGGAATTAAAAGTCACACTTTGGCAAAAATAAAAACAGCCCCTAAACTCTTTAAATGTTTGCCTCCACATTTTTGAAAGAATTCCAAACATGGCAAAAGTTATTCTCCCAAATGGAGGGAATGTGCTGGTATGTTTTCCATTAACATTATTGGGCCCTCATAGCTAACACCCTACTTAATACCTTAGATGTGTTTTCTTATTTATGACCCACACAATTATTTACCTCTTGTAGTTCTTCCCATTTTGGCAAAAGGTTTTATAAAGCTAGTAGCATTATCTGATCATAACTAGCTTTGATAGCAAAAACAAATTCCTTTTTAAACTCATTAGGTGAAGGAAAAATATTTCCAAGCACTCAAGGTAACAGAAGCTATACCCACCACAAATTGCAATGACCTGCATTATTCGAGGGTTTCATTGTTGACATCCAGAGTTTGAGATGCAAATTCTCTTTCTAGCCCAATACCAGGCACCACTCCAATCCTGGTTCTATCATATGGTAGCTTTTCCGCCCAATCTGAGCTCTGGGGCTCAGGCAGAGCAAAAGAGGGAGGGCTTCTCACAACTTTTTGTGAGACCATTTTTTTTTTTTAAGATTATTTATTTATTTATTTGACAGAGAGAGAGAGAGAGAGAGAGAGAGAGATCACAAGCAGGCAGAGAGGTAGGCAGAGAGAGAGGAGGAAGCAGGCTCCCCACTGAGCAGAGAGCCCCATGCAGGCCTCAGTCCCAGGACCCTGAGATCATGACCTGAGCTGAAGGCAGAGGCTTTAACCCCCTGAGCTACCCAGGCGCCCAACAAGGGACCATTTTTATTCGAGGGAGGGGTAGTGGAAAAACCAGGGCTCCAACTGGACACACTTTCATGACCAACAATGTAGAAGGAAGAGAAAGGAAAGCAAGAAGACGGAAGGTCAGCTGTCCAGGTGCCAGTGAAGCATGTCTCACCTTCTTGGGTCAGGAATGTGCATCTCCACCTCTTCCCCAGTCTTCAAGGAGAATGTGGAGTGTTGCATGCAACTCATGAATGTTTCTATTCTCAGGGTGAAGGGGAAGATGTTTGATTAGGAAAGGATTTCTGGTCCCACAACTAGGAATATTAGAATGTCATTTCCATTAACTCCCTCCTCCAAATAGCAACTTCCAAAATGGTGAATTGCAGACTGTATTTCTTTTCAGTGGGATCTCAACATTTGGGTTGGGGGGAAACAGCCACGGTTAGACACGCGGGTAGAGAATTCTCAGTTTGTGCAATTCTAGCCACAGAACAATGCCGCCGGGCTTCCTTTAAAGGGTTTGATTGCTGCTCTGGCTACCTTCTCTGGCTGCGCATGGTTTCCAATGAGTGATATCTGCTTTTTTATTTATACAGAGACTCTGGAGTCTCCATTGTTTTTCTGCAGACTATAACATGGTTCAGCTAATAGCCAACTTTTGTACAGAACTTACTATTCTTAAGCACAGTATTTGTATCAGCTAATTTAACGTTACCCACTATAAGTAGTATTAACTCTTCTATAGATCAGAAAACTGATACATAAAATAATATCACAGTAAGTGACCTAACCAGGATTGGAGATAGTTTTAACAACTACTAATTTATAGAGTTTTGATTACTCTAATACATGCTTTAAGAAATTCTAAGTCATTTGAGTTCTTCATTTATAGCTTATATAATAAGTAAATGTGTTATTATTTTTGTAAGATGTTGCTATTGGCCTATTGCCCATTGTTGTGCAGAATATATTTTTCATTATTTTTCTGGCAATGATGATTTTTCTTTCACTAATCCATTCATAAATTATCAGGTGTCCTTGTGATCCAATTTGGGATTCATCCATTGATTAGATTTGGGGACCAACTTCCTCTTATTAGGAAATTAGTATTTGATCTTGTCAAATTACATTATACTTTAAACAATTATGTTAGACATTAGTCATAAAGATTGCTATATTTTAATTATCAGGGCAGAGTTTGAGTACATTTTTGCTTTGCTGTTTTCCCCTCTGTTTCTGGAACCTAATCTTCCCCACCCTTTAAGTTCTAGTAATTGAAATACAGTAATCTGGTTGCATGTGAAACTCAAAGCGGTAACCAGCACAACTGAAGTGAGCACGTAGACCAGACAGGTAAATGTCCGATTTCCATTTGAATTGTGGATGAATGGTGCTTCAAGGCATTAACTGCTTCATTTAGCATTTCTGTCTGTTCTTTCTTCATATGGACAGAAATTGCCCACATTTTTTCCTTGTGTATTTGTGAAACCTAAGCCTATAGTTTCACTTCTAGCCTTTGAAGAGCTAGAGTAGGAAAACAAAAACAAAAACAAAAACAGTTTGCTGGGAAAAACAGGTTGACTTGGAATCAGCAGATCTGAGTAAGAGATATTCCTCAGGCAAGGGGAAAAGAAAGAGCACAGAGAAGTGGGGATCCTCACGTGGCTTATTGTTGGTGGCCGAGGAGGACTGTGACTAGGTAAACAGAGTAGGCAGGACCTCACAAAAAGCTTTTGGTCCCCAGTGTGGCACAGAAAGAGACAAAAGCTATAAGACATGAGGGAAACATAAGGTAAAGAAAAGTGAATATTATTGTGATATTATTCTGAACAGGACCCCCATGACCACAGTCCTCACCTGCCTCTGGGCTAAAACACACACACACACACACACACACACACACACACACACACTTTTGCACTTCATAAGACTCTGAAATTAAGAACAGTACTTGATGAACCTCAAAATTAAATTGATTCAATAGAAAACAAAAAAATGGAATATTCCTATACATCTATGATTTGGACTGAGATTCACAGCCTCCACATGCTATTTTAATATACTAGGTCTTTAGAGGTGATGAATGAGAGCAATTTAGCTATCATTTACCAGCGTTTGGATTATCTGAAGCAAGCCTTTAATTTTAGAGTAGTTGCATAACCTACCACTGATTCTGATCTCCCTAAAAGGTCTCAGGCAGTTTAGCATTAAAATAAATGTAATTTAACAGTTAGGAGCACTACAATATAATTCCATGATATATTCAAATATAAGTGTCAACGCATGTGAATTAATTGCTTCCCTTCTCATTAATAGTGTGTTGGTTATAGATTCTTGACTTTGATGACCTGAGTCCTATTGAGAAAATGTTTTTTTGTTTTCTCAGGAGGGCATATCTGAGATAATAGCCGTGCTAATACGAATCTGAGCAACAAGCTGGTAGAGAAATGCTTTTCTTCTGGACTCTGTTATAGCCACTTTAGAATCAGTATTCAAATAAAAAAGTACTCCAAAATAAAATATATAAAGCAAAAAGTAAGACGTAGTAAAACTACCAAAATAAAAGACAAAGAAAATAAACAGTGTCATTGGACGATCATCTATTCAATCTTAAAAATCCCAACTCCCAAGGACCTGGAAAAAAGGGGAAGAGGGTCTGAATCTTACCTAAAGAAAAAGAAACCATTGCTAGAAGCCACACAGGGCTCCTGGCAACCAAATCTGTCTTAGCTCATTCTGCAAATATTTCCTGAGCATCTTTTAGTTGCTTTACTCTATGCTTGATCTGGAGATTTCAACATTGAAAGGCAGGATATCAAGCCAGAGGTCTTCAAACAATGACTAGCATTCTATAGGCAATTGATAAACAAATCACGTCAGTATATTTAGCAATACCACGTGTTTGAGTAGAATAAGTAAATACAACATATTCATCTAGTCAGTGATAGTATTTGTAGCAAAACTGATATTCATTATGAAATGAGAGAAGAAAGGGAACCTAACTATAGCAGACTTAGACTGGGCTTAGAGTAGCTTGCTCAGCTTCGAGAAGAGAAGATTTAAAAATAAGTAATTCCCAAGTGAATATTCAAAGAAGAAGAACTGAAAGGGAGAGAGAAAGCATAGGGGGTATTGGGGACCACAGAGTAAGGAGTTACGCTGGATGAAGAAGGAGCAGGCACCGTGGGCTTTCCTGAGGATGCCTGGTTTCCGTGCCTGGTTCTGCTTGCTAAGAGAGGCTCTGCACAGGTGTTCTTATGGGAATTGGGAAGTCCTGATGCAGTAGCATCAATAATGGCAAACAGTAATCACCAGCCTCCCTCGTACCTCCTGAGAAAAGAGGGAAGTTACAGCCATAACAAGGACACGGAATATGCACAAGGGAGTTGGCTAGAAAGCAAAGAACATTGGGGCACAGTCTGTGCCCTTTCTCCATCTAACAAGATAGACTGTTCTTTATAGAAGATGATGCCTAAGGCTCAGATGCCCTTGATGGGAACTCAGGCAGCCTCTAATGGGCTTCGGGGGAGGAAAGAGGGCGACCAGAAGTCCCTCTCCTTCCTTTGCTTTTGTGTTGGTTTTAGGATGACGAGCGTAATGTAAGCCGTCAAAATGTAAAAGAAACAGACCTTTAGACCTCACACCGTCATGTGGCTACATTTACAGGAAATGGCAATATCCCAAGCTTTAAAAGGTATTTTCTGGGCCTACCTGGGCATTCAGGGAAGAAGCACTTAACAACAAGCTGAAAATAGCAAAATTATTCTATTGGTAAATTCCCGAAGTAATCAACTATGATACAACAACAAAAATGTCCTTTCTGTCTTGAATTTTTAGTTGTTGTGTTTAAAAGTAAAGTCAAATCAATGCATTACCTATAGTCTGATAGTTTTTGCCTCCAACAGCTATGGAATTAATTAGACTGCGTTGTCTAATCTGCCTTTGAGAAGCATGGCTCCGGCAACTATGATTCATGGAAAAAGTGAATATTCTTTATGTGCACATTATAAAAAAAATAATTTTAAGTTTAAGGCTATTTTTTAACTGCTTAGACTGCCCTTGTATTTTTTTTTTCAAGTCTCCCCTTTAGCTTGATTTTATCATTTGAATTTGTCATCTGATTAGCACTTAGGACAAATTTTGGGAAAATAAAGTGAAACTATTCTTGCTAACACTCTACAGCTGTTCAAGGGAAAAAAAAAAAGATACTCCACTCGTTACTATTTAAAGGAAATTCCTCTATGCAAGAGTTTCCAATTAGGTTATAGGCCACCTTTTAGATGCTGGAGGAGAGGCATGATTACATCTGCTTCCAAAACAGTGTGGAAATGCTCACAATCCCTTTATTTAAAAAACCTGGCAATCGGATAGGAAACAGCTACGAATTAGGAAAGCGAAGTAATACCCTTTAAGATCCAGAATAGTTTGATCCATAAGAGAGATCCAGGGTAGGTGAGTAATCGAACTCATTAAAATAGGTGTCTAATGACCAATTTTTCTGCGTCCATTAGAAAATACTGTCTGCTTTATTAGTTTCCCCCACATAGGAGGGTTTGTTTGCGTATGTGCCGTAGAGGTTATTTACAAAGCTATAAATACAGTTTAGGCTTTCTTCTTAAGCACTGTGGTTTCTTCAATGTCTCGATTATAAAATTTAAAGTACCACTCATAAAGATTAAATGAAGTCTTACTGAATTTGGACAAAATATCTCTGCAAGCTATATGTTGCAATACTTTGTAGGACTCACGGTAAACAGCCCGAGAACACAGTTAGGGATATTCTGGTGTTCAGTTTCTTTCTCCTCCTTTTATTTTTCTTCCATTTTTCTCTTTCCTCTGATTTTCCTGATGAGAAAATACAGAAAAAAAATAGATCAGAATGCAGGCGAATAAGTTGGATTTTAGAATAGTGAGGTAGAGAAAAATTAAAGCCATTGGTGTTTGAAATAATAAGGCAAAAGATAAAAGGCAAGAAAGCGTATGTCTATATATTTCATATAAATCTGAGAATGGGAATATAGATGTATGCATTTTTACTTGGTGCATAGCATATGAATATATACGTATGCATATATATATATATATTTTTGCTTGATGTAGAGGCCAAGAATATAAAGTTCTCTGCTGTGGACCTCTAGAAATTCTGGGAATCATAGTAACCCACGTCATAAATTAAATTTTTCAGTCAAGTAGAATACCTGGTGTGGTTAAGAACACATTTTTAGGGGCGCCTGGATGGCTCAGTTGGTTAAGCGCCTGCCTTAGGCTCAGAGCGTGTTCCCTGGGTCCTGGGATCGAAGCCGCATGGGGCTCGCTGTTCAGGGGGGACTCTGCTTCTTCCCCTGCCTCTCTCACCATTCCTGCTCTCTCTCTCTCTCTCTCAAATAAATAAAACCTTTTTTTTTAAGAAGGCATTTTTAGTGTAGATGTACAGTCAGCGTTGATACGGTGATGAGAAAAATTAACAGCAATGAGCAAAGCTTATTTGTTTTTTCTTACACCTCATATTAATGTCTTTGAACTTTCCTTTTCTCCAGCAGCTACACCTTACAGCTCTCTCTCAGGAAATTGTCCCCCGTACTTCCTGACTGCCACTTTAAATGATTTCAGCGTTCGGTATTCATTCCCATACGTGGAACCTAAGAACCTGACAGTCGGTAAGCTCTCTGGACAAGGCTCTGAAGGGAGAGGCCCGTCTCTGTGCCCCTCTGACCCCCCTGAAGCCCCCTGAAGCCCCCTTCCAGTGTTCCACAGATGCGTTTGGGGGAAGATAACACGTGCAACATCACGATATAGTGTTCTTTTTATGGGAATGTTTCTTTCCAGTTCTTTCTTTTGCCCTCTTGATTTTAGATGGCTGCCACACAATGTGAATAATGACACAGAAGCACCCTTTTTATTTAAAAGGTACCGTGTGGTTACGTACGTGATCTGTGATAGGGAGCTAAGTGGTTCTTTCTAGAACTGATCTGAGAAGCCGTGTGAGAGAAATCAGCCAGCGCTCTAGAATGAGCTGCCACAGATACCCTTGTTCATACTGCCCACGCCAGTCCATTGAAGTGTTTTATTAATAGTTGATGTCACTCTTTGACGTTTGGTATTAGTGTTTTCATACAATGAAAACTGATAATGCCGTTTTAATTGTGCCCTTGGTTTGCTAATTGTTAAAATTGTATCGTGTTTCCTCCAGGTTTAGTTCCTTCATGACAATACCGTTAAGGCCATCATTCAGCGAGATTATTGTCCCATTGTGTTACCCTTCCCCTTGTATTCTCTCTCTCTCTCTCTCTCTCTCTCTCTCTCTCTCTCTCTTTTTAATTTTATTTATTTGACAGAGAGAGGTCACAAGTAGGCAGAGAGGCAGGCAGAGAGAGAGGAGGAAGCAGGCTCCCTGCTGAGCAGAGAGCCCAATGCGGGCCTCGATCCCAAGACCCTGAGATCACGACCAGAGCCGAATGCAGAGGCTTTAACCCACCTGAGCCACCCAGGCACCCTCTCTCTTTTTTCAAAGATTTTATTTATTTATTTGTGGGGAGGGGAGCGCACAAGCAGGGAGAGAGGCAGAGGGCAGAGGGAGAAGCAGGCTCCTCGCTGATCAGGGAGCCTGATGCGGGGCTCTATCCCCGGACCCTATGATCATGACCTGAGCCGAAGGCAGATGCTTAACCAGCTGAGCCACTCAGGTGCCCCTCTCTCTTTTCTTTTTGAAAGGTGGTACATTCCTGTTCCTTGATCATTTGTCCGTTAGTGCACCATAGTTTTCTATGGCACTTATTCCTTCTTTCTGAAGACTCTTATCTTTTAAGAGCAATTTTAAGTTTCCAACAAAATTAAGAAGGTGCCGAGATGTCCCATGGGTGTGGGCTCCTCCATTATCAGCATTATTCACCAGGGTGGAACCTCTTTTACTACAGATGAACCTACACGGACACTTCACAACTATCCAAGCTGGTAGCTCACCTTGAGGAGCACTCTCGGTGTTGAGCCTTCTGTGGGTGTGGATAGCCTTCATCATAATGCGTATCACACGGGGTACTGTCACTGCCCTGAAACTCCTCTGGCTTCCGCCTGGCCATTGCTCCCTACTCTCCCGAAACCACTGATCTTTGGATTGTCTTCCTAGCTTTGCCTTTTCCAGAGTCTCACATCATCAAATAATATGCAAAGCGACAGGCAGAGTCTTGATTTTTCATTTTGAGGAATTAGTGAGATTTTCATTCCTAGGTAAGTAAGTTCTCTTCCACTTAAACAATTTCCTGAGATGTTTATCAAGCGATTGATCTGGTATAGATTTTATGCCAAATATTTTGATATTTATTTAGTAGAAGCAGGAACTCAGACATTCTTAACCCTGCTTTTTGTTGCTGCTATTAAGTGAAAAGACAGACAACAGCTAAATGGCTTCAGTCTAAATGGTTGAGCCCCTTAGGGGATATTGAAGGCTCTGTCCTTAGAATATTGAAGTTTTAAAATCCTGAAGAGCAGGAATTAAACAGTCCAGATCTTGGGTTCTTAGAGGGCGGGGGCTGGAGAAGAACGCTTGAGAAGAGTAAAAGGGGCCTCGCCAGGACTCATCGCTGATGTGTAAACCTCTACGATTTCCGGATAATATGGAGGCACTGGGGAGACTCTTGACAGCCTTCCTTACAAACCAAGACTGGAGGACTGATCCCTACAGGATTTTCATTTTCAAAAGGTGCTTGGTCTGTTAATTTTTAAACTGCAGCTTCTTACATTTTGGTAACATCTAAAACTGGATTTAATAGTCTCGGAGTTAACGTTACTCCCGTAATTACAAGAGCTCATTTTTAGATGGATGGATCTTTGGAATGTTCCTACCTACTAAGACTCTTCCCCATTACCTGATGCAGGTAACAAGTACTCCTGTTTTGAAGCTCAACTTCTGAGTTGATTGTATTTCAAAACTCCTACTTCTGTTTTGTTTAAACAAGCAAGTATGTATTTCCATGAATTTGAAATTAAAAATATGATTCTGATTTTTCTCTATTTTCCAAGCTTTTCAAATGTGAAATTTCCAGTTTTGACTAATTTTTATCTAAGAAATACAGGGTGCAACGTTGAAACAAAATATCATTTTCTGCAAAGTTAAAATCTTGACATATTCTTTCTTTTACCTGCCTTTCAGGAACATGATAAATGCTCCCAAAATGTGAGAGACAACATTTAAGAAAATGCCATTGCCTTAACCATGGCTGATATTTTGAAATAATTCTTGACATTATCTGTCCATTGTGCCTTTTCTGCCCTTCAGAACCTCCCCAGACTCTCCCCCTGTGATAATCCCCACGCTGTTTCCCTTAGCGGTGCCTGTCTCCGTTTTAAATATTTTTGGCAAGCCTTTAAATCTTTCCTTCTTTGGTTTTGGTTGTATGAGATGGAAAAGATCTTGATTTCCACACGTCTGTAGTCACTAATGGTAACTGTTTGCTATCGACTGGCTTCACAATCTCAGAGGCATCTCAAATGTAAATAATCAAAACAGTAGAAGAGGAGTAATAGAATATTTTGTGTCAAAATGTTATGGCTAAGAGATCTAAAAACTGCTCCAAGTATTTGTCATAAATGTAAAAGGGAGAAAAGAAGCACTCCAAACTGAAAGCAGAAGCTGTCTTCCATACTTGGCCATCATGGCAAGACCCACTGGGTGCTTCCTCCGACATGTGTGCACGTGAAGATCATATGCTGGGCAGATGGACGTCATCCTCACTTGATGTTTAATGGACCGTGGCCCACATGTAATGTATTAGTGTATTCACCTGTACCAATTTTACATGCACAAACATGTGTAGAGCTAAATTGTAAAGAAAGACCACTACAGAGTTACAACTTTGCTAATAAATGACACATTTGCTTGCAGTTCAGATATTTGCATAGAGACGACAGGAGGAACTATGTTCCGAGGTGCACATAAAAACTAATTAACCTGGAAGCATAAACCTGGCCAGCTTGGTGGTCTTAAACGTTTAAATATAGGTGCTATCTTGTAATTTTAGTTTTAAAACAGATAAAATCTGATCCAAATATCATTTTTAAATACAGTATTTGGAAAGCTTATAAAACACTCTTGTAACCACTACCTAAACTATGGTCTTTCCAGTAATTTAAAAATGCTTACTGATGCCAATGTAGTTTTACTTATGTGAAAAAGAGAAACTATATAGAAAAAATGCATACCGTGAAAAGAAAAAGCCCACTATTAAGGGCATAGCTAGATTGGATATGCCAAATCAAGTTATGTCTTTTTTTTTTCTTTTTAACAACCATCATACCATAAATGTCTTTTTTCCCTTAATATCAGCAAGATTCTGCTACCATGAGACAGCTCCCAGAGGTTCATTGCTATTTTTAATAAATGAAGGAATATTGTGGACGCAGTGTGTATGCTCATTGCAAACCGTTTTTGCTGGACTCAGTCTGAACATATAGAAGAATGACATGGAGCAGACCGGGAGACATCTGAAGTGTGTATCAGCCAGGCAGTGATGGCTGGTACTTGCCAAGTATTTAAATTAAATTCGGATATCTATCTCCATGTGTGCTTAGCACATACATAGTTTCCTTAGGCCACAAACTTCTCCTTGCTGATAAGTAAAAACAGTCTCCTTTGTTTCCAGATAAGATACAATGTGTTTTCTTTAGCTATTTCAACTTTATTATTAGGCTCTAAAATGTAAAAGGGTTCGATAGTAATCTAAAACAAAAAGTGGGATCAAGAGATTGGTCTTTAGTGCAGAGAATGATTCTTTAGTTGCAAAAGTATAACTAAAGTTCTGAGTCTGCTTCTTTTCCATCAATGTACAGATAACGTTTCAAGTTTAATTCCCACTGGTGTTTTGCACCTTTTTAAATACTTTAATATATTTTTTTTAATATGAGGAGAGTCGACTGTGCTTGCTTTTTCTTTTTCTCAGGCAACTTAATGTTCACAAGGGCCCAGAGAGGTGTTTGAACCTCCTGAAATGAGACAGGGAGTGAAGAAATGAAGTGTGGTCATTAGAGTTAGCAGCCGCAGCCTCTTCCAAAGCTGACATGGAAGAAGGAGAGGTGTTTCAGAGGCAGCTGCTCCAGCCTGCTTTGTGATTACTGAAACCGCTAAGTGTTGAGCATCCATGAGAAAGAAGCAAAAAGGAGCATTCAGCTATATAACTGGTGACACTTGCACTCAAGTTATTTTTATCTTTTTTTAAAGAATCTATTTATTTATTTGACAGAGAGACAGGACAAGCAGGGAGAGCAGCAGAGGGAGAGGGAGAAGCAGACTCCCCGCTGAGTAGGGACCCTGACGCCGGACTCCATCCCAGGACCCTGAGATCATGACCTGAGCTGAAGGCAGACGCTTAACTGACTGAGCCACCCAGGTGCCCCTCAAATGATTTTTTTTTAAAAATAGGGACCTAATAATGATACCCAGAATGAAATGTTTAATGACTCTTTTATTTACATTTTAGGTAAGTTTCCCTCTTGCAAACAATTCAGATAAGGTCCGTTTTGGCCACATGCCACTAAATATATTAGAGTGCAAATGGAAAAGTAGTGACTCAAGTGGAAAACCATGAATTTAAAAAATGGTGAGATAGTCCCTATCTTACACATCTTGTATTCAACTGTATATACTGGCATACGCTTTCTGATCCTATCTCTTTCTTTTCTTTTCTTTCCCTCCTTTCATTTTATTATTATTTTCCAAAGCAAGAGATTTCCATTTATCAGCGTGAATGACCAGTGCACCTGCTCCTTAAAACACACACATTTGGACGTAATATTCCTTCAAAATCACCTCAAGCTTTATTGGCATCTTGATTTCCATCCATTGCTTAAAATTGATGTCCTATTTCTAAAGTGTTCCCTATCAGATCATATCCCATATATGCAGTTCATTTTACCACCATGAGTAAAATATATATATATATATATATATATTAAACATCCACTTTGTGTAAATCTCAGGATAAACCCCAGGTAGATAAAAAAAGATAAATGAAATATGGTCTTAGACTATGATTTCTTTTTTTTTTTAAAGATTTTATTTATTTATTTGACACAGAGAGAGAGATTACAAGTAGGCAGAGAGGCAGGCAGAGAGAGGAGGAAGCAGGCTTCCGCCGAGCAGAGAGCCCGATGCGGGCCTCGATCCCAGGACCCTGAGATCATGACCTGAGCCGAAGGCAGAGGCTTTAACCCACTGAGCCACCCAGGCACCCTAGACTATGATTTCTGACTCTCTAAAAGATTAACTGATTTTGACCAGCGGTCAAAGGGAGGCAAATTTCTGAGTCATCACAACTTCGTGACAATGCTGGAGATATTGTCCATGTGACACGATCCCCAGAAAACCCAGTCCTAACTTGGAAATGGAGAAAGTGAGTTAGAAATATTCTAGGTTCTGGAGTTTTCGTTTGCATCACAGGACTGACAGGCATGCAACCCTGGGGTTCCCAGTGGGAGGTGATTTGGGAACATATACTATCTCGTCAGTAGAGATTAGGGATGTTGTTCAGTGTTCTGCCAGCACAAGATAGTCCCCCATGACAAAAAGTTCTATGGTCCCAAATGTGAACAATGCAGACTATCTCACACGTGATTCCATAAGCAGTCTATGATCTAATTTTTATTAATTAATAGCCAAGACACTGACTGAATGACAAACAACTTTTCATATTTTCTCCAAAAACTCAATTAGTCAGCACGGCTGAATGGGGTTGTGGGTGTCAATAAAGAAATTGTATTAAACCATTTGTCCACTTTCTTAGAGATCATTCAGTAATTCACCATAAAAATAATGGGGAGAAACAGAAAGCAATGCTGTGAAATGCTGAACCAGTTTCATCGACAATGTTGTGAAATCATTTCTTTGACTAATTATTTCATAATGGTAGAAACATGAGCTTTAGATTCAAGGTAACATTGGGAAGAATGGCCCCTTGGCTTTGCCTTTCTGAACCTCTAGTACTCCGTAAAATAGGACAGTCTTGCAGAGCAGCTGAGACTGTTGGAAACGAGACTATGCACATCAGAACAGATGCTAAGGGACTAAGAAGAGAGAGCATCATTTTGCCAGTACAAGAATGTCAGGCTTTTTATTCGTATTAAATTAGCACTGACAGTACCCCCTCCCGTGTCATCCTATATGTGGGATTCAATATAAATAGTAGGGAAAGGAAGGGTCTGGATTAGACCTCCTTGAGTCCAATTCCACCCTTGTTTAGCTTTTAGAAGTTAGGAAGTTTTCTTAATCTCTCTTGAAATCTCAATTTTCTCATCTGTAAAACTAAACTTAATACATTTTAATTCATGCACCCAATGTTCAGAGTGTGTTGGCATTCTGGGTATAGAAGGAAGAAAAGCCATTCATATTTTGCACTCTTACCCAAGGATATAGTGCTAGGAAAAAAAATAAAATATGCATGGGGATGGGTAAGGGGATGGTGAGAAAGAATACTGGGAAATTATGACACAATCTTCTCTGTTCCTAGCCTGCTCCAGTCTAGGGAAAACATGTCTAATGAGAATCCATTCTTCTTTGATTGAGATAGTTAATTATCATTGGCCCATATTGATGATATTTTATTACCATGATCTCATTATCAAAGGGTGGCTCCAATTAGGGACTTACTTATATTACACTGCTCCATAAATTGAATAGGACATTGCTTACCAACACACGTGTCTAAGTTCATTAAGCCAAAAGAAAAAACACTGCCAGAGTGAGAGTCAAGTCGAATTTACCAATACCGTAAATTCCAAGTTCCCTGCAATGATCTCCAGCATGTTCAGTGTCACCCGTGTCCAGGAAATGCATAGTTCTGAGTTTTCTCCATTTCCAAGTTCAGTTTAGATCGCTGTTAGAATTTGTTTCTGAATTATGTTATTTCCCTACTACATTTTATTTCTCTGCCATTAGGGAAAGTTAAATTAAAAAATTTTCTGCTTGCGATACGTGGGTAGCTCAGTCTGTTAAGCATCTGACTCTTGACTTTAACTCAGGTCATGATCTCAGGGACTTGAGATCCAGCCCCACGTGGGGCTTGGTGCTCAGAAGGCGCTCTGCTTCTCTCTTTCTCTCTCTCTCTCCTCCTACCCCCACCTGTGCTCTCCCTAAAATAAATAAATAAAATCTTTAAAAAAAATTTTACTGCTTTGATTTTATCCAAACAGATGCAACTGTTGTCACCTGTCTATGTTAACTAAAATGAAGATTTCATATTTTTAGAAACAAGGACTTCACTGTGAGAATTATGGTAATACTTAGGCGTCAGTTAAAAACAATGGCTGCAAATTACTATTTTCCTTATCTCAAATTATCAAAGTTTTTTGATAAATGCTGCTGATTGAATTTCATAAATTATCAAAACCAAGTCATGGGAATTTCCCCTCCAAAGGCGATACTTCTCATGACATTGGATCTCTCCCCTCGTGTGCTCCCTTTTGAGTAATCCCAGCACTTGTGTGGCTTCCATTTATGGCATGCATCAGAACTGCCTGGACTTGATAAATGAGGCTGGTACCCTAAGAAGAATGTAACTTTCTCTACCCCAGGACTGTTCAGTGAGTTGCTTCACATTATTTTTAATGGACTTAAAAAAAAAATGTGTTGCCTCATTTTTAAGACCATACTGTCCTCTTCACAAGTGCTGTACTATTTTGTAAAATAGTTTAGCTGAGCTGACAAGTTATGCACAGTGAGTGTAGATTCCATGTGTGCCTTAAAATAACCATAAAGACAAATCAACCCTGGGAAATGGGGTCGATAACAAAAGAACCCATAGAAAGCCCAGAGTCGCAGTGTTTGCTGGTACCAGCAGGAGAAGGAATGTAGTCTTGTTGGTATTAAGCTGGGGCAATGCTTTAAAGTGAGTGGCTGCCTTCTTCTGAGATAGAATAATCCATAACTCAGCTCTCCCAGGGGCACTTTCTGTATTACAGCATATTTCTGTATTCAGCAGTAATAAAAGATGTCATTCGGATGACCCGAGGTCTACAATTTCATGCTATGGAAAGAAAAAGTTATCTCCTTCCCTCCACAAGGACCTTCTTCATAGCTAATTAGGGAGCCCTGTCTTTCCATCACAGTTAGCTGCCTGGTCAGGCCTCACTGTAACATTGTCAGAATTTGAATAACATGAATCTTTAGGCTAAACGAAAACTTTAAAGTTGATTCTTTTATTCTGGTTCCTCCCCTCCCCCCTGCCAAATAATCTTGGAAATGATTTGTGTCAATATTCATTTGTAAGTGCTGGTCCCTGGAGCCTATCCTGATTTCACTTGGATGTTCTGTGTTTATTTAGTCCAAAGTAGGAAGCTAGATTTGCTGATGTTCTCAATATAAATTCTATTATTCATGGATCTGTTTAGATTTTTTAAACTCATGTGCAGTAAATCTTATTTTTTTGTTTTTTGAATTAACCAAGATTGGAGTTTTAAATTATTTTCCTTTCAGTTCAAAATACACTTTATTTTTTCCCCTAATGCATTTCTTAAAATTCAGAATATGTATATATTCTTATTTTATTTATATATATTATATATTATATAAATAATATATTTTATATAATATAAATTATGTAAATATATAATATATGTTATATATTATATAAATAATATATTTTATATAATAATATAAATTATATAAATAAATATATATTATATATATATTAAGATTTTTATTTATTTGTCAGAGAGAGAGAAAATGAACAGGAAGAGCAGCAGGTTGAGGGAAAAGAAGGCTCCCCAACTGAACAAGGAGCCTGATGCAGGACTTGATCCCAGGACCCTGGGATCATAACCTGAGCTGAAGGCAGATGCTTAGCAGACTGAGCCACCCAGGTGTCCCAAATTCTGAGTATATTTAAAGGATGGTTTGTTTTTGCTCTGTCCTGGTGATAACACAGCTTATCACACTAGAAGCATGGGAAATAACATGGTTTTTAGAAAAATGAGTATTTTTAATATGGCCATCAGAAAAGTTTTTAAAACCTAAATGTGGAGCACCTGGGTGGCTCGGTCAGTTAAACATCTGCCCTGAGTTCAGGTCAGAATCTCAGGGTCCTGGGATCAAGTCCCAGGCGGGGCTCCATGCTCAGCAGGAAATCTGCTTCTCTGTCTCCCTCTGCCACTCCTCCAGCTCATGGTCTCTTTGTCTCTCTCTCAAATAAATAAAATCTTTAAAAAAATAAAATAAAAACCAAATGAGTGACAAACCAGGTGGAAATACTAATTTAATCTATCCAGTGGTTCAGGGAACATTTTGAAGGGATTTCCATCACAGTAAAACATTTGAATTTACAATTTTCAAGAGCAGCTCTGAACGGTATGAACTGGTTAAATCTCTACTTGAGCATAATTTTTCATCTTGTTCAACATCTCATAATAACAGTTTATTACCTGCTGTGAATGTCAGCTTTTACTTACCTTAATTCTGGGTCATCAAACGATAATCTTAACAGTTTTATTATTATAATTCATATTCTAATACTTTATGAATAAGTTTCAATTTGAACCTTCTAGGTACAGACAAATTTACAGGATTCCCTTGAACAATGGCTGCCAAGACCCAAGACTGAAGAACATGGGTGTATATTTTTCTACCAAATTCATCCAATCACAGTGTCTCATCAATGTGAGTATTAAGAATAATATTTATATTATCCAGGTTTTTCTTTAGAGGAGATACAGTAAAACAGGTTAATTCCTTTGTTTATTGGTAATACTCTTAAAATAATTATTCTAAGAGATTTGAGACCTGGAATCCTGAGACGTTGCATTATATCCTATTCATCTAATATGAATTACGAGTTTAGGACACCTATGCAATCAATATTTATTGCTCCACTAATTCTGAAAATGTTCATTGACTATTTACTGTCTGTCAGACATTGGTCTAATTTACGGGGATGCAGCTATGAATTAGAAAAAGCTCCCTGGCCTCATACAGCTTACATACAAGTCGATGAAAACTAAACACATCAACAAAATAACAGCTTATTGTGACAAGCTATAAAGCAAAGTGCCCAAAGGTGAAGAATAGAGATTCACTGTCCTGGATTGTGAGACAAAACAGAAGGTTTGATGTTTACTTATCCCACAACCAGAGTACAGGGGATGGGTAATTTTGGGGGGGCAGGGGATGGGTAATTTTTGAGGAGTAGGCAAACGTAGTAATATTGTCTTGGGAAAAAAAGACTGTCAAGGTGAGATTAGGGCAGGATTATCTGTTTACCAGTCTGGTTTGAGGCATGTAGTATGGACTGAGGAGTACTTCTTTCTTTTTCTTTTTTTTTTTTAAGGGGGGGTGGGGAGTTTGCACAAGCAGATGGGAGGGGCAGAGGGAGAGGGAGAATCAAATTTCCTGCCGAGCAGGGAGCCCAGTGCATGGCTGGAGCCAAAGGCAGATGCTATAAAATAAAAAAATCGCAATAAAAAAAAAAGGACCAGATTTGGGTATCTTTTACACTGAAGTTGCTTGCAGTTTCAAAGAATGCCAACAGAGAGAAGTGATAGTCACCAAGCCCCTGTGAAAGGAAAGGGCTGTCCGACAGCAGTGTCACTGTCACACACAGAAGGACAGAGTGGGGTTGGAAGCACCCCCCTGAATGGGAATAATGCTGGACCGCCAGGGCTCCTCCTGCAAGGCTCCCTTCCTTTGCATTTCCATCATAAAGGGGCAGTTGAGAGCTATTTGCATAGTTTCTAGTCCTTGAAAAGACATATTGTTTCCTTTTCTTCCCTTATTTTGATAAAATAATCTCATATGCAGAGGAGACTGTGATTGGCAAGCTCAGCTCATCTTGGTTTTGGTCTAGAGAGCAGGATAAAGTGCAATCTAATTTTGAGACCTATCTACAATTTTGCTTAATATTCCCGTTGCGAGAAGTCAGGAGATTTAGGAGAGAACTATAATTGCCGCATATTTAAGATATTATTGAGAATGCAATGGTCTGATTTTAAACTGCACTTTGAGGTTCAGCCTACTCATTCTGGAAAAAAAAATTAATACTTTCTTCAAGTTCATTTGCAAAGTTCCAGTGAATTCTTTTTCTAGGTTTTACTTAAATTTAAAAAATGTTAATAAAAAGGTTTGCGGTATAAGAGGTTATCAGTGGCGTTTGCCATTATTCCTTTTAGTTTTAAATGCACTTTCCAGCGTATTTATTAGTAGTTTAAAGTGAACCTGGTAAAAAGAGAATTAAAGAAACCTGATGTATTGTGGCAGTGGTAAGATTTGGCAAAACTTAAAGGAGCAGGCTAGGAATTAAATATCCACTTCTTCTCAGGGTCCATTTTTGTCTCTGATCTAACTTGGAGTCCTCTTGTATTGTTCACATGAAATCCATCTTGCATTTTCAGAGTCAAATGATGCCAAAACAGTGTAAGCTGACAAAAGGGTAACAGATTCTGAATAAGTACCACCTTTTCTCTTCCCAAGGCAGAAAAATGTCTATAAATTTTGTTCTCGTACTTTTTTCACCAATAAGGTTTTTTTTCCCCCTAAAACATTTATATGACTGGTATATTTTGTCAACATGTTTGATAGAAAGGCTTCAGTGTTCGTTTATTGAGTTGTTTGCTTAATGGCAAACAAAATCTCGTCTTCTGTGATTCCATCCAGCTCCTTTAGCTTCTTTGAGTCTTATCAATTTTTTTGTGTTGCTATTATTTTATTATGTATAATTATTATTGGCTTTTTGAATGCACATTTTAATTAATGACATTTTAATTGTTCGGCCTGTTATTTTTTCAGTTAACAACGTCTGTTACAAGATATATTAGAAAGGAGGCCTGGGCTGTGTTCAAAGAGTTAACACAGTGGAACTCGGCATATCAGGAAGCTTTAACTCCAGGTTTCTGATAGTTTTTTCCAGCTGATAACAATTAAAAGCCTCCTGAAGGACTAGGTATATTTTAATTATAACAAAAAGGAGGACAAAATGTTGCCAGAATCATAACAACATTCTACTGGGGAAGAAAGGGAAAGAAAAAGGAAAAAGAAAAAAAGAAGAAAAAAAGAAAGAAAAGCTCGCCTCTCTGATAAACCCCAAGGGAAGTGAAATGAGATAAAAAACACTAAGATATGTGTGTGACATGCCATATAGCAAGTCTCTAATTGTATTCTTTGTCACTTGATAGGATAAAAATGTAGACACTTAATAGAAATTAAAAAGCCATTTTTCTTAAGTTTGCTCTGTGCCAGGCCTGGTGGATAAAACCACACTGCCAAAGACCTTGGCCTGGAGCCATTATTTGTGTAGCTACTTGTTCAGAAATCAGAAAGTCATTTAAGCCTGGGGTAGACAGCTGTGTGAAGTGTTATCAAGTAAGTGATGTCTGCAGATTAGTAAAGCAGAAAAGTATGCAGCTGGCGGTGTGATCTGAAATGCAACAATTTTTGGAAATGCTTGGGAGCCGAAAGAATGGACGAAGAGAAAGGGGGAAACAAAGAAACAAAATTTGACACTCAGAATGAGAGCATGATACATATGTGAAATAATATGTTATATTATGTGTATTATATATATGTATATATATAATTCTTTTAGAGTAGATTATACTACTTATACTTTGGGTTTTTACCATTTATTTTAAAATATATGTTTTGACATTAGTTCCCTCGGGGAAAAATGATGTAAAACTAACCATACAAAGTCTTCTAGGCTAGATTTTGTATGGAAGTATTTGGCAAAGGAAGGCCTTACCTCTAGCATAAGCATTTCCAAATGACACTCGTCCTACGACTGTGTACTCAGGCCAAGGGGACAAGTCTGAGGTGACAGTCTACGCTTGAAGACCATGCTGTGCCTGTGTGTGTTTCTGGAATCTGTTTTGATAAAATAAGGTTTGAGATTAGGTGGAATGAACCAATGGGCTCATGCGTGCCCTCCCCCTGACATGCCATTTTTATTTTTACTTAAATTACTTGCTTTGGGTTTGAAGTTGGCAATCCTGCTACTGGAGAGTGTGAAACAATAGTTTATTTAATCAAAATACAAGGGATAATAATATCGATAGGAGTTTAAGAGTTTCAGGTCAGTGGGAGGAGGCGAGGAAGCCCCATTGTTAACAGCAGCAGTGTGTTTGTATAAGCTGATGTGTCCTGTTCTAGCTGGGTAGTGCCGCAGAACAGGACCCCACAGAGCTCGAGAGTGTGAAAGCAACAATGATTAGTTTGCCTGCAGTTCTGCAGTGTGGTCAGGGCTCCATGTAGACAGCTCAGCATCAGCTGGGCCGGCCCAAGGGCTGGAGTTATTTGACAGCTGGGACTAGAATCAGCACACAGATCACTTGGCCTGACAGCAGGGCTGAATATCAGCTGGGATTTCAGCTGGGGCTGTCTGCTGGGACATGTGCACATGTTCTTATCATGTGACTACTTGGCTTCCTGACAACACATTTGCCAGCTTCCCAAGTGAGCATCCCAAAGAGATAAAGGGAAGGAGTATGACTTTCCTATGACCCAGCCTTGGAAGTCACTAGGATTTCTTTTGCTCTACTCACATTCCACTCAAGTTCAAGGGGAAGGGACAGAGAACCCACCACTTGATGGGAGGAATGCCGATGAACATGTTAAGAAAAGCATGTAAAATGAGCTACCTTGTGGAGGACCTCTTTGAAAAATACAATTGGTCATAACCTGTCCTAGGACCACAACTATCCATTTCCTTCTCACGTGCAAAATACATTTGAACCCTCCCCCAAGAACCCACAGGCTCATGCCTTCCTGATACCACTAAAAACTCACCCATTGCACCATCTGGGTCCTTTCCTTGTGTGGAGGATGCTTCTCGGGTATAGTTCCTCCATTCTGCTATTCGAAGATGTCCTTCCAGCCTGAAGACCTATGAACTAAAGAGACAAGCTACCTCCCCAGCTCCCTCACCACATACCCAGTAGTTAATGGTGACCCAGGCACAGAATAAGGACTTTCAAGGCTGTTCTAGAAGAGGGAGAACGGGAGGCACATAGTGGCCTCTAGTGCATAGCAGTTCTGAAATCCTATAAGACACGTATTGCCACTTCCTAGACTTTTTCTTTCTATATGTATTTATTTTTCAAGACAAATTAAGACTCTCCAATAAGGAGATGGTGTTTTTGTATTTGTAGGAGGGAGTTTTTCCTTATAAATTCTTAGGCTCTTTTGGGGTTCATCATTTCTCACTATAGGTAAAGGGGACCTTGACCACTGTGGTAGATTGTACTTTCCAAAGTGGCCACCATAGTAGGCCCCATTCCACATGCCCTTCTTCCCATGAGGTGTCACCCTGCTGTCTTTGAGTGAGTGAATTTCATCCCTCTGAACCTGAGGGGCACCTAGGGTACCCCAGATGAGAGAACTTGCTGAGAGTGATGCAGAGTCAGTCAGAGCAGAGCTCGGTTATGCCCTTCTGCTGTGTTTCCTCAAGATGCTCATTTTTGAATCTTGTCATCATGCTGCGAGAAAACCAAACAACAGCTTAGAGAGAGACTATTTGTGAGTGTCCTGGCTGACAGGCTGTTGTGGACCGAGTGGTTGTGTCTTCCCAAATCCATATGTTGAAGCCCTAATCGTCAATATGATGGTATTTGGAGGTGGGACTTCGGATGTCAATTAGATTTAGTTGAGGTCCTCGGGGGGGGCGGCCCATGGTGAGTTTAGCGCCCTTGGAGGAAGAGGGAAAGACACCAGAGCTTCCCCTCTCTGTCATGAGGGGCTCAGTGAGAAGGCAGCTATCTGAAAGCCAGAAAGAGGACTCACACCAGGATCCAAATCTGCTGGCACTTTGATCTTGAACTTCCCAGCATGAAGAACTATGAGAAATAAGTGTGTACTGTTGAGTTAAACAATCCGTGGTATTTTGTTATAGCAAGCCGTGTTGACTAATACGTAGCCCCGTCAGAAGTCCCAGCCCACAGCCGGAGTAAACTGTCAGGCAGGCACAAGCAACTTGGGTGATTTCAGTCACTCAGGTCAAGTCATCTCTGCCTTCCAGCTTCTCTTGCCATTTCTTCATGGGACAGAGACAGGTGCCCTCTCCACGTCTGGCCCACATAGCAGATCAGTCAGCAGTAAAATGATTGTCGATGTTCAAAGCCACTGGTTTAAGGTGAATTGAAACATACTTTGGAACCATGAAGGAAGGTGCTGCTGTAAGAAGCCAAGCATGGGGCATTAGTTCTGGGACGCAGCGGTGACAGAAGCAAGAAGGGCATTAGGGACACTGTTCATGAGGGAGTCTTGGAGAAAGTAGGAGCTGAAGCCTGGTCGGTCTCAAGGAGGCTTTCGGGACCCCCTTGAAGGAAAAGCAGAAAAATGATATTAAAAGCTAGCAGAAAGGAAACCCTTGTTATATCGTAGGAGAAAGTTTTGCAACACCACCACCTAGAATAAAGTAAAAAATTAAAAAAAAAAATTCTTCGTGAAGCTTAGGATCTAGAGAAGAGATTTCAGACAGTGATCTGAGAGCCACTTGGCTTCATCTCACAACCTTTAAATAATTGTTGGAGGAGAGAGGTAATCTGGAGAAAGAACTGGTAAATATGGAGTTGCCAGAGCTTGCTGGGTTTGGAAATGAAACTGTTGCTCATTCCTAGCCTCTCCAGATGGCAAATTAGGCTGAAATTAAGAAATGACTTTTGGGCAGAGGATGAATCCACTATCAGCCACACACAGTGCAGAGAAGAAGCCAAGGTTGGGAATATAAGATCTTTGTGAAGACCTCAGGGTGATTTAGGTGGTGCCTCATACTTACTCCCTTTCAAACTGGAATTATTTGTATGATCGTTAATACTATTTTAATTATATGTATAATATTTAGGGGAGAAAATTTAGGGGAGAAAATTTAGGGGAGAGGCTTAAGCCTCTGAGCCTAAGTGTCCTTTTATTGTAAAATAGTATTACTGCGTATAATAATATTGTGTATAGGAAAGAAGACCAGCTTCCATTCTTGAGCTTCACAATATACAGTAGTAATTTAATCATGTTTTAATCAAATGTATGGAGTGAGCAGGGTACATCTCATCATTCATTTTTCCCCAAAGTGGCATTAGAAGTGCACTTCAAGGCTATGGCCGATCTTGTCTGATCTGAGAAGCTGAGCAGAGTTGGGCTTGGTTAGTACTTGGGTGGGAGAAGTCTGCTTCAAGATCTATGCATCTCATTACCCCTCAGCCTGGTACTAATTCTTTGATTTCAGGAGTGTCTCCTCTATACCAGGCGCTGACCACATGACCTGTGGCATCCCCTTCCATATCATAACAAACCCCTTCAGGCAGCGTCATGACACATGACGCATGCTGTCACATGCGGCAACAAAAAAGCCAAAATGGTTAAGTTGGATTTCTGGTACCACGTTACTGCTCTGTTGGAGAACCAGGGGTCTAATCTCATTTTTAAGGCTTAAAAATAAGCACGTTATCTTTCCATTTCACCTGGCAATCTTGCATGTGAAAGAATGATAACACAAAGAAAATAAAGGAAAAAAGAGAAAAGAAAAAAGAAAAGAAAGGAAAGGGAAGGAAAGGAAAGGAAAGGAAAAGGAAAGGCACTTCCTTTCTAATATTTTTGCTCTAAAATACTGAGACTTTATATTTTTAGTATCTTCCAATAAGTTCTCCTAAGACATGTTTTTATATCAATTAAACAAAGAACTTATGCTTTAAATTTTTCAATTTATGATTGGCATGGAAAGGGTCACTCCTATAACGTGTTGAATAGTTTTTAGAGAATTGTGGATATCAGGTTGCCTTGGTTTGTTATACTTTCTTATTTTCAGTAAAAAAGTGCGATCTGAAATTGAATTTGCATACTAATGCCGTCCTATGATACATATAAATAAAACAGATATTCCATATTTAGACGGCGAATACTTTGTTTTCCCATTCCATGTGTGCATATGTGCACACATGGTAGCAAATACTTGAATCACACTCTGGTAACCTAGTGGCAATCCTCTGTTCCTTAACCAGAATTGTCCTTAGGGCTCATGAGTTTTGGTGTGCAGCCCTTGCAATGTGGAATAAGTAAGAATTCTTTCATTCTTTGGTCTTCATTCATCCTTCTTCCAACAAAATGTATTGAATGAGGTGTCAGATGGTGTGTTAATCCTTGATCTGTATCTAGGCAGTCAGAAGGAAAAATAAACTTAAAACACAGGTGGTGAGAGTTAGCATATAGCTACGTATAAGGTTCGTTGGAATATCAGAACTGGGGATCCTGGAGGGTCCAGTGAGGAAGGGACTTTCAGTGCTCGGATGTGAAGGACTCAAGCCAAATTGAGCAACTAACTGGTGAGCATTGAAAGAACGTGTCCCCATTGCCAGACAGCAGGTAAAAAGAGCCTATTTGTAACTGAGAGCCAGTGAAATGAACAACTGACACCCTGAGGGATCCCGAGGCTGAGGAATTAGGCAGTGACAGCGGGGATGGCTTGTCCCTGCTGCACACCTGGGGCTCGGCTGGAACACCACACTTCTGGGAGCTTGGGTTCCCAGAAGCTCGCTCACTCACATGTCCTCTGTCAGTGCTGGACAAATCGGAGACTAGGATGATTGAGCAGAACTCCTCCATGCTGCAACTTCAGGCAGCTTGGTTCTCTTACAGAACGGTGGCCGCAGGGAATCCAGATTTCTTGTTTGGAGCTCTGAGGACCAGTGGTCCTTGGAACTAGGCGAAAGCTGCATGGCTTTGGGTAACCCAGCCCTGTGCATCACACAGAGCCACTTCCGATGCGTTGTATTGGTTACAAGCAGTCGGCAGGCCCTCCCGGATTCAAGGGAAGTGTCAAAGTCACAGTGTACAAGAGCAGGTGGAATGGGAGCTAATCCTTGGCCATCAATCTCAGCATGCGATCTCACTATTCGCCACTCTAACACTAGCAAAATCTACCTGGCTTTCTTCTGAGTCTTACTTGTTTTTGTTTTTGTTTTTTTTTTCTTGACTGGCTCTACCCTAGTTTCTCAATTAAAATGATCTTTTGCATCTTTGTAGATGAACTTCTGAATATTGAATCAAAGCATTTTGATGGAAAAATTTGTATGGTCGCCGAAGAGGGAACATATCCAAGAATGAAGTGTGTCAGCATTGCATTTCTGGCATTCACTGGCTTGTGAAAGTATAAAGTATTCTAAAAGGACAGAGTATTAGTGAAACGATGGAAGAAGTCATTTTAGTTTTCATTGTATTTTTAGCAAAGATAGAAAGTTGGTAGTGAAATACTCTCAAACTTTGCTAAGACAATCTATTTTTTCCCTGATATCATTTGAATCTTTATGACCCTTGACTTTCCTTACATAAGATTCTGTTTTTCAAGCATCTCTGTCAAAACATTTGCTTATTTGCTTTCTATGTAGGACAGTGTTTCTAAATTCTCCTTTTGACTTCCCATGTCCAACAGTTACATGTCAGTACACAATTCTACACAATTTTCTTGAGCAATTTCATCATGTTGCATAGTTTTATTATCACCAATGTTCCATATTGCTATCACTGAAAATTCAGAATTCTGGAAGCATGTATCCAGTGGCCCCCTGAGCATCTCCATGGGATGGTCTTGGAGGTTATCAGAACTCGCTGGATCCAGAATTGAAACCATCATCTTTTCTTCCAAATCAGTTTTTCTTTTTAAACTTCCTTCTCTGCATACTGGTGTCATCACGCATATGGTAGCCCAAAGCAGAAGCCCTACAATGGATGCTAGCCCTCATGACCACCCTACCTCACACATAAACTTCTTTACTAGGTGTTTCTACAGCGCTGTGCTCTGCCTGTCCACTCCACCCTGCTCACCGCTGGCTTGGTTGAGGCTTTTATCTTTTCTCACCAGTCACCCAGCTCCTCAGTCTTAACAACTACCAATTCATGTCCTAAAGAACTGTTGCAGAAATATCCTAAAAGGTGAATGTGATTGTATCACGACCTTGCTTAGATTTTTTGAAATGGCTATCACAGAGTTCAAACAACATTGTGTGATTCAGACTGCCCTCTATTTTTCCAGTAGCAAAACTAGGACTACATTTTCCAGCCATACTTGATTTCTTAAACCATTGTACTGTGAGCCATTTCACTGGATCCATGCTGGAGTTGTAGGTGCCAGTCTTCGGATGCTTCTGATGTCCTTGTTTCTGTCTCCCATATTAACTTTGGGCTTCCCTAATGTCCTCCTGGTCAGAGAGCGTCTGTGTCTTGCACACACACTTTTAGCTGCAAATACACTCCTGGTTTGGTGGTCAAGCGTGCACAGGGGATTGTTCTATATAACTCACTATTGAAACTCAGTCTGTTCGTGGGCTTGTGTTCCTGACATGTGACCTTCAAAGTGTTTTGAGGTAGTAGTTTCCCACCCCTCAGTAGGTGAGATAGGAAGGCTGGAGGGCCTGCAGTGAGGTCACTGACACCCCCACCCCCACCCCCCAGGCTCAGGTGAAGTCTTTCCCTGCACTTGGACCGTAGTTTTGGAAAACTCTATGAGCATATTTCATAAGCGTTACTTTTCTCTCCCCCATCAGAGCCAAAAGGGGAGTTTTCTCTGTTCCTCACCCGAAGAGCATGGCAGGATTCTTGTGGCAAACTCATGAAAGCCCGCAGTCCTCACCCAGCACTCAGGCGTTGGCGAGTCCTACTCTCGTGCCGGCCCTCACTTAGATTCCACAGTTATCCGCACTGCCAAGCAGGTCTTCTGTCCAGGCTGGGTCTCCGGCAGCTTCTACTCAGGTGAGCTGACCTCACCTGCCAGATTTCAGGGTGTGGCTTTTCCCAGGACTTCGGGTCTTTAACAGGTTCCAGAAAAGATGTTTAGTGTCACTGTGTTCAGCTGCTTCTTATTCTGTGTATCAGACTGACGACTCGAAGCTCTACCTGTCAGACTATTGGAAGTCAATACTTTTTATAAGTTGGTGAAAACTTACTGGCCCATGATAGTATACCCACTTTTGTATTGGCTACCTAACTTAGGTATTTATTTATCTCTATCTACCCGGCTTCTAAAATGCTTTGAATTGTAACTGACCACCGGTCCCCATTTCCTTCAGACTGTCACAGCTAAACAGACACTGAGCACTTACACGATTGTGCATATTTCACACGTGCTCCCACTGAGCTCACTCTTCACCAGCTCGCTGTCCAGAGAGGAGTGGACTGAAGCTGCAAGAAACAGATCATCCAACCTTGAAGGTGAGAAAGAGGCAAGAGCTATATTTTCATTTAGGTTTCTGACTTCAGTTCCACAAAGATCTGAAAATTATGGAAGCAATCTCTTGAAATAGTGATGAAGACAGCATACGTTTAAGTGCAAGATTCTGCAGTAATGTCATCTGGATGGTTTTCCCTTCTTTGTGGTCACACAGTTATGAAGGCAGGGGACACTTGTACTTCCCCATCGCCTCTGATGCTCTACAAACTTTCCCCTCTCTACCTCTACCTTTGAAGCTTCTTGGAATATTACGGGCATTTTAAGTAGTTTCCTCCATTCACAAAGGATGACTCCAGCAAGGATTGACAACAATTTTATGGCACTGACAAAATGAATCACAATCAATTATTGTAAATCGTGGTTTTATTTAGAAGAATTTGATTTTCAAAGCAGCTAAAGATTATATGCATTCTGTCTAGAAGTAGGATTGAAGGAGAATTCTGCTCTTGGTTGATCTAACAACACAAGACCTATCATGGCCTCAAGAGGTAATTATATTATGAGAAGTATGGAGGATTTTTTTTTTACCTTTATGGATTAATCCCCTTAGATTCACAGAGGAAGAAGAAGAGGAAGGAGGAGGGGGGGAGGAGGAAGAAGAAGAAGTACTTGTTATTTCCTAAGTGACAATTATTTTTCTTCATGGACATAAGTTGCCTTTTTACCTATTTAGGAGTATTTAGTTATTTTCATAGTCCCATGGCACATCTGTTTTCAGCATTATGTAACTTTCAACACTCACTTGCCCTGGGTGAGTCAACCTGCCAGTTTCATTGGCTCTGGAGACCCATCTTCATAGTGTTTGGTTATATTATTATCTGTTGATTCCTTACACTTTATGGTTAAGAAATAGAAACTTATAAGGTAAGAGTATATAGAAGTAGATTTAAATTTCTCCATCTGCTAGATCCTTGATGTCATTCACTATGGCAAATGGGCTTTGAGTAGGTATTTCAGAGTATTCTGAGTTCATATGTAAGTAGCAGATTTCAGATGCTGTATCCTAGAGGGTATTATAAACATTAATTAACTCCCATAACAACCCTGGGAAGTGTGGGGCTCTTATGTCTACTTTGTGGATAAAGAACTTGCAACTTGTAATCAAGCAGCCCTGAGCCAGATACTGAAGATTTTCCCATCAACAATGAGCCAGTCATAGGAACTTTGGACTAAAAAAAAAAAAAAGAGTCATATTTGGCAATCATTTTCATTTGCAGTTTTTATTCAGTAAATATTAATTTATTTTTTGCTATATGGCAGGCATTAAGCCTGCCCACATTCTTCCCCATTTTGCATGAAAGTTATTCTAAGTACATTCTTCTTTCTTGCATTCACGGTTACTTGCCACCACAGATTGATCAGTATTCCCACTTCTGTCTTTTTATTACAAGTCGAAGAACAGCTGGTGTTTGGTTTACCGATTTCCCACCACCTTTTCCTTTTATGTAACTTATTTCCACACCCTTTTGCATACTTCTGCAAGAGTTCTGACGAAGAGATGTCTCTTCTCATTTTTCAAGTAATCCCATCCCTTTTTGCTTCCTGATGTATATGATTCCCATATTTAATGTATTCTTTGTCCAGTATTTTCTGTGCCAATCTTCTCATGCATTCTTCCTTCTAACTCTTCCATTTAAAAATCCACTGATACGCTTCCTTTCAAATGCCATCTTGCTACGTCTTTAATAGTCAAACCCTTTAACATGTGTTTTCACATACATTGCGACCACTCCTTTAGCTCGTGTTCCTTTTTGCCTTAGCTTGCAAAATCTTTCCTGTCTAGCATACTGCGAACACAGAGAGCTCAGTGCTATAGACTTTAAGTTTGTATCCCTCCAACGTCCATGTGGTAGAAACCTCGACACCACGGTGATGAGATTAGGAGGTGGAGCCTTTGGGGGTGATTCGGTCATGAGGGTAGAGCTTTCATGGGTGGGATTAGTGTCTTTATGAAAGAGGCCCCCACACAGCTCCCTCACCTTCCCACCTGTGAGGGCATAAGAAGAAGTCAACCCAGGGCAGGGCACTCATCAGGGCAGGGCACTCATCCGGGCAGGCTGTCCTGCTCTGGGACTTCCAGCCTCCAGAACTGTGAGGAGTACAGTTCTGTTTTTATTTTTTTTTTANGCGACCACTCCTTTAGCTCGTGTTCCTTTTTGCCTTAGCTTGCAAAATCTTTCCTGTCTAGCATACTGCGAACACAGAGAGCTCAGTGCTATAGACTTTAAGTTTGTATCCCTCCAACGTCCATGTGGTAGAAACCTCGACACCACGGTGATGAGATTAGGAGGTGGAGCCTTTGGGGGTGATTCGGTCATGAGGGTAGAGCTTTCATGGGTGGGATTAGTGTCTTTATGAAAGAGGCCTCCACACAGCTCCCTCACCTTCCCACCTGTGAGGGCATAAGAAGAAGTCAACCCAGGGCAGGGCACTCATCAGGGCAGGGCACTCATCCGGGCAGGCTGTCCTGCTCTGGGACTTCCAGCCTCCAGAACTGTGAGGAGTACAGTTCTGTTTTTAATCAGCCACTCCGGCTGTGGTATTTTGTTATAGCAGCCTGAAGGGACTGAGACATTGAATAACAAGATAGCCTGGACTCCTTTTCATATCTTACAGCTTTTTAATATTTTTAATTAACATTTTAAACATTATTTCTTCTTATACCATTTAAAATTTTCCTTTATTTAACATTATTGGATAATTCCCTTTCTTCAGATTCTAATCTTTCTAAGCTTTTGACTTCTGTTGGTCTTCCTGACACCATATTTTCCTGAGATGATAGATAGAAAGATAGATAGATGATAGATAGATAGATAGACAGACAGACATTTTTTTTCCCGCTCTGATAGTTTCTTCTCTAATCACTAAATGCCGCCTGAGGAAAATAATCCAGCCCTCTGTTCTTACAGGCTAACCTTACACCATCTGTTCAACTACTCACTGCCTTGGAGAGTGGAGTACTTAACTGTACCCTGGTTACAGCAGATAAAAAATGACATGATGTCTACAGCTCAAACATTAAGGAAATAGAGAAATAACACTTCTTTATTTCTATTTAAATAAGCTCTGTTTGCATGTTGAGTTCCCATTCAAACAGACTCGTGAGGTGGATCTGCCATTTGGTCTTGAGTGTTTGCGTAAGAAGACACATGCTGAAGAAATCCTCATGTTTACCAGTTCCTCACAAAATGCTGCATGCTGGGCTCTGTTGACCTGTTTGTGTTTTCAGTTTGCTTGTAATCGCCAGATGCGTTTATATCATATGTAGGGTTTATTCCCCTGTTTTGTAATCAAAACTGGCCATGATGCTCTCTGAGGAGGTCAAGACACATTTTACATGGATGTCCTATGAACTCTTTTCCATTTTTGAGACTTTCTTCCACATCCCCAGCCCCCCACCCAAAGCTCCAGTTGGTATCAGAGAATGGGTCATCTATTTGAAGCAATGGACTTCTATGTGTTCTTCATCTTCATCCATTTCTTTCCTGTTTAACCCAGGGGATCTGTCAGGCCTCTATGGGAGGGTCAGAGCACAGTTCTCAGTCACAAAGACATCTTTCATGTATTGAAGCTTCTCCAACAAGGGGTTTAGTTTTGTGGAGACCAAAGGCAGGTACTCCTTAATTTCTATTTCTTTATTGTCACGTCTGAACCTGAGACAGGACATTCTAACTCCTAGAACACTGATGGTATTGATGGCAAAGTTCATCAGGAGAAAAACAACAAACTTCTAGACACAAACCAAATAGATGAGACCTGGGAGCATTTCAGATTGTTCTGCACTTTCACATGATCACGGGGTCGATAGAGCTGGAGCAGAACCCCAGCTCTCTGCCCCAGCCAGCCTCTCATCATCCAAGGAGAGATGACACAGAGTCCTGTGATGGCAACCCTATACTAACTCTTTCTGGTCCCTTGAAGGAACTTCCAGAGATACCAGTGAGGTCAGCATAAACCATTTCATGTCCAGGTCAACATGCCATGCCATTGCAAGTAAAAGGACTTCAATGCCTGTGCTTCTGCACTGATCCATAGCAGAGATGTCCCCTATACCCAAGGACATGGCATGGTTGGAAGTGTTCCAGTGCAGGGGTGAAGATCACAGACTCCGCCATGGTCCACTACTCTGTCAATCCAGCTGTGTCTTAGGGTGAGTTCCTTCATATTTCTGCTTCTGTTTTTACTAAAGGATATTTATCATCCTTGAAATGTGAAGTTGTAAGAATTCACTAAGTAAAACACTTTATGCAGAGGCTGGCACACAGTAAATACTCAAAAACTGTTAATCATCCACATTATGGTGATGCTGGGTCTTAATAGCAGATTTGGCACATACTGTGTTGAAAAGTCATTTAAGTGTCACCCATAATTTGAATGGCACAACTAAGGCTTGATTAGAGTCCTTTTTAGTAAATTAAGTTCTGTGCCTTTTTAAAAGCTTCTTGTTAAAAAAAATAAAAGCTTCGTGTTGTGACAGGGATAAAATTAATATTTATTTTATTTTTTATCAGCAATGGAAGAATTCACCTTAGTTTGGTAATCGATTCAATTGCCTCTTATTTCACAACAAATGACAATATAGCGGCTTGGAAAAGGACTTTTTCATTTGATTCTGTGGGCTATCTGGGTGAGTCTTCTGTCTGTCCTGCCTGGACTCACACGTGTGGTTATTTTTTCCACTGGGTGAATTTTCTTAGAGCTGACCTCAGCTGGGACCCTGCAATGACTTGGTCTCTTTCTCCATGCAATCAAGGCCTTTCTGACCACATGGTTCTTGACCTTCAAAGACAGAATCCTGGGCTCCTTACATGGCATCTGGGTTCTAAGAATGCATTTCCAAGTAGTGAACACTCATCAAGCCTCTGCTGGCATCATGCTTGCTAATGGCCTGTTGTCCCAAGGAGAATCACATGAACATGTTAGCATCACTGTTGGGTAAAGAGAAGCTAGAACTAAAAGGTGTGATTCCATGAGCAGATACCAATAAAACTGTACTCTCAGACCGTGGTGGTTCAGATGGCATGGATTTAGTGAGTTAGGCTAGGCATGCATTTCCAAGTAAAAGTTGCTCAAAAGAGGAATGACCTGAAATTGGAAGGAGGTAGTCAAAGAATCATCACTGCTTCCTAGGGGTTGTTATAATCAGGTATAGTGATAGGGAACACAGAAACACCTGATGGGTTCCAGTAGCTTCTTGTTCTTCTCTGGTCTAGGTATGGCTCTTTCTCCTGTCTACCGACCCTGTTGGGCAATACTGGTCCCAACTCCATGATCATCTGCTTGGTTCTAGACCCAGAGTCTTGATCACACAGAGGCCTCAGTTCCCAGAGGTAGCCCTTGAGTTTTCCTTCTTGGTCCCAGTTTGGGGCATAATTGGATTTTCTGATGACTACAAGGGACTCCTGCTCTGATCTTATCTACGTTCCAGGTCCTGACTGTTCCATGTCTCCCAACCACTGTGTAGGGTCTAATCCCTGTTATACTTTTCCCACAACACTTCTCAGGGCTCTGATGCCTTGAAGGACCTGTGACTGATGTAGTGATGAACTCAGTACTGTTCAGTTGGGTTCTCACACTCCTTCCATAAGCCATAAGGAAGGAGAAACAATTGGATTATAGATGTGGATATTCAATATATAAAGGTAACTGTGCCATAAACTAAATAGGAAAATATCAACACAAGCTTGTGATTATAACTAGTCAGATACTTCATATTTACAATATTTTAGTTCTCAGTATAATAATATGTCTTCAAGTCTCACTGTTATAATTTCTAAATATGGTGAAGTTATATATCACACAATGCCTTTCATGTTATAATATAAAATGAGTATGGGATTTCTTTGTATTTATGCAAACCAAAATGAAATTCCTACAAGTCTTTATACAGTTCTCTTGATTTTATTTTTCTTCTAATAGTATTAGTTTTGTAATGAATTACCCACTACTTCTTTAGTATGGTGATTTTCTTCTTTGTTCTGTTGAATATTATTTACCCAACAATAGCAACCGAAGTTGTCCGCAATTAACAAACCATGTAGTGCTCTGCAGAAATGGATTTGGGGGTGCTTGAGTGGCTCAGTGAGTTGAGCATCTGACCCTTGGTTTCAGCTCAGGTGATGGTCTCAGGGTCATAAGATCAAGCCCTGCATCACGCTCCACACTCAGTGGGGAGTCTGCTTGAGATTCTCTCCCTCTCTCTCTTGCTCTGCCACTGTGCCCCCTCCCCCTCTGTCCCACTGCCTGCTTGCACACTTCCTATCTTTCTCTCTCTGTCTTTAAAATAAATAAATAAATCATAAAAAAAGAAAAAGAAATGGATTTGGGAAAATGTGGCAATTTTAGTTAATCTCGAATATTAATTTCTCCCACCATACATGTCTGTATACAAAATGGTCAGGGTTATTTCTGTGCTTCATGGTGTTGGGTTGGTTAAATGTGTGTATATATAATAATTTATTATATAGTTATTTTTCTTGTTTGAAAGATAATGTGCCCTCCATCACAAAATGGTCAAATGCTGTAGAAATTACCAAAGTATATGCTATAAACTTAATCAGTGGAAATAAAGGCTACTAGTCAGTTTTCCAGATACATGTGTGCACGTGTGCATACACACATAATGGAATTGTACTATTTGGCAAGTTGTTTTTCTCATTTAACAGCTTATGAATTTCCTATGTGTGTTTGTACATGATTTTGTTAAAACATCTAATTAAAAAAATGTGGGGTTTTGTTGGTGAGAACATTCATCTTGACAACCAATATGGTTGAAAGGAATCTTCTGGGTTTTGTTTTGTTTTGGTTTTTGGTTTTAGGTTTTTTTCCCAGTTGATAACCAATTAATAGAGACAGGGCTCAACCTAAAAATCTAACTCTTAAGAATCTTCCTCTCATGATTCACACTTTTTTGCCAATAATAAAAACACTAAATTCATTTAATGTGCCAACATGCCAATGACCTATTCTTTATATATCTATATCTATATCTATATCTATATATATCTACACATATATATATGTATATATATATTCTTATTTTAAAATGGAACTCCTCTAAAAACCCATTATTACTGAAGGAGTATAGAAGTGTATATAAAGATATATTAAGTAATGCATTTCTGATAGTCAAAATAATTATACAGTAATTAGGATATATGTGTGGCTGCCCAAAGCCACAAGCATTAGCTATAAAATGGTGCTATGGGGAAAAACTACTGAATTCAGACAAACTCTACTTTGATTCTATAATAACTAGTGTATTATTTAACCTCTCTTAGTCTCTTATTTTATTATTAAAAAAGAGAAAATGACATGGAATTTACCCATTACATATTATTGTATCATAATGAGACAGCACCAAACAAACAAAAATTGGCATTGAATAAGGATTAAAACATGAACTTTGTTGTTACACTACGTAGGTTCCAGCTCAGCCCTACTGCTCAGTAGCTGGGTGCCTACAGGCAAGGTAGTAAGCCTGTCTGTGCCTTAGTCTTCTCATCTATGAAATGGGTATGGTTATGATGATCACAATAGTATTCGCTTTAGAATTAGCATGAACATGAATTGAGTTGTTAATTGGAAATTAGCTGATAACATCGACCAACAAATTGAATGAAGTATTAAGTAGCAAGGATTTATTACAGGAAATATAAGCACAAAAATGCTTTTCACATTTTGAGAACAAATGCAAGCTAATTATTATTCCCTGTTAGTTCTTCCCAAAAATTATACAAGAAAAAAAAGAAAAAGAAAGAGAAAGGCAATGTTCCATCTGATGCAAGGAAGCTGTGTTCCTGGCCCTACTTTAGTAATTGAAATTTGTCTTTAGGACAGCAGAATAAAATGTTAAAACATCCAGAAACATTCATTGCAAAGAGCAGTACTGGCATCCCTCAATACTTCTCTCTAAAAAGCTTCTGAAGCATTTGTTCCCTCTTTTATATCTAATAAATGTTAATATAAGTATGCATGTATAAATTCTTACAATTTGAAGACAGTTATAACTAAAGTGGTATAAAAAGTACCTAATAATTCTTTCAAGAACCACTGGAAAATACACAGGAAGATAGACATTTTTGTTGATCCTAATTCCAGGAAAGAATATGAAGTACATGAAAGTAAAAGTCACTTATTTGCCATCATCATTCACTCCATAGTAAAGTTATCTAAATGAACCTTTATTAGAATATTCTAATTAAGACTTTCTTTTACGGCCCGTAAATTACTTTCAAGATTTTCCCTGTAGTTTCACTGGATGCCCCCTGCCCACACTCTGTCTCAAATGTAAGAGGGGACATTTCTATATTCATAAAATGAATGTTTTCTGTCCAGAATTGCTTTTGATTAGTATGAGGCTGAATTACTGACACAGCTTTTTTCTGGGAAAGAACCCTGAGTGTGTTTTATCAAAATGCAGTAATTGTACCAGAAATCAGATAGTGGTGGCATTCGTTAGCTTGGACTCTAATGGCAGTAAAAGCTACGGAGACGTAGGACTTTGTGCTACCTTAGCACGAAATGACGAGGGCCGGTGGCGCTCCAGCTTTCATGAACTTAATCTGTGCAAGCCCGATAATGCTGGGCATGGACTGAGGCCTCTTCCTCTCAAGATCCTCTTTCCATTTATGAACGTGCCTGTCCGTGTTGCTGGTAGAATCAATGAAAATGGCCTTGACCTTTGGCATGAGCGGTCCAAATTGAAAGAGGAATATTTCGAGGGCTGAGACCCGGGCACTAACTCGATGACAGGCAGCTGGAAAAGGGAAGCAGAGGAAACCGCTGGCCCAGCTGTGCAGCAGGCTTGGGGAGCGGGCGGGGCTTCAGACTCCCAGGGCGCCTTCCTGTGAAGAAGAGCCCGTGACCTCTGCTTCTCTTCTAAACCACCCAAGGTTGTAGGCTCCGCCTACGTGCTGTGGTGACTATTACTTGAATTCTGCATTAACCATGATTTTTTCAGGTCTGGACTGGTGAAAACAAAACCATCGTTGTCTCAATTGTCCAGAATTATCTTTGAGAAATCCACAGACAGCTGTGAACTACTTCACTTTATCCCCTATGTATTCAGAAATGTAGAGCTACTGGGCCACGTGGGTGGTGCGGTCAGTTAAGCACTGGGCTCTTGGTTTGGGTCCTGAGATTCCACCTGCAGAGGGCTCCGTGCTCAGCAGGGAGTTTGCTTGGAGATTCTCTCCCTCTGCCCCTCCCCAAAATAAATAAATAAATCTAAAAAAATTATAAGTATAATGCTATTTGTAAATACTGTAGAAGGGGCTGGTAGATGGGGAGAAAAATGTACAATGGACTTAGCGAAGGTGGAGAGAACAAACAGTTGTCGGGAATTTGATTGGCTAAAATACCTCCCCATCCTCACCACCACCCCCAGCTTACAAGTGAAGTGGGGTGCGTGGCAGCTAGCAGAAAGGCCCTTAGGGAGGAAACAATGCACGGAGGAGATTTATTGGCAGATACCATGAGGACCTCATGCCGGGTATCAGGTGGATCCCAATCTTAGCAAGTATGGTTTTCCATTTCAGACTGACTTAGTGCTCAGTTACACATTTCAGTATTTGGGCTTTTAATCAAGATCATAAACAGGATCTTTTCACTGAAGAATCTTAACGCTCTCAAGTAGTAAAGCAAAATAAACTTAAATCATACGCCATCATGTGATTTTACACAATTTCAGCTACCAAACGCCCCCAGTCTTTCCCAAGGTTTCCTTTATTCATGACCAGGGGCATGTTAGAGTCTGAAGTTATTCTGCACTTAATTTCACAGAAGTTAGTGGACTTGTGAACCTCTTCTTGATGGCATCAGTGTCATGAAAAGGAAGCCTTCAGTGACATATTTTTGCTTCATCAGAAGTTGCCATCTGATTATTATTTTGTAGCAGACCCTTAAAGGGAGGTGAACTATACCGACATGAACTATATGTTCATCGAGAATGTTTTTCTTTGGAGGGGAGAAAAGGCAATAAATGGAGAAAGGGATGTGTTCAGCACCTGCACACACTGATAGGATGCTCACCCCCATCCTTTCAAATCTGAAATGCCAGATTCAGGACTAAATTGGGGTGCCTATGTGGCTCGATTGGTTAAACATCTGCTTTCAGCTCAGGTCATGACCCCAGAGTCCTGGGATGGAGCCCCACATCAGGCTTCCTGCTCAGGGGGAAGCCTGCTGCTCCCTCTGCCTGCTGCTCCCTCTGCTTGTTCTCTCTCTCTTTCTCTCTCTCTCTCTGTGTCAAATAAATAAATAAATAAATAAATAAATAAATAAATAAATAAAATCTTTAAATCGAACCAAATTCTTTATATTGTCCAAAACAGTTTTCATTCCGCCTGTGAATGCTGAGATCTAGCTTGGAACCACCCAGATCTTTTTCTTTTCTTTTCTGTTTTTTCTTTTCTTTCTTTCTTTTTTTTTTTTTTAAGATTTTATATATTTATTAGAGAGAGAGAGAGAGCGCACACAAGCAGGGGTAACAGCAGAGGGAGAGAGAGAAGTAAGTCCCCCACTGAGCAGGGAGCTCAATGTGGGACTCGATCCTGGAACCCCAGAATCGTGACCTGAGCCGAAGGCAGACACCAACCAGCTGAGCCACCCAGGCACCCATAAACCACCGAGATCTTTGCCTGAGAGATCCCGCTATTTGAAAGCTGTAAGGTGAGCAGAGCAAACTTGACAGTCCTCAAAGGCAGTGTCAAATTGGAAAACCCTAACAGCAGAATTCAGATCCTTCTATCCAAGTTTCTGCTCAGATCATGATCTCAGGGTCATGGGATCGAGCCCCACAGCAGGCTCTGCACTCAGCTCAGAGTCTGCTTGAGCTTCTCTCTCTCCCTCCGCCCTTCCCCTGGAGTGTGCTTCCTTTCTCACTCTCTTCCTCAAATAAAAATATAAATACATCAATAAAATCTAAAAAAAAAGAAGAGGAAACTGATAAAGAAGGGTGTGAACTCAGCCCCTTGGAGTTTGATGCCCCTAACAATGCATCATACCTCCTTTTTTAGTAGTAGTCGATGATACAATGTTAGGTAATGTAGCATTTGTCAAAGATCAATTGTACTTATATTAAGTATTAACAAGAAGAATCCTAGATACCTTTAGATATGACTGCTAAGAAGATATTGGTATTTTATTCCATCCTGTCTGGAGTTTTAAAACTCCCTGATACATACTCATGAATTCCATAATGATCGCTGGGTGAATGAGGAATCAGAATGTTTTGTGTCCTACTATGCACCAGACTCATAACTAAGCTGTCTTCATGTGCTAACTTGTTTAATTAATTTAAAACTCTGATTGTGTATGTCATTATTTTATGTCTGCTATCAGTATTGTACCAATAAGGAAACCCAAGAACAGAGAGGTTAAATCAATTGTTTAAAGTTGTATTAGGGGCTCCTGGATGGCTCAATTTGTTAAGCCTCTGACTCATGGTTTTGGCTTAGGTCCTGACCTCAGGGTGGTGAGATGGAGCCTGCGAGGGCATCTGCTTTTCTCTCCCTCTCTCTGTGCCCCGCCCCCCACTCATGTGTGCACATGCTCTCTCTCTCTTTCTCATAACCCTCTCATAAATAAATAAAATCTTTATTTATTTGTTTACTTACTTATTTATTTTAATTTTATTTATTTATTTGACAGAGAAAGAGAGACCACAAGTAGGCTGAGTAGCAGGCAGAGGGAGAGGGAGAAGCAGGCTCCCCGCCAAGCAAGGAGCCCGATGTGGGGCTCGATCCCAGGACTCTGGGATCATGACCCGAGCCAAAGGCAGCTGCCCAACCAACTGAGCCAACCAGGTGCCCCATAAATAAAATCTTAAAAAAAATAAATTAAATAAAGTTATATAGCTAGGTAGCAACAAATTTGGGATTCAGATTTGTCATTCCAGTTCAGTCTAAAATCTTAGCTACAGTGCAAACCTGCCTCTTTAAACAATATCTCCCTTAGGGTAGTTAACCTGTAACTAAAGATAATTTAATAGCACTTTTTCACATACAGCTGCTATAAGACTTGAATTCTCAAAGATAGAAATGTTTATTAAAACCACTTAGTGTTGAGGTATAGTTAGAAAACTCATTCACTTACAGTTAATCTTATTTCATACTTAGCTCAATTGGCAGTCGTGAATCATTTATTGGGTGATGGGAACCTACCATTATTTTGCCATTGTTATTTTTGATCATGTTTTAGAAGCGGGTAAGTGGCCATTTTTATAGCGGGGCTCACTCAGTTAGCAATTTGAAGTAAACATTACTGGGAGCAAAGCAGAAAGAAGATAAGGCATTTAGAATTTTATTGCAGCAATCCTGGAGAGAGAGAATCAGATACAGAGAGTTCAGTTGAGGAGAACGATGGACATAAGAGGAATTGGGAGATCGCTGGGATGGAGAGAGTGGGTCTACACTGAGGGCTCAGTCTTCAGTGCCTGGCTGCATGAAGAGGTCCTTAATCCAGTTAGGGAATAAAGGAGGGTGACAAGGTTTTGCATTTGGAAATAGTGCAATCTGACTGGTCCCTTTCGAGTTTTAAGTGCCATAGGTCCAGCAGGATGTTGAAATTGCATCTTTTGACTATAGAATCCTACAGGCATAATGTCTTACTTCCCTTGAAGTTCCTAAGGAATACAACCATGTGTGACAAGTAGCAAGAACTCAATAAATATTAGTCTGACTGGGATTCGGGGAAGCGATCTGCAGCACAGGCATTTGAAAACTCTGGTGTCAGGAGAAGGAGACAAGAGGAAGATAAAGAGTGTCGGCCTTGACATGAGCAACTTCATGCAGACAAAAGATTAGCTAGCTAGAAGAAATCCTGTATTTCCACCAACATTAAGGACCAAGCATAAAAAGAGTTAGGAAAAGAAAAGACTGGCTATTATTCAGGGATTCAAGGGAAGAATCTCAAGTGGTATGATGATGGGCGTAATCAGAAAATTCAAGTAAAGGACCGAATGTGTCCTGCAGAGCACAGAGGACTTGCTGGTTTCTCCGGAGTGGGGACGGCTTCACACATGAGTTGGAGAATGAATGACAGTGTAGAAATGCAAGCAGAGCATGTCTTCCAGAAGACTAGCTGTGATGGAGAAAAGCCTTCACAACACCGCCAAGATGTTGGCAAAAATGTGTAGGATATGATAAAGTGAAAGGCCAGGATATAAAATTGGACACACAGGATACCAACTAGGAAACACACACGTGTTATATTATATATGTAAATCATTATTAGGCAATCTGCTATCATGTGAACAGAGGAAGAGATAGCCTCTGGATGATGAGATTGTGGGTCATTGATTGCTGATTTTAAAAGATAATTTCTTTAATTTACTGGTATTCTATGAGCTGGTACAGATTCCACAATCACAAGAAAAAGAAGCATTTGACTCTGTCTCCCTTAACTACCAAATCCCAAGGACCTTTCCCTTCTCAAATGATCCTGTTGCCACTCATTATGGTTTAATGTAAAAAAAAATGCAGCCCAGGGAGGGGCTGTGATTTCTGAGCGGTAGGAACCACAGACCTAGCCTGAAGCAGTTTGGTATGAGACTGCACTTTTGTTCAAAGTTCTAGTAAGCTGGTGAGGTGAAGCATCTGACCCATGGTGTCAAAGCGGCATCGTGGCCACGGCTCCTAATGAAAGGGCCATCTACACGTGTGCTTAAGGTAGAAAGCATAATGTGCCATGTATCATTTATTAAAGGTCACATGTTGAAACAGGCAATATTATAGCTGTTGGTATCATCTTTCATCTGTGACTAGAAAGACAAAAGCAGAATTATTAGCCTGGAAGAGACCTTGCAAGATTATTGAGTCCTTTGCTTGATCTTTAGGAGAACCATAGAAGTATTGTATACGCTAGTCAACCAGTCAACCAAGATTTATTGCATATTCGCAGGTGCATAGCCTTGTATAGTATCTGGCTCTCAATACCATTAGAGTCGTCATGTTTTCCCAAGGACCTGAATCATTTTACAGGGGAACCAACAAAAGCTTAGAAGAAATACTCTGTTTATTTAGTACAAATAGGGCATCCCTGCTATTCCCCATTCATTGTATGCCATGGCAGGAATAAATGATGAATAAAGCACAGCCTGGTCTTCAAGAAGTTCAGGACCACGAGCAACCCAATCCCCTCCCCCAATTTCTATGTACACCTGTCATCGCTGTCAGGCAGTTCCAGCCACAACTGCTGCCTAGTCCCCACGACAGGGCTCTCGCGCATCTGAAACTTATATGTGCCTTGGAAAGTTAGCAAGTTCTGTGGGCCACTGATATGTACGCAGGCATCCATCTTACATATGGTAACAGCTTACTGAGTTTGATATGAGATTAGATATGGTGTTTTCATTCCAAAGTATGCAAATATGTCTTTGTGGGAAAGCAAAATGCAAAATGACTAATGCGGTTAATTCAAACTATAGCCTGCAACCAAAGGGACGTCCCAAGTGTTATTATTCTCAAACTTGTTCCCCTAACCACCAGATCTCATCTCAACCTCAAAACCTCATATGCCAGACAGTCTCAGTACCAACAGTCTTGCGGCTAGGATCTAGCCAGCTGCTCTGTTTAAAATGGTCTGTGTTCTAGGGTTTCTGGTCCAGAGATCATTTGGAATGCATGTCCTTCCTCTTTAAACCAAGAGAAAAGGAAAGTAGGTTTCTGCATGGTGTCTATATTGTGTGGTTGACTGAGTGTAGACTGAAGGTGCTGGTCACACCAGGGTTGAGCACAAGGGAAATGTTTGAGTGGTTTAGGGAGGAATCTCACCTGAACTCCAAAGGTCAGAATATGAGGCATGACCTTGTGTTATGTTCTGCAGGTGACACATTATTATGAAGGTGCACCACTGGGGATTTACTAATGAGCCAGAATATAGAATCACAGGTCAAAAAGATGGTTTACATGAGCCATAGAGGTTGGATCTGCTTATGAAAAGCAGGAGAGTGAGTGTCAGCATTTACCAGGCAGTGAACACCTTTATCAGGGAGCCCTGGTCCTCCATGCCATTCTGTGTTAAAATTCACACTCTGCCTTGCAACCATTTGTGTTCTAAGTGGATTTAAAGGATTATGGGCAAGTAGGTGAAGGCTCACTCTGCACCTATCACCTTTTTAAGGTAGTTTATATGGACAGGAAGCACATACTGTGAGATCCTGCCCTGATACCCCATTCAGGACCAACATATCTGTCTTCCACAAGCCGTGGATATTGGCTTCAGAGAGAGTGAAGAGAACCTCTCCCTGGGAATTGCCTTCATCCGCAGGGAATGACTTTTCCCAAGGTTACATTACTTCCAAGAGGGTAGCCTGCGACCAGCAACTGACAGGTAGGGGGGATTTAAGACTCCAGTCCCATAGAGCAACTGTGGGACAATTCTTAAGGCTTACCTAAGTTCCACAGCTTCTTGGAGGCTCCACAGCAAACATATCACATATGAACTTTGCCCTTTGTCCCTTCCTGCCTTCTTCAATTTCTTCTAGATGGTTCTCCTGCATAGGCTTTCTGCATGCAACTCCCCATAGTCTGTATCCATGGAAATAATTACTAAGCTGCAGTTTCCCCATCTCCTGAAGAAATTCTGGCCAATTGCATTCTAATCTCTTTCTTCTTACTTTTCTACCAGAATGCTCGGTAAGGTGATTTTAATGCATTGAGCTCCTGTGGGCTCAAATTCAAGTCATCTCTTTCTTCAGATTCAGCTATCTGTGCTGAATTATGCTGGTGTTCAGCTGCCACAGATATCGAAGCTGTATTATTATTTGGCAATGGATTTTAATCAGGACCTGTTAAATATTCGTTTGTCCATCATGTTATATTGAATAAATTGTACCTTATCATGTTGGCTCCTGGCAAAATAGAACAATTAAGCAGCCCAGTGGCAGGTTGATATTTATCGGACTATTTTCACTGTGAGTTTAAATGACAACTATGGAATAATCCAATTTGTGTTTTTAGCGGCTTTGGGAAGCATCAAGGTGCCTGCAGCGTTTGTGAATGGGCTGCCAGTGTGGTGCACTGATTCTAAAACATATTCTGCTCAGATATCAACTTAGTACATTTCTTCCCAGAGCAAACCAAGCTATGAGGGAATGCGTTTTCCCCGGAATGGGCTACTGGAGTCTTTTCTGTATAGTTTGCCTCTGCTGTCATTTAGAGAAAGGAGTTGACGAGATGGTCGCCATTCAGAGAGTGTTGCTAGGCTCGGAATATCTGTGTACTCTATGTTACAGAACCCACAGCACATCCTGTTGGAAGAATCAAGATGTAGAGAAGATAGAGGTGAAAACACAGAAAACAACCTGTCCCAAGAGACTCATCCCATAGACTGGCAGTACACCAAGGACTTCTCCACCTCACCTTTATCGTTCTGCAGTTCTATTTGGGCAGAACCTCCCCTCCCCCCCAAATATGCCTTCAAACTGTACTTCAAAACTGATATGGATGCTGTATATAAAAAGCATGCAGCAAAACCTCTGCCTCGGTGTCACTCCCCACAGGTTATAAATAAAAGTGATCTAGAATGTCTGGTGTGGGTTCTTTTTAGGATTCTAATATTAACCTGGTAATTGAGATGTTAAAAGCAGTTTCTAGATGCACTACTAATCGTCAGAGTGAGAATAGGCAAGTTGTTCTACTTTGTACAAGGGCTAATTTGTCCCACTTTTAAAGTTGGGATATGATTCGAAGTATAAATATTTTATCTCCTCTACCTAATACAGAACTAATGGAAATAGATGCTAGAGTAAATGCAAGCTAAATTTAAGATTACTGGTTAGAAACCCAAGCTGTGATTCCTAGAACAACATGAGGTTTTCATCATAATGCCCTGTTTAGCCTTATAAGCAACTGGTCTAATTTAATGTAATAGAAATATATAGTCCTGACCTAATAAAATTCCTTAGTTAGCAGTGGCCAGGTAGAGAGCGATGCATGCTTAATGACTTAAAGTTATTGGAGTGCCAGGTTGTCTAAAGATTTTTTTTTCTCTTGGCCCATTTAACACTTTACTTTTATGAGGAAGTTTAAAGAAAAAAAAAAAAAAACACAAAGGCTACACTAATTTCAAGAACATATCAGCTCTCCAAGAATAGACCAGGGCCCTTACAGTTGCATAACCCGTGTCCTAGTCAATCCTTTGTTGTAATTATTTAGCCATGGGAACTATCTTAAAAGTATGCACCTGAAGTTTTTCATCTATTTAAGGACAGTATTGATGCCTTCTAGATATAACATTCTGTGATTCGGTATTCTGCCAAACTGGAAATCGTAAGCCACTAGAACCTGCTGCTCTCATGCTGACCGTCGTTCAGCTCCATTCCTCAACCTTTGAGATGATATGAATTTCAAAGACACGTTAAAGTTCAGAGACGGCTAATTTATATTGTTCCTAGTTCGATTGTTTTAAAAATCACGAATGTGACGATCAGCATAGACATCTTGGTAAATTAAAAAATGAATAAATAAATAAACTCCTTGATTTTATTTGTTGATTCCTCAAGCACATTTTTCAGTGTTTATGCCGAAGTCACCACTGCTCTAGGCAGTGAAAGAAATGTAGAACTTGATAAGTCATGAGATAGACGGGCAGATAGGTAGGTGGATAGCTGTGCCGTGGATGCCCGTCCACTGATGGCAAAATACTTAATCTTGCAATTCAAGGTAAAATCCAGTCTCAGATGCTCCATCTCATCTGACATCCCCTGACCCATTTCTTTCTTAGGGATGAGGATGGGAGGTGGGAGCTGTCAGACATCATTTCAGGTCTTCCTCCTCTCTGGGCTACCTTAGACAAGTTTTGTCCCCTAATTATGCCTTGATTTCTATATCTTTAGCAGCATTATAATAACAGTATCTGTTCCATAGTGTTGATTATCATATTAAATTATTTAATACATTTTAAGTGCTTAAAACACTGGTTTGTACTATCTAAGGAACACGCAAACCCCAGGCATTATTCCTGACTTCTGTGATGAAATTGTCCTAAGGTCATGAGCCGGCATTTCTTCCCAATGCTGTCTGATGTCTGAGGTCCCACTTTGGTCTCCAGTCACTAGCATTGCCCTGAATTCTTCCAGCCCTGTCTGGGCCACTTCGTGGTATTATCCTGACCCTAGGCAAGGTGCCTTAGAGGATGTGTTCGGGCCCACCCCCTTAAACAAGGCACTAATCCATTGGTGTTCATCATGCCAGCTCCATGCAGAATCCGGCTGTCGACACCACTGTGCTTTCCAGAGAATCAAGGTAAGGTCTTTTATCGTCAGAGATTTTCCCAAAACTTAACTGAAGTTTTCACCTTTTTATTATCCCTCCCCCAAGGTTCTCAATCCCACCTCCCATCCCTGGGGCGGGGGATGGGGTTGAGATCAGGGCAAAATGCCCCTTTGCTTTGTACCCATTACTGATCCTCTTGCTCGTTCCATAATTCCGACTCCTTTTCTCACCAACTGATGATGCCTGTCTCATTCTTAGTGGAATTGGGATGAGAGGCGGTGGGGAGAGGTTGGGGGCTGGTGGGGAGATTAGATGGGCTTCTCATATATGTTCTTTCCAACCTCTTGTTTACAGATACATCTTATGCCCCATTTCATCATGTTTTCAGTGCTGATATTTGAAACATGTATCTTCTGAATGTCAAAGATATTTTATCTTAAGTGCCTGACTCTAGCATTTGAAATGTTTGGCTCAAATAAAAAAGAAATCTATTCTGTAACTCTTTATTCTAGGCTATATATGTACTCCTCCTAAAGCAAAGAACAGATTGGTATGTGGGGGCTGGGGGGGGTGGAATATGGGTAACAAGTAAAATGTGGTTTAAAAAAGACTCTGTCATCATCTAAAATATTGCCCTACCAGATCCATTTAACTTACCTCAATTCCGATTAAAAAATTATATCCACTTCTAAGTATAGACCCCCCAAAATTGAAATCAGGTTCTCCAACAAATATATGCAGACAAATGTTCAGCAGCACTATTCACCATAGCCAGTAGCTGGAAATAACCCGATGTCATCAGCAGATGAACAGATAAAGCAACTCGTGCTCCATCCATATGATGGAATATTATTCAGCCGTAAAAAGAAGGAAGTCTTGATACAGGCTACAACATGGATGAATTTTGACAGCATTTTGCTAAGTGAGAGCAGCCAGAGACAAGAGACCATATATTACAGAATTCCATTGATATGAAACGCCCAGAACAGGCAAACCCACCGAGACAGGAAGCAGATGGACAGTTTTCAGGAGCTGGGGTAAGAGGATCCAGGGTGACTGTTCCATAGAGATGAGGTTTCCGTGTGGATTGATGAGAAAAATCTAAAACTAGAAGAGGTGACAGTGCAAAGTACTGTGAAGGTGATTAATGCTGCTGAATTAATTACCCATGAACATGGTTCAACCATGAACATGGTTCATGGTAAACTTTATGCATGTTGATAAACTACCTGTATTCTACCACAGCAAAATGCTGAACTGTTTGTATTTTATCACAATGAAAATAATAATTATAAAAGTAAAAGATACTATTTTGTCAACAATTTTAAGCAAGCATTGCATGTGTGGTATGAAAAGCGAGGATATTACTTTTTCTCCGGTAATCTTACCTAACAGAGGGAAAAAGTTCCCATAACTTTACAGGAAAAAGCTCCTATTTCCCTGTGTATCTTGCCAGCCAGTCTATAGTCACAACATGGTGATTCTCTCCAGTACTGTGTCTTTTTCCTTCAAAAGCACTGCAACTTTCTGAAAGCCAAGAAAGATTACCTCACCTCTGGAGGGATTCCATAGTGTGGTGGATTGTATTATTTGTTTCCAGCTCTGACCCTCCCCCTCTCCTTGCTACCCTGTCTTATTAAAGGAATACGTTCACTTCTCCTTAGATTTTGGTGTTGGCCATGCCTCTAGCTTTAGCCCAGTGGGATGGGAGTGGATATTTGTCACATATTAGAAGGACATTTTAGAGACAGGGTAAGTACCCTCTCCCTCACCCTGCTCCTGGAGTGTTCTCCTTCACCTAAGGTCTCAGAGTAAAAAGACATGGGGCAGTGAACTGAGCCGAGTCCACTAAAACCCAGCAGATCGGGGCGCCTGGGTGGCTCAGTGGGTTAAAGCCTCTGCCTTCGGCTCAGATCATGATCCTGGAGTCCCGGGATGGAGCCCCACATTGGGCTCCCTGTTCAGCAGAGAGGCTGCTTCTCCCTCTGTCCTCACCCTGCTCATGAGCTCTCTCTCTCTCAAATAAATAAAATCTTTAAAAGAAACAGTGAGTAAAATGTTTTGTATTTGATAAGGCAATAAATGCTATGGACAAAAAAAATGTAACAAGGAAGGAAGATGGAATGATGGGGAAGATGAAATTAAAATTAGGTAGTTTGAGAGAACCCCAGCTGGGAAGGTAACATCTAAGGCAATCCATTTAAAATGGAAGCAAGACATGAAGGTGGGCATCCAAGGGGGGGGGTTGTGTGCAGCAGAGCGGACACAAAGTACCCGTGACCCGAGGGGGGAACGTGACTGGGCTGTTTGATAAAAATGGAGAGCTCTGAGATTAGAACATAATAAAGGATGAGAAATGTGTCAGAATCACCTAAGGGTTTGTTAAAAAACAGCTTTCCCATCCCATAGAAATTCCAATTCCATGTCAGAGAAGCAGACTGAGAATAAGCATTTCTAGCGAGTGCCCGGGGAATCGGGTGCCGCTCCTCCAGGGAGCACATCTTGGGAACCATGGCTCTAGCGCTCTGCAGGTCATGAGAAGGCCTTCGGTGTTGACTCTGAATGCAGTGGCGTCACTGGAAGATTCTCAGCAGATGAGAGATGTTCTCTGGCTACCAGGATGACTGTGGATGTGTTGAGAATAAGCAGGGTGGAAACATGGAGACCACAGAGTATTGAAACGTACATTGTTAGACTGGCCTTAGGCAAAAAAAAAAAAAAAAAAAAAAAAGGAAGAAGAAGAAGAAGAAATGTCTTTAGTTTAATAAGAGGGAAGGAGGTTGCTGATGCAGGTCGAAACACTTTGAGAGCCCACACAGCCGACGGCCTCTATTTTCTCTGGCAAAATAACCTAACTCTGGAGAACGGAAAAGTGAGGACGGGTGTTAGTTCTTTTCATGAGGAGAACACAGTGTTCATTGCAGAGAGCTGGAGAACTCATTGACTGGAGGACTAATTTATTGTTCCAAAAAAGCACCCTTACGTCAGTAGGGGAGGCTCCGAGTAGGCATTTCGAGTGGGGAGATGCTAAATGATTCCTCAGTTTTATCCATGCTCAACTAAAACTAGACCGGTTCCTGGCCCCCTGATATGCAAACTTGAAATCTGGCGAAGCTTCGTTGGTTCCAGAGGAGAGCATCCTGGAGGTTGAGTATCTGAATGGCTGCATCGGTATTTTATCCAAAACACCAATCTCCTCTCATTTCTGTCAAATATTTTAAATAAAAGCCCAGCAAACGATTAAAATAGAACCAGGAGTTGTTGGTGGGGTGTGTATATCCTGTAGAATCAAAAGGTCCCTAAAACCAACATATGATGATGATGATGGCGAGGACAGTGATGATGATGGTGGTGGTGGCGGCTAAGCATTCTGTTTTATTCTGTGACAGGAACTGTTCTAAAACCCCTGTTTCCCGTTGAAATCATCTCATCCTCTTCAAAGTGTGACGAGATCACCCTGTTGGTGTCCCTGTTCACAGAGCAGGAGCAGATCTTTCCCGGGGCACGTGGAGCAGAAGCTGTCATGAGGCGGGAACTCTGCGCTGGCTGGAGGGTCTGACCTTTCTGGCACCTGTGCCCCGGCTGCCCACGAATGAGATGCGGTGCTGGATTGGGGCCCCTACTTTCCAGACCTTTCTAACGTGGAATACGGGGAGTGACCTGCATCACTGCCCCGTGACTAGAGAGGAAGCCGGGCAGAAGCTGGCACCGACTGTCCTCGGCCATCTAGGCCAGAGAAGCAGGTGGGAGAAGCCAGCGGAGGGTGCATGGGTGTGAAGGAGAGGGAGGGAAGCTTCCGCTGGAGCTTCTGGCACATTCTTCGAAGGAGACCCTACACACTGAGATGAGTCCTTATATGTCTCCAGACGCCCACACTCCCCATCCTTGCCGGGGACAGCCACTTTGCTCTTTTCTCCTTGAAATGGGAAATTCGGACCAAGAAGAAGAACACGATAGAGATATTTTCTCCCATTAACAACTTGTAGCAGTCATATAAAATGTTTCCTATCAACTTCGCTTTTTCAAATAGCAGTATTTTACCATAGTTTTTTTGTTTGTTTGTTTTTTGTTTTTTCATCTCAAAAATGTGAAGTTTAATTTTTGGAGGATTTCAAGTCCTTAATAATACTTTCTCACACTCTTCGGGTGCTTAGTAGGTAGGAGGCATGGGGGGGCCCTTCTACTACTTTTCTCTCCCAGTCAGTAAGTTACAGTCATGCTCAACATTAAGCAGGCCACGGAAGTTAAAGAGCTACTCGTTCCTACTGCATTTAAATCATGGAGGCTCTTGGCCACATTTATCACTGGTACAAAGAATTTTACTGACCAGGACTACATTTACAAAGTGTCTAGGTAACTCAGAGCAGGATTTTTCATTTACATGACAATGGTCTTTTCCATTCTTCTTACAACTGTCCCTTCAACTCTGTGATGTTTATTGGTTCATTATTTGTAAAATAGTAAAACCGCATCTGAAAAAAAAAAAAGAAAGTGTGTTGTGTCTTTAATTTAAAAACCGCCTCAGGGCCCTATGGGGTATATTAAATCTGTCTCTCTGCCGTATATCTTGATGTACATTTTACTCGAAACCAGGTGTTTTGTATATTGAACTTTTTAACACCGCAGGGAGGTAAGTATTCACAGCTGGAGTTTTATGCTTCACACATTTTCATGTTTGAGAACAAGAAGCAACCCCTAGGAACACCTCCTCCCGCGTGAAGAGAGGCCAAACAAAGCCCTTCTGTGTCTGGTGGCAGGACATGGATATGATGAAGTCACAGATACGGGACCTGAATGCAAAATAGATGCCAGGGACACCCAGACAAAAAGTTTCAAGGAATCCAACTGCACAGGTTCTCAGATCAATCACCAGCGATGAGGTTGTCACGGCACAGAAGGGCTGAAAGGCAGCATCAAAGCCCCGAGGAGAGAGGGGAGCAGCTTTTGTCTGGCTGGCTTTTGTCTTCACCACCAACACTGGAAGCCAGCTCCCAACCACTGAAAGGCCGAGTTAATCTATTTCTAGTGAACATTGTCCGCTGTGTGTAGTTAGCCCAAAATCATTAAAGAAAAATAACTAGGTTGGCATGACCGAAAAAGCATTGATTTTCCTGTGGGGTACATTTGTAGGGGTGGAATCTCATGCATATGGTATTGTCTGCAAGAGAGGGAAAGGTGACCGACCTCGCAAAACAAAAGGCCCCCGGCGGCTGTGCTTCCTAGCCTCAGAATTGAACTTTGTGTTTGTAGATCCAGACGCAAGATGCTTTATTGAAATTAAAAGCATAACATGTCTAATTCATTCTCCTCCTCTGGGTTCAGTTTACCCTCCCAAGTCTCCTTAAACATCCAACAGCAAAAAAGCACTTTCCCGTGATTTGGTTAGCCTGCCCCGAAACATTTGTCGTGGCTTTGAGGTGAGATTTGCGTTCTTTCTGGCAGGTGGGAGAGATGGGTCGGGGGGTGGGGGGATTTGCTGAAGAAGGACAGGGATTTGGGAGACGGAGATGCTGAATGTCTTTGTCACTTCTTAGTCTGTGGTTTGGGTGGCCCCCGGTGTCAGGAAAGAGTTCCACTCTAGCCCAGATGATTACAAAGCAACCAGCCTCTCTTCTGTGCACACAACACCCCTAAGTCTAGTAAAAACCAGTTGCTTTAAGATTGTCATCATCTGGGGGCAGGCACCTCTAGTGGGCACATCCTAAACTCTGCTGTCTTTGTCTCAAAATAAACGATGCCCCCTATTTCTTTGCATGTTGGAAAGGTGCTCCACGACCTCAAAAACCCACTCTCTTGTTACAAAGTCAGCACTTTGATGCACGTGGTGGGCCAGCATTCGATTCTGTGCAGCTCCAGCAGTAGGCACCAGGAAATTTCAGGCCAAGAAAAGGATAAACAAAAACTCTTTAAAAAAAATTAGAAAATGATACCAAGCTTGCCAAGGGTGGTGCTTTATCTAGACACAAAAATCAGAAAAGCCACCCTTCCCTGGATTTTGAGAACACAGAATTGCTCTCTGCATGTGATACAATATTTCTTTCTGTTCACAGGGAGGCAGCTTGAGAAATTGATCAATGATGGAAGAGAAAGGAGCCAGAGACTCCATGGAAGATTCCTGATGGGAAAAGTCAGTTAACCACAATGATACCAATCACTACATTTTCCTTCCCCCATTTTTTTTTTATCTTGTGCACAATAATAGGTATCTTTTCACTTAAGTTTGTAAGGATTACTTTCACCAGCAGAGAGGCCAACCTACTTAAATAAAAAACAAAGGCCATTAATTTTTTCCTGGCTATCATAGACCTTTCTAGCTTTTTTTTTTTTTTTAAGATTTTATTTATTTATTTGACACAGAGAGAGAGATCAGACCACAAGTAGGCAGAGAGGCAGGCAGAGAGAGAGGAGGAAGCAGGCTTCCTGCTGAGCAGGGACCCCGATGCGGGCCTCGATCCCAGGACCCTGAGATCATGACCTGAGCCGAAGGCAGAGGCTTTAACCCACTGAGCCACCCAGGTGCCCGACCTTTCTAGCTTAATCCAGAATTTCTACTGGTTCCAGATGAACCCAGAATGACAGTCATGGGATTTTACAAAATCTTGGAAAATTCAAGAAACTTTTTCAATTTCTGACATTCTACTCTAATTTGAGATACATTAATCTCGACACGGAAACCAAAATCTCATTGCATAGGCATAAAAGAGAACACAGAATCATTCCTTCAATTCTTTATTAATAAAATGTTTAAATATATTAATAAATACTCCAAACAAATTAATGGAGTAGCTGCTACAGGATCCTGGACTACGGCCCAAAGAAACAGAAATATATTAGATGCGGTCCCTATCTTTAAGAAGCATGTAGACAAAATACCCATTTAGAATATAATTTTTAGGGCGCCTGGGTGGCTCAGTGGCTCAAAGCCTCTGCTTTCGGCTCAGGTCATGATCTCAGGGTCCTGGGATCGAGGCCTGCATCGATTGCATCCCTGCTCAGCAGGGAGCCTGCTTCCCCCTCTCTCTCTCTGCCTGCCTCTCTGCCTCCTTGTGATCTCTCTCCCTCTGTGAAATAAATAAAATCCTTAAAAGAAAAGAATATAATTTTTATGGCCCCGTTTATTTTTATCTTCCATTTTCTCTTTATTTTTACGGGTTTCTGCATTAAAGAGATTAGATACTTTGGTTATAGGATATTATTTTCTTTTAGACCATTTGAAAAAAGGAACTTTTACTAACTCTAGACTGAAGCCAGTGACTCTTTAGGAATTGAAGGAACAAAATTAAAATAAGGTTGCAGAGACCTCCGAGACCAGTGGGTAACTTGAAGGTAACTATACCATCTGTGGGCATGTGTATCACATTGCTACCAAAGGAGATCCAGCAACAAAACTCATTAAGCAAAGGCTGTTTTTTTTTTTTTTAAGGTTTTATTTATTTATCTGAGAGAGAGAGAGACAGAGAGAAAGAGAGAGCATGAGCGGGGGGAAAGGTCAGAGGGAGAAGCAGACTCTCCAGGAAGCTGGGAGCCTGATGCAGGACTCGATCCCCAGACTCCAGGATCATGACCTGAGCCTAAGGCAGTCACTTAACCAACTGAGTCACCCAGGTGCCCTAAGCAGAGTTTTATAGAATGTGTTCCACTCTGTGTGATTGTATGAAAAGAAACATTTTTGCAATAGCGTCTTAGGGAAAAAACAAAAACAAAAATACTTGAGCCTATGTTTTTAGTTTGCGCGTTAGGAGATAAAGTCTATGTTACCTGACCAAGCATTGTCGTAGGGGCTTCCATTTCATCACAGTGCTTTCATGCTTCCCTCCCTTGATTCATTGAGTCGTGTGTTCATACCAAACTGTCTTTTGAACTGCCATATGCTGGTCCTTTGCCAAGGATTCTAGTTAAAAAGAAACTTCATTTTCTAAAAGACAAAATTGCTTTCCACTTGCTTTTAGACCATGCTGCCTCTTGAAAGGCAGGCATGACAGCAGAGATAGCCATGGTGCTGAGTATTTTGGAATAAGTAACTACTTGCGAATTTTTTTTTAGAAACATAAGTGAGAGTTATAAGGACATTTAGTGAAAGTTGTGAAACGTTATCCATCCAATGGGACTCTTCAGGCAATAGCTTTTCCTGTGCCCTGAGCTCTACTCCCTCCCCTGCTCCCATTAATTTTTTTTTTTCAAGGATACAATAAGTCAAACTGAGCTTTTATCAGGGACATATTTCAAACAATTCTTGCAGATACTCCAAGGGAATTCTACTTTTCAGTAGATGGTCTGAGTGACAGGGCAGGTAAGGAAATGAGTCTGCTAATATGTTAAGGACAAACAGCCAGACAGCACGTACCAGGCGAGGGAAAACCTGGGGTGTCAGGAGCAGTAGCAGGTGTGAGAGGTCCCCTTTCTCCACAGCACTCTATGGTAGTTCACGGAGGGCCAGGAGAGCCAGACCGAAACCCAGGAAAGAGGCCTGCTCTTGTCCCAGGAGGCCTTGCAGTTGTAAGTCTAGGGAAGCCCTGGTCCCCTCCCTGGTGTGGCCAGGAGGCAGGACACAGCAATAAGGTGACACAGCAGAACCTTGTTTTCAGTCTCATACTGTAAGCTCCGTGTTCCTGTCACAGGGAACTCTGGGCCCCTTCATTGGTATGACCCAGTGCATGTGTCTGTCTGTTTGGTAGCCATAGCTATATGACATGGCAAGTGACTGGAAAAACGGGCCAGGGAAACACTGATGGCTCAGAAAACACGAGCTTCTTCTGTGGCCTGCGGGACACAGGTTAGGGTCTTAAGTCTGCAGTTGACCAAGCTGATGACCGTCATTTGCATGAGTCTGAATCTAGTTTCCAGGGAGGTTTAGGGGAGGTTTAGCATCAGCTGGAAGACTAGCCTTCAGGCAATCAGTCTTGGACAGTTAACTTTTACTACTTGCTCTGCAAACTAGTGCTAAAATTCTGAGAGGTGGAAGGAATATTCTGTACCAAAACCCATACCTATACCTGTCTCCATCTATGTCTCCATCCCCACCAACACTTTTATCTATAATGCATGTGTGTGTGAGTGTGTGTATGTGCATACGTTTTTGTGGCTGTGTATGTGTGTGTGTGTGTGTGTGTGTGGATGAATTCGGTATCTATTTTGGTATGTGTGTGGATGTCGACATATATACACACATTATATACATTTGATCCCCTGGGGTCGGCTCCACTCTCTCTGCATCACCCTTCCCAGACCACTAGAAACTCCTTAGAACTTCCGAACTCCCAGGCCAACCCCCTAGCGGACTTCAGAGGTCATCACTTTTACCCAGGAGAAGTTTCTGAGATGGGATATTTTAGAGAGGCAAAGTGGGTATTGTGAATTGTCTCAAAGCTTAAATCCACATTATGGTTGAATTTCTCTTCCTGGAGAAAGATGTGGGTTCATTTGGTAACTAGATATGTCATCAAAACTGATACTTAGAAATGTTGGACAAACTTACAAAATCATAGAAAGTTTCAGGTATCTTTATTGTTTTGAACGTATTTAGCTAACACTCAGAATTTCAATATAGGGATTCGAAATTTAAAGAAAATTAATTAACCCTTACCCTGATTAACTGGGGTACTAGTAAATATAGACTATTAATGATCATCATAACATTGTTTTGTTCAAACATTTAGATCACAAGACTATATCTTATCATTTCTAAAGTTAAATATACAAGATAATCAAATTCATATATTTCGGTAACACCGAGCTCTACTTTATTTACAAGCAAGTGCAAAATAAGAAATTTGGACAACTATAATATAGATCTGGACACTTCTTGAATACACTAGAACAAAGGCCACAGATATCAAAACCCATAATAAGAAGATGCATTGCCACTTTATAAAGAGAATTCGGTATCTATTTCGCTATGACATAAGCTATTTTATTAATGACAATGAATACCTGGATCAGTTCAACAATATAGGCAGAATTAGATGAGACAAGAGAGCATCTCTATAGCTTCTGACCCAGAGACCTCTGCCTGTGACTTTGGAGCAAAGACATGGAAGAAGTGCCTGGAAGCATTTGTCATTGCTAGAGTGTCCTCTCTTCAAAACGTCCAACAGAGTGTGTCCTGCCAGTTACTTGCAATCCAGTAATGTTTTCTTCCCAAACTGATGTCTGCTGTGCTGAAACCTTCTCCACATTTCTCACATGCACAGATGACTCTCGTATCTGTTTCCAAAAGCTAAATTTATAAAGTTTATCTGAAAATGGAATTCATATTTTGACATTTTTTTGATGGAATTATTATGTAATTTTCAGGTATATACAGAGATTACATATATGACATTGTCTACATAGGTATACACATACTCACAAGGTACATATTGAGAATTATACCCTCTTTGTCAAGAAACAGGTGGGTATCTGGGTATTGTCTGTGTCACCCATCATAATCATATTTTTCTGATTTCAGCTATCACCGCTAAGCTTAACTGACTTTTCCATGCCCACCTACTATCCAAAAATGCAGCTTAAGAATTCATGGAAAATGTCTGAATCTCAGTGGCATGGAGATCCTTGGAGTTTAAGACTTTTGAATATGGCATATGTCACCTCTGGTGACATTGTTATGACTGGATGTCAATAATGTTCAAGAAGACAGACTTTCAGTCCTTACCAAATGGCATCCCTTGGGCAGAAAATCTTATGGAGGACTCAGATGTACACACATTTACAGTGACAATGTCCCGGCCTAGGAATCTCAGAGCGAGGCCCCTTGCTCACTGTGGGTGTAATGAGCTTTCTGGACAGGAGCTCAGCGCTTTCAGACCCAAACAAAGGCGGCGTGTGTTAGGAGACCTCTTCACTTTATGCCCAAAGTGGGCTCTCTTCAAATCCCAGGAGGGCCTCCGGCCTCAACTGGAGTGAGCGGTTCAAGGAAGAGTTCATGACAAAATAATGAAAATGGCGGCGGGGGCGGGGGATTGGTTACAAACAGCACATGATATTCAGCAAGTTTCTTCTATACTTGCAGGAGGCAAACATCCTTAATGACTAGGAAAAGGCAACATTTTACACTATTTAATAAAGGCACTTGCCTCCTGAAAAGAATCGGTGTTATCATTAAATAAATGAACTTAAGTCAGTAATGTGACACATTCTGCCTGAACTGGTATCTAAGAGCAGAAATTGCACTGAAATGGAAGGTTTTGAGATAAATACAAAAATGTTCTGGTTTCCTCATTTTAACAGTCTTAAAAAATGCAAATATAAAATCAAAGCTTCATTGGAAGTGCATTTGTCTATGGAAAGAAGTATATGTTGAATGACAGTTATAAAATAAAGACATAGATAAGCATTGTAATTCAGATCACTGAAAGAGCAGAGTTTATTTTTAGGGCCCAATTGTAGATGCACAGATCTTTACGCTGTTGACTTGGTCTGTAAATAACTGAACAATGGTCTCACATTCACCAGAGTGAATAGGTGACCATTTTTATCAGGTTTTGATGTGTCTTTCCATTGTTTCTTTTTGAGAAAATAAACATTTTTATAGTTCTATGTTTCCACTTTGTCTTAAATATGTTTCACTCAGTGTTTTCTACTTGATTTTTCTCCAACAGTTATATCCTGGAGATAATTTCCTATCAGTAATACAAATTTTCTTCATTCCCTCTCCAGAGCTACATACTCTATGGAATGGATGAACTATGGTTTATTCAACCAATTCTTCATTGCTGGACCTCATGTTACACTTGGCCTTTTGCTGTTAGAAATGATTGCATAGCTACTAGCTTTCTTCTGGTCTCATTTCTTCTTTTTCTCAGTATATCTTTGGGATAGAATCCAATATAGAACTGACTTCTAGACCAGAAAGTGTGTGTGTGTGTGTGTGTGCACGTAAATGTGTGTATAATAGTACCAAACATTTTTTAAGAGTTGGGCTGTGTTGAATTCTCATCAGCAGGGTGTAAAAGTACCTGTTTCATGACACGTTGCCAACAGAGAAGAGTTGTTCTTTTGAATATTTGACAGTATATGTAGAAATGGTAACTCAGTCTAATTTTAATTTAAAATTCTCTATATATGAGTGAATTTGCGGATATTTTTCTATGACTAAGGATCGGTCACAGTTTATTCATAAACTATTCCCATTTTTTCTATTGGCTTCCTAGTGCTTTTCTTCTCAGTGTTTAGAAGCTCTTTATAACCTTTATGAGTAAGTTACAAAACATTTTGTCACTATTGCATTTTAACTTGTTTATGTTGATATTTCTTTGGCCATGCAAAGTTTTAATTTATAATATTTATGTAACCCAATTTTTAATTTTGAGTCATAGCACAAAAATGGGATTTTTCGAGTCACTGTGCAGGAAGTTCTCCTTATTCATAGCTTTTATATAAGGAATTCATCCATTTTTCCTAGGATTTGCAGAGTTTTAGGTTTTATATTTTGGATATCTGATACATTTAGAATTTTATATTCACATTTAAAATTTTGTACTAAAAGCTATTTTTTGCACTCAATTTTTGAGAGAGGCATGCTAAAATCTGCACTTATGGTGGATTTATCAACGTTTCCTAGTGTTTCTGTTGATTTCTATTTTGCTTATTTCATGGTTGTTAGATACATACAGATAAAGAGTGTTTAAACTACTTGTTTTGAAATATTTTATGATTATGTGATGTTCCTCTTCATTTCATTAAAGTCAACTAGTATACAGCAAAGACAAACAAACAAGTAGAGGTGAGTGAGTTACTGAAAGCTGGCATTCACAGGTAGCATGGAGGACAAGGCAGCGCCATGAGGAGTGATCATGATCGGCCGGGCACTGGCTTGTTCTTGCCAGTGAAGAACAGTGAACAGTGGTCCAGAGAAGGAAGATAAGGTGGTTGGGCAATAAGCAAATACATAATCCCCTCTTCTCTACCCAGTGCTATAAATGTTCACATTGAACCACTACGTCTCATGTGGCCCATGCATTTTTAATTTTTTTTTATTGTGGTAAAGCGTACATAACACATTTTAACTTAATTTGTCATCAGGTCCACCCACATGTTGGGGCCGCCATCACCATCATCCATCTCCAGAGATTTGTGTCTTTGCAACCAGAAACTCCGTCTCCATCAAATACTAAGTCTTGATTTTCCCCTCCCTCCAGCCCTGGCAGCCGCCTTTCTACACTCTGCTTCCATGACTCTGACGACTCTCAGTAGCTCATGTAAGTGGAATCATGCACTCTTTGTCCCTTTGTGACTGCTTATTTTACGTAGCATCCTGTCTTCATGTTTTACGTATTACAACATGTTTCGAATTTCCTTCCTTTTCAAGGCTGAACAACATTCAATTGTATGGATAGATCGCATTTTTCTTTATCCATTCAGCTGTCGGTGGATATTTGGGCTGCTTTCACCTTTTGGCTGTTGTAAATAATGCTGCTATGAACAGGAGCCCACAAGTATCTATTCAAGTCTCTGCTTTCTCTTCTTTAGAACATTTACCCACAAGTGGATCATTTGGTGATTCTCTTTTTAATTTTTTGAGGAACCCCCACATTGTGTTCTATAGTGACTGTAGGATTTTACATTCCCAGTAACTATGCACAAGTTTGCCAATTTCTCCATATCCTCACCAACACTAGTTCTTTTCAGTTTTTGATGTTTTTTGTTTTTGTTTTGTTTTGCTTTTGTTTTGTTTTGTCTTTTTATATTAGCCACCTTAATGGGTCTGAAATGATATTTCATTGTGGTTTTTATTTGTATTTCCCTAACAATTAGCGATATTCAATATCTTTTCATAATGTATTCTTTTTAAAGATTTTATTTATTTATTTGACACAGAGAGAGAGATCAGATCACAAGTAGGCAGAGAGGCAGGCAGAGAAAGAGGAGGAAGCAGGCTCCCCATTGAGCAGGGAGCCTGATGCAGGCCTCGATCCCAGGACGCTGAGATCATGACCTGAGCCGAAGGCAGCGGCTTTAACCCACTGAGCCACCCAGGCGCCCCATAATATATTTTTTTAAATCAGGTCTTACAAAGGCAGGGACTACAAAGAACATATTTTCCTCGAGACCTATATAGACCCAAGGGGTGGCTCTAATGGATTCTAATCCTCATTCTGCAACCTTTGAACTGTATAGTGTTCAATATATTTCTAAACCTATCTGGGTCTAGCATTATTAGGTTGACTACGTTTCCATTGTTTGAAGCAGCAATGCATTTTAATGCTTGTTTTCTTGAAGTTTTGAGCTACGTTTTACTGTAAATAGAACCTAGTAATGACCCATATCTGTTTTATGCACCTCTATTCTGAATCTTATAATATTTCTACATCTGTCCATTTTCTACAATATTGCAACTCAATGTTCATTTTAAGAAAGATTTCAAATTATCCATGTTACATGTCAGTTTTCTATGTTAGGAACAAAAATCAGAAAAAGTAAATGCTTTAGGGGAGGAAAGATGTTCCTTTTGTAAATCTATAATTGAAATGAAAATCAGCTGGAACTATAAAGTGTCGACACTGATATTGCTATCTACCCAGTACTGGGCCTATTTTCTTTTTAATTTTACTTTTTCATGTGTGTTCTTTTTAGGACTACTTTTCAATTCCTTATCAAACATGCCTACTTTTAAGACTTTCTCTGGATTCTGCAATGCATTCCTTTTTTCAGACATCTTTCTTGAACTTTTGGCATGGCCTTCTCATCTCTTTTTTAAAAAAGCTTCTTATTATAGACTCTCTGCTTTTATCATTGTTATTCTGGAAAAAAATGAGTATCTATTCAAGTCCTTTGTTCACTAACCTCCAGCATGCCTATTTCCTTGGACAATCCTGATAATCTAAGACCTTCTTGGCACGCGTGAGCCAGGGCACAGTTCAGTATCCACAGCTCCTCGGTCAATTCCCAGTGTTTGCAGGTATCTCCTGGAGTGGAGGACATGGGAGCTTCTAAGATATCTGACATTTGAGACAAAGAAAGTTAAAGACCTAATGTTTACCTTTAGAAGTTTCTCTCTCTCTAAATTTGTTTCTACACATACCGGCAGGAATTTCCCCTCCCTAGGTAAAACACAAAATAGTTTTTATCCATTGTCATTGCTCAGAGAATTGCATTTTTTTACTCAGTGGGGCACTGGTAGGGTGGGTGGTAGAAAGATGTTACCACGTAGGTGCTCCACTTCATTCTTTTGTTGGTTTCTGGATCCTGGAGGCTGGAACCTAAGGTTTTCAGCTATAAATTCACTGGCAGTGAAATATTATTGGTGATCCTCAACTTGTGTCTTTAAAATGTTGTTCCATTACCTTTCAGTCAACTGAAGCTTATAGCATATTACCACATACTTTCTGGGCTGGTCAACATCTCATCCTGACATGTATCAGATTTGACATGCTAATTGCAGATTTGAAGAAATTGCTGAGTGTCTTCAGATCCAGGATCTATAATTTCAAGTGCAAAATCTTCATTAACTGGTTATTTTTATTCTTACTCGCTACCACCGCACAGAGCAGCCTCTGGGACTTAGAAAAACATGGTGGAAACCCCTCCTTCGGTTTCTTGTGAATACCTGCATCTGAGTTTGCCTTCTTGGCTGCTGTGGAATTTTGGCTATCAGATCATTTCCTCTTAAATCCGACTTCAACAGTGGTCTGCCACTCTGTAGACTACCATCATTTTTGTCTTTTCTGTGTTGCACCATCACATTTTCCCCTTGGATGCAGGGAATATTTGTTTTATTTACCTATTTTCTGTCCCCTTACATATAAGCTGCTCTTTATTGGTAAAAGAGACTATTTTGAAAATTGCTGGTACACCTGCTCTTCATGCCTGATAAATAATAATAATGCAGAGGGCACTCTTTTCAAATCTAGGAACCTCAATTCTAAATCTGATTTGGTCCTGGAGAAATGATATTTTATGTATATTAAATATGAAGCAAGTAAAATACATTAAAGAATAATGTTTTAGGTATTTTTTCCCCATTAAGTTGTATTCTGAAAGATGCCTTGAAGGAATTCAAGTAAATAACTTCTGCTTCATGCTATCCTACACTAGAAAATCAAGTGTAGGGGTGTCTGGGTGGCTCAGTCCAACTCTGGATTTCAACTCAGATCATGATCTCACGGTTTTGGGATCCAGCCCCACCTCAGGCTCCACGCTCGGCAGGGTCTATTGTCCCGCCCCTTTCCCTTTTCCCCTCGTCCTGCACGTGTGCGTGGCAGTGTGTGCTCTCTTGCTCTCTCAAGTAAATAAATAAAATCTTTTAAAAACAGTTATGTAGAAAATCAAGTGTAAACCATTAGGTTCAATTTATCTGTATTTCTGAAATTAATATAAAGTTTTTCTTTTGTACTCAGATCAAGTCATGTCAAATTGAATCAGATATCTCTTCTCTATGCTAATGATATCTCACATTCAGTAGGATGACATCACACTTACAGGATATGTTTGACTTCACAAAGAATTTTTCTATGGAGTTTCTTTTCAGTTTTCTAGATAAAAAAAGCCTCCAGTAATAAGATGACTTCCACAAAATTTATAAATATTATTATATTGAATGGTTTATGTTAAGCAAGAGATTCCATTGGAGCTGATAATAAAGTTTTATAATATTTTTTTTTAATTTACAGCAGGCAAAAAAGTCCTAGAAATGCCAAATTGTATAGACTGTCAAATGTGGGATTCTGCAGGGCTTTCTGTGTGGTGAAAGGCCCAACCTACCTATGAGTAAATCCACAGGGCTTGGCCTGGACTCCTCATTATCCTGGTGGTTTAGCATGATAGGTCAAACAACTTGTCAGTGTTGTCCTGTAATTCAAGGTGGAAACACTTCAAAACGAGAAAGTTGTATTCCAACCTCCAAGGACTTTGCCCCTCCACTTACTAATGTTGTTGCAACTGTGCGAGCCAAGAGCAGCAGTTGGTTGGGAGAGCACTCTGACTGCTGGGTACCCAAACCATGATTATGGCTTCACCTCAGGCATGGACCAATAAGCTTCATGCTGATTCACAGATTTAGACTGTTCCCTAACCCCAGCAGGCTGCAGGCCAAACACCGTTGGTCATTAAGATGGCAGGGCAAGAGGGTATGGTCTGATGAGGGGAAATCCATTTCATTTAGCAGGAAAGAAGTAAGTGTATACCTTTCTGAACTCAGGCTCAGTAATTTTATCTGTACATTGAGAAGATCATTACATAGGAATCAAACCTGGTCAGAGCTGTTCAATTAATAGAGAGAATAGTATTTGGTTAAATCAGTTACAACTACTCTAGCACACAACCCTGTCCAGTCAACATAACAAAAGAGCACATGGCTGTAATGAACCACATATAACCACACATACAAGCTAGTTGTAGTGACTTCCAGAAGCAACTCTTTAGAAAGCTTAACAATAATGACATAAATCTTGTGATTCACTGTTGGTGACTGCCGTACCCTGACTATAAATTGTGTCTTCCATCTAAGAGAGGTTCTGAAAATAAAATGCAAGTTTTAAAGAAATACAGTACCACATCTTCTGCTGTTTTGAGCATAATTTTAATCATTTAATTATCTCATGAGAAAATAAATATGATGAGAATTCAGGTATAATGTATAGCATTTGTGATTCTCTTCAGTGAAGACCTTTTCTTAACATGCTGTTAATTAGTTAGAATTCATTGACATTCTGTATAACAGATGTGTTTATCATCATTTATCTATATATAATTGGATTGTATATTGGAGAAAGTGAGGTTTTCTAAACTTCTATTACGATATTTTCATTTAAAAATTTTTTTTACGTTAAATCTTTTCTAGAAGGACTACTTATAATTGGAAAGGAGGCTTGATGATTATGAAGTTGATGACAAGTGAAAAGTAGCTGATTAGCCAGGACCCGGGTGAAAATGGGCAAGGTCTGAATGATGTCATGGTGATGCTTCTCTACCTCATTTCACCGTGAAGAGCTTGTTCTTGCTTGGGGACTGCTATTCAAAATGTACTTTGAGAAGAAAGTCAAAGCACAGTGAAAATTGTCCACCCCACGTCAGGCAAAGCATTTGCTACAGAGAACATTTAAATTATTTCTTCAAACTTTGATCAAAAAGGGTCAAATGGAATGAGAAACAATGCTAAGTTAGGTATTATGCCAACTCAGTCTGACCATATCTGGTTTTTTGCAGTCAAATCCTAGAAATATTTTTTAGCTCGGTTAAAAAATTAGGCACATTGATCTCATGATACATTTGAGTTGCCTCTGTGTATAATATTTCAAAAAATTATAACTGGAGAAAGTAAACTAATCAAACCTGGCAGTCATTCAGTTCAAAAGAAAACATTGTCTACCATTTACTACGTGTACCTAGTACCACCCAAAGTACCATATAGTTTTGCCTCTGAGATGCTATGTTCCAGCATACATTACTTAACATCAAGAAAAAAACGCTGCTGAATCACTATGTCATCAGTGATCTCCCAACTTTAGAGATACTACAATAGGAAAAAATGGTATGCTGTTAAATTAAATAATTTTTTCCAAATATGTTCATTTTTCTCCATCCCGACGCTAATGACCATAGTACAAACCACCAGATTGTCACATGAACTATCTTTTAATAGATCTCCCTCAAACTGAGTCTTGTCTCCTCTCTGACTCACTCCACCAAAATTTACTCTTCTTCAGCAACCTTGGTGATCTTTTCAAATTGTATGTTTGAATATGGTAAAAATACTTCTGTAACTGCTCATCGCTCTCATGATAAAAGCTTAAAAAGGCAGAATTATCAAGATCAGATGATCTCATACTTCAGATCTTTCTAGAATTCCCTGATGCACAAGCTTTCATACCATTTAACAAAATAAACACTGAAAAAATAATTGAATTTTAGTGACTTTTCTTGAATTTAAGCTGTGGGAAAAGGTTCTGTGGCAGATTGGATTCTCAAAGTTGGCTACAGCAATACTTCCCATCCTAAAAGCCTTCTCCAAGGCCACTTTGAAAGTATCATGAATGGGGGCCTACTTCTTGTTGTAATCTTGGCTGCACCTGTCACTTATTTTGCAGGATAACTTGTAGAAGAAGAGAAGTTACGTTATCTCCACGGCCAGCTGTAGGGGCTGTGCAGCTTCCCTTCCCAGGCACTTGGAATACTCTTTCTTCAGGTGGCAGTTAAGATGCTGTGAGAAAGTCCAAGCAGCCGTGGTGAGGACAGGTAAAGCCACTTCACCTGTTGACAGCCCCAGCTGAACTCCCAGCAGGCAGCCGTCGGCAGCTGCCAGCCATGGAGTCAGGCCATTTTGAAAACTCCAGCCCCTGCCAGCCACCAGTTCAGTGCAGCTGTGTTAGGGACCCCAGTGGGGACCACACGGAGCTATAGAACGGCACAGCTGGGCTTTGCCTGAGTTCCTGAGTTCAGGATCAGGAACAAACGAAATGGTTGGAGTTTTTTTTTCCTCCAGCTCTATTGAGACATATNGTGCAGCTGTGTTAGGGACCCCAGTGGGGACCACACGGAGCTATAGAACGGCACAGCTGGGCCTTGCCTGAGTTCCTGAGTTCAGGATCAGGAACAAACGAAATGGTTGGAGTTTTTTTTCCTCCAGCTCTATTGAGACATAATTGACACACAACATTGTGTAAATGGAAGGTGTACAACGTGTTGGTTCGATAGCACATATATTTCAATATGATTACCACCATTTAAGCCAGTAAATGTAGAGGTAATTTCTTACGCAGCAAAAGATAAGTAAAAGCTATTTCCTATTTGGGAATTTATCATACCATGTGAAGAACTAACAGCTGAGGGACAGATTTATCACAACAAATTTCTAGAGGAAGAATGATGAAAACAATATGATGAAAATGTGAAACTGCTAGAGAATAAATGGTACTTACTTTTTAAAACAAATCAAGCATTACGGCAACAGGTTTTATAACCATGTTTCAAGAAGAAATGATTTTTTATATATTTGATTTCATGATGGCTGATGTAAATATATCCATATTATACACACACATATATAAAGATTCTCCCAGTGGTAGCTATGAACTCTCAACCACTTTCCATGGGTGAAAATAAAGGGTTTTGAGATTTGCCTCAACTGTGATATTTTAGTACAATGTTGTTTGTAGAAACACATTACTGAAAACCTTTTCCAACAATTATAGTCTGCTGTCACCAAAAATCGAGAGGTATTATTGTACATACTTCTATACCAGATGAGTGGACATGTGGGGAAAAATAATTTGTGTTTATTTGAGAGTTGTTTTCATTTTTATTCAATTTCAAAGTGAGCTGGATTAACAATGGATTGAATTATGGATTCAATGGATTGAATTATTTTTGCTCTATTTGTTTTCATTTTTTCTTAAAAAACTTATGAATTTTGATTAAACAATTATTTTCTGAATGGAGAACTAACAAAGGATATCCTGCCACTGGCACTGACGATGGAACAAATAGTAAATGTCAGCAGTAATTTAGGGATCGAGACCTAAATTGACCTATACCGGCTCCATGAATAGACCATCAAGAGTTAATATAATGGGTGCCTGTGACTGAGGGGAGAAGGACTGGCTAGTGCCTGCGAACAGAAGAGAGAGGATGAAAGAGAAGGAGGGGACTTATTGGGCTATTTTCCCTCTTTCCTTTTTCCAGTTCATCTGCCTGGAGTCTCCTTCGCCCATGCAAAGGGAAAATTTTTAAAAAAAAAAAAAAAAAAAAAAAAAAAGAAAGAAAGAAAAAGAAAAGAAAAGAGAAGTTACCCTTGCAAAATTAGACACCAAGTTTCCAGGTCCTAGAGATCAAAAGATAGCTTGAGATTTAATTGGTGATTTTCAGTTTTGGCAATTTGTATTCTAACATCTGACTTTGGGCTTAATTTCGATGTGAAGTGTAACTCCATTGCTTATCTTGTGCTCTGTGATACCCTCCTGATTTGATAAACACAGGGCATGCTATTGTGAGGATTAAATAGAATACACACACACACACACACACACGCACACACACACACAGGCATCCTCTGACATGTCATCTGACTCTTACTCAGGTGCAGAAATGGCAGTTTCATTGGTCCAGCAGTGAGATCTGCTGAGATGATGGTGGGAGTGCCCATTGCTGTGTGAATCCACATCTTTGGCTTCGGACTCTGTACCATCCCTACTCTCTTTTTCATTTATACTTTGTATTAGTATGGCCTGCAGTTCTGAGCTCACAAGCTATGATTTAACAAAAACTGAAAGCAAGCAACAATCCACACTTTCACCCAAGCAAGACACCCAAAGGATCTCTGCTCTGAGAGGCTCTGGAGGGCATCTTCAAGGACCCTGCAGAGAAAAAAGGAGAGAGGGGGAGACCAGGGGACGCATGCTACATGCCTTCTAATTTGTTTCAATTTTGATGAGGAAGTTTGATTTTTCAGGAAATGTAAATTAAAGTACATTACTTAAAGAAAAGTTAAAAATATAAATAAAATAGTTTATGTTTAGAAATTGCACTGTCAAGTCTTAACCTTTATTGAAGGAACCAAGTCAGCAATATAACATATTTTTAGAATGTTGATATTAACTAATATCATTTTAGGTGCTGTTGGGAATGTATTAAAGATGAAGTTACAAATTATATAACACATCAGTGATCTTGGAAGGTTAGAGTGCCCTTGGAACTTGCTGAGATTAATACTGATTGGTAATTGAAGAGAAATTCTATACAGTCAGATTAATAGTTCACATTACATCTGTCATATGAGTCTAACCATAGGTATTACGGTTCAGAAATTCATCCGACATAACCCTCATGCCATTTATCTCAGGAAAAATCCTGTTACAGGGAATGACAGTTTTCCTTACTTAATGCTATTTAAATTACTACCATATTAATTAATGCTTTAGGTGGCTAAAATATTGTTAATGGCGATAAATATTAAAGGTGTTGAATTAACAAAACAAACTGGCATTAAAAATACTGTAAATTGTCCAATTGCTAACAATGCTTAGGAGGAAAAATACTTTAACACAAAGAAACATTGTCAGTGGCATACGCTATTTTATATTCTGTGAAATTTTAAAAATTGCAAAAATTCTTACAGGAGAACACCTAAAATATGATACCACATTTGAAACAAAGAAAGATTGAAGGAGTCTACCAGATTGTTTATTTTCTAATAGTGGTGCCATGGTATAAATTGGAAGAAGCCTACAGTATTCTTATATATCAACTGAATCACAAGTATTACATAACAGCATAAAAAGCTCTCTCATCATTATTGTCGTTTCAGCTCCACAGATCTGTAAATTTACCTTCAGCCTCTTTACATCATTGACCTATAAATCATCAGTGTTTTATGTGTTTACAACTTTTATTATAAAATATCTTTTGCTTTTATCTTTTCCCAAGGTAATGTATTTCACATTTAAAAATGAATCAGTCATTCTGGGATTTGTTGATGAGCTTTAGGTTACAAGTTTTATTCAGTGATCCAATAATTATGTATAGTAGCTGATACGTACTGGTTACTACCCTCCTGGCAAAAGGATCCTGGAGGCTTCCTGGAAGGGCCCTTATATCCCTCTTGTAAGATGGTAGTAGTTTGTCAGGCAGACATGCCTGACATCATCCTAAGCAGAAGGGACAGTGTGTACAAAGACCAGAGGCAAGGAATATTGCAATTTCAGAAGTCAACAAATTATTTCATTAGGCTAGGATATGGTCCATTCCCCAAGACTGCATAAAGCCTATGTACCTTTCCCTGGTTTCTACTACTTGGGAAGGATGATCACCGTTCCCCTCATTTTATTTTCCCTTACATATTCAGACTGAAGGTAGGTAGGTCTTCCTGTCTGTGATTCTTATAAACCTTCTTGATCTTTTTAGTTGCCTTATCAGTATGTATAGTTGACTCAGGAATAAAATAATGACTCCATGTTAGAATGTGGTAATTCACTTAAAAAATCATCTTTTCTGTTCTTACCATATATTGTGTTTCTGTATGGTTTTATTACATAGGATATCATGTCTGAACCATGTGACTATCATCATCTTTCATCGATGGCTTCATTCCTAATACAATCTAGTTTTCTGACTTCTGTTAGGAGTTTTAACAAAAGGACAATTGCTCCGCATTTGAGTGGAGGTGAAAGACATAGTCCCCTGTTTTCTTCAAGTGCTGTATCTGAGAACAATCTCATAAAAAAAAACAGGATCTAGTTCAGGTGTTACCATTCCTGGGAACTCCTTCACTACCCAACAAAGGAAAGATATTTCTACTCATAATATTTCTGTCAACTAGGAGAGTTATTTTGAGGAGAAAACTGTAAGTTCTTGCATGTTTATTAATAATAATAAGTTAAATTTCATATAGAGACAAGTCTTTTTCTGAATAGAGCAGGGCAGGTTTGAAGCTTTGGCTCTCGTAATGAATACTTTAGATCTGAGTCTAATGGAGGATTGTTAAATTAAAGAAGAAAATACACGAGTGACCAATCAAAATACCTTTTCCCACAGCGTGAGTGTGAGTTCCCAGAGTGTATGAATGAGGTCATGGCATGACACCTAAGGGATCTGTAACATAAAGTGAATGAATACCTGGTTTTCTCAAAATAAATGTGGCATCCTGGGTGTAATTACAAAAACAAAAATGACACAGAACAAAAAAACAAGTACAACACAGTCAATTCCCAAAGGCAACGGAATTGAAATAGAAAATAAAGTGAGTGCATCACAAAAAGAATCAAAGTGAGGAAATAATGTAACCCAACTAGGACTGTCATCACCAGCCACTGGTGGTCAGTTCTGATGCCTGGATGTTGTCATAACCAGATCACCCATGCTGATCAGTATGTGTATCGATATGAGTGAGGGCGTATTAAGTAGTTTTTTACATTGAAAATTTGCACATTGCATCAATTCAAGTTACTTTAGTACTTCCTTCTTTAAGGTTTCAATTACAGAGGATAGATTTTGTTTTTGTGTTTCTATTGTTTTTTTTTCTACAAATTTGAAATGTCTTAATGAAAAATAGAGATATCTAGAATGTTCAGTTTCAGTCTATAGAATGTGTGGAAATAAATTTTATACAGATACTAAAAGTAGTCATTTCATAGCAAATGTGGAATCTGCAGGTCAGTTAGGCTCCGATCCTCCGGTCCTCTTCTGGGGGCTTTTCTACTAATAAAGAATTCTTGGAAGATTTGCTCACTTGTGCTGGCTCTAAATATAACATCTTTCACGACATCTTTTATTATTATCCCTGATGAAAAATGTGACTACCATGATGAATCATATGAGTATTCATTCTTCCTTTTCCTTGCTTTCAACTTTGTCCATGGTACTGATAAACATCTGAAGGGGGAGCATATTGCTTATGTAAACTGACCTTACATGTGGAAATACATTTTTGACCTGTTACTCCAGGGTCTACTCCAAGGTGACTCTCTCAGCCATCCAAACTGTGTCCAGTTTATGTACACATGGAGAATTTGTACTCCAAACCAGTTGTGTTTTGAAGTTATGATATTTTCTGTCAATTTTCAGTATCTATCTCAAAAAATTTAAACAGGAGACAGGGTTGGGTTTCTCAGTCCATCTCATTACTAAGTTGATTGGGAGAAACAAATATAGTTAATATTTATTGCATAGTTAAGATGTGTCCGTTGCTTTCATAATCACTTTACATCAAATCATTCATTAATAATAAAGTAATAGTGATGAAAACCCTCTCTGAAAAACAGCAGCATCACCCCTATTTTAAACATGATACGATTGAGTTACAATGCTGTGAAGTCATTTGCTAGAGCTCTGATAGCCAGCAAGGAGTGGCCACTAGTCTCAAACCTAGTCCCTTGTTCTTAACCACTCTTGAGTGCTAACCCTTCTGAGCTTCAGTAGTATCCGACGTAAAATAAAGAAAATTCTTTCTTCACAGGGCTATTAGGGAGATCAAATCTCCTTATCTCTAAACACATTTCAAAGAGGCATTCCCTTTGCCCAAGGATTACAAAGAAAGTGTGCTTTTCCCCTTAGGGTTAAGCAGCCTGCCACCCAAGTGCACAGATGGTGGGGGCCTGACTTCCAGCACCCCTCATCTGTTGCCTGGCAAACTCATCTCTGTGCCCAAAGTATGGGGCTCTCCCTGTGGCTGTAGACACAAACATGTCCTGTTGTAAAACTCAGCAGCAATTCTGTTTCTCAGAAGCTAAAATTAGGCTTATTTTTGGTAGCATAGAAATCTCTTCATAATGTGGCCCCTGCCTCCTTGTCTCCCTTGCCAATTCTCCTTCATCAGTCGTCACTCAGTCTATACTGGATTATCTGTGATTTCCGGATTTGCCCTTCTTCTGTTTCTGTGATCCTTGGGAAGGCTGCACTGTTTTGCCTAACCAACTCTTTCTGCTGCACTAAATATCAGATCATTATCACAAATGCTTTCTTTGACATCCTAACACCGACCCAAGGCCATCTTATGTCATATTTCCTAACACCTTCTTCTTTTTATTAGAACACATCTCATGCTGTATTAAAATTATATTTTTTTATCTGTTTCTCCTTTCAGTCTCTGAGTTTTGGGGCAAAGAATCTTTTGGATCCTCCCCATATCCTTAGAAGAGCTTGCCAGAGTTAGTAGGTGCTTAGTCAATGCTTGTTTTGTTGACTTAAGGAAAATTCTGTAGCCAATTAAAAAGCAGCACAATTCCATCTTAAGACTGAAATAACAATGAAAAAGAAATTAATAAAGTTAAGAAGGTGACTACTATAAAGTTTTACCTTCTCTGCTCTATTTAGTCTGGTGACTTAACACTTGGTTCTAAGCACTTTGATGGGAATATTTCAATTTGTTCTAACCATCATCCCTTACTTACCTGTATAGGGTTATTTCCTCAGTAACAGGGACTGTAATAATTTAAGTTTCTGCCATTTGCAGGCTGCTTAGAATTTCAATTCACAATAGGAACAGCCCCATACAATGGAACAGGATGGCAGAATTGAATTGGTGCTTTCAATTCTTATTTGATTTGATTGCTCAGGGTAGAGAAAGAAAAGTAATTATAAGACACAGAAAAGTATATTATGTCAATGACACTTAATAACTTGCCCAAAGACTTAGTTTTCTTTGGATGATATCTATATTTCTTCATGGAGCAGGGTGAATAAAAATCCTCTAGAGTAAAATTATCTTGGGCAAATGTAATGCTACTTTTTTTTTTCCAACAAAGAAAGTACATTTGGCATTTTTTGTATGCTTTCTTGTGCAGTAGCTATGTCCTAATTTTATTCACAGATTTTTCCTCTACTACACTGCACAATCCTTGTGTAAAAAGGACTTATATACTATTAATTGTCATTTATTTTTTGTACATAACATAATATTTGCTTCTAAAAATATCTGAACAGGAACAAAAACAACAAAACCAGAATGTATTGGTCACTTAATGTGTGTTTTATATTGTTCATGAAAATATAATAATCAATTGGCAAAATTTTACAAAGATGATGTTCCTAATATCCTATTAATGATTTAAACATTTGAAAGTAGTGATCAAAATTCTTTTTTTATTTTTTTAAAGATTTTTTTTTTATTTATTCATTTGACACAGAGAGAGAGATCACAAGTAGGCAGAGAGGCAGGCAGAGAGAGAGGAGAGAGGAGGAAGCAGGCTCCCCGCCGAGCAGAGAGCCCGATGTGGGCCTCGATCCCAGGACCCCGGGATCATGACCTGAGCCGAAGGCAGCGGCTTTAACCCACTGAGCCACCCAGGCGCCCTGAAAGTAGTGATCAAAATTCTTAAATTCATTCTGTCTTCAACTCTCCTGATTGTCTCCATGTTTCCAAGAGCTCACTCAAAATCTTCAAATACTAAGGTTTGAAAAGTCCGTCTCTCATTATGACATACTCATATTAATAGGATTCCTTTAGTTGGAAAGTGTTTCCAACTTTCTTGGTACATTGGACAATGTGTGTGTTGAAGGAAATTTACCTGATAATACCAAAAGAAAAATATGGCAGTGAATTTAAGGAAAATCTTACCAAAAGAATTTATTTTCTGCATAACTATATATAAACTTTCTAGAACATAGTAAAACTGTAATACGAAACTGTGTTTGAATTTGTACTAATACGCCCTTTTTAATTATGTCATATACCTTGAAATTTAGCATCTTTAATAGTTCTATGCTCAGTGTAACAATTTCATAATAATATAACTGGAATTGTGAGTAAACAATATCAGCATTGATTACTTTAAATAGAGTAGGATAATTGCAATTATATTCCTGTTCTGTCATGAATAAAAGAAAGTAGACACAAAGAATATGATCCTTCTGAAAAGATGGAATGATTCTGAGTTTTTTTAATTATCCTAGTAGTACCCAATATGAAAATAACTAATTAAAAAAGGAAATATGACTGAAATTTCATTTCAGTTAAATTTTAAATGATTTTTCAGTGGCCAAATGAATAATGTGATGTGACCAAAACTATATTTTAAAAGTACATTTGTGCACAGAGTTTAAAACTTAGAATATAAGAAAAACAACCAAAAATAGCCATTCAATAATGTCAAATTATTCTGTTACATGTGACTATTATGTCAAATTTGCTTAATTTCATATTGATTCTAACCTTACAATCTCTGTGCTTTAACTGATGTTAGACCCTTAATATTTAATGTGATTATGGTTAGATTAAATTTTACCTTTTTGCTAGATGTTCCCTATTTGTTTCATTTGTTCTTTGTTTCCTTTTTTCCTGTTTATTCTGCCTTTCCTGATCTGAATTAAGAAATATTTTTTATAATTCCAGTTTTATCTTTTTAAAGATATTACTTTTAAAAAGTTTAGTTCAGTTGTTGTCCTAAGGTTTACATTACACATTTCTTCATAATCTGAATTTAAATTTGAATAATGTACAGAATCACATGTAGTATAAAAGTCTTATAACTGTATTATTACCAATTCCTTTCTCCTATCCCTTGTGCCATGTTTGTCATACATTTCCATTTTACATATAAAAGCAAAATATGTTGGTAAAAATTTTGCTTTAAAAAGTGGTTACTTTTGGGATGCCTGGGTGGCTTAGTTGGTTGAGCATCCAGCTCTTGATTTCAGCTCAGGTAATGCATGATCTGAGGGTTGTGAGATCATGCCTACATTGGACTTCATGCTCAGCAGGGATCTGCTTGAGATTCTTTCCCTCTGCCCTTCACCCCACTTGTGTGCTCTCTCTCTGTCTCTCTAATAAATCTTCCAGGGCACCTGGGTGGCTCAGTTGGTTAAGCAACTGCCTTAGGCTCAGGTCATGATCCCGGAGTCCCGGGATTGAGTCCCACATCAGGCTCCCAGCTCCATGGGGAGTCTGCTTCTCTCTCTGACCTTCTCCCCTCTCATGCTCTCTCTCTCTCTCTCTCAAGTAAATAATAAAATAAAATCTTAAAAAAAATCTTCTAAAAAAAGTGCTTACTTTTCACAACAATAAAAAGAAGAAAAATGTATTTCACCATTATTTATTCCATTTTGGTGTTTTATTGTTTTCAGTGTCTTAAACTTTCTGGCAATGTCACATTTCTGCTGCTTAAATAATTTCCTTCAACATTTGGGGGGGGGTACAGCACATCTTCTGACAATGAATTTCCTATTTCTGTTTGTGAAAGTATTTTTCCTTCACTTTTGAAGTATATTTTCAATGTGTACATAAAGTTTTAGGTTAAGAGTTTTGGTTTTCTTTTAGCACTTCAATAACTTTTTTCCTTTGACTTCTTGCTTGTGTGGTTGCTGATAAAAAGTCTGCTCTGATTTTATCCTTATTCCTTTGTAGAAAAAGTGGCTTTTTTTCTCTGGCTACATTCAAAATTTTCTCTTGCCTTTGGTTTTCAGCAGTTTAAATGGCTATGTGTGTTTGGCAATTTTGTTTGTTTTGTTATTTGTCAAATTTGGTATGTTCTGGGATCCCTGGATCTCTGGTACGGTGTCTATTAAAACTATAAAATTTACAGCCATTATTTCATATAGTCAGTCTCCTGTGCGGCACTCATTTTCTTACCTTTCTAAGGGTAGTAATTGTTAGATTGTTTGATATTATTCAACAGCTCTGGACTTCTCCGTGATTTTTATTTTGCTGTTTTTCTTTTTTTTTTTTTTTTAAGATTTTATTTATTTATTTCACAGAGGGAGAGAGAGTACAAGTAGGCAGAGAACAGGCAGAGAGAGAGGAGGAAGCAGGCTCCCTGCCGAGCAGAGAGCCCGATGCGGGCCTCGATCCCAGGACCCTGAGATCATGACCTGAGCCGAAGGCAGAGGCTTTAACCCACTGAGCCACCCAGGCGCCCTTGCTGTTTTTCTATTTAGATATACCATTTGCATCATTTCCATTTTCTTATCTTCCAGCTCACTGATGATTTCCTAGGCTGTGTTGAATCTAACCATGAGCAAGTTGAAAACATTCTTCATCTTTGTTAACTGTTTCCTATTATAGCATTTCCATTTGTTTCTCACTTATATTTTCCATTTCTTTACTGAAATTGCCTCTCTGAAATTATGTGTCATCTACCTTTTACCCTAGAGTCTTTTGCCTATTATTGTAGTTATTTTATATTCTCTGTTTGATGGCTCTAGCATTTGTGTCATATCTGAGTCTGGATGATTGTTTTGTATCTTCAGGCAGTATATGTAATAAACAAATAAATAAAATATGTATGTATATGAATATATATGTGTTTGTGTTATGTGTGTGTGTATAAAATGAGCAAATCTGAACATACACGCTCTTGTCCTGGGCCTTTGGTGTCCATTACATGTAAATCTAGTCAGAAGTTACACAGGTTTGAAGGTGGTCTGCATTAGGGTTTCCCTGCTCAGCTTTGGATCTTCCCTTTGCTTTACTCTCTAGAATTTGTCTTTTGCAGTATTACTAATTCTATTCCAATTTATGTTTCCCCAGTGCTTATTAGTGTGGTGATGAAAGGCATTGTGTGGTGTGCATTTTCTGATGTTCTGATTTTCTGTTAGGTGGTGTTGCAAACATGGGTCTTGAGGGTATGGCCAACAGAAGTGCTCCTGCTCCCCTGGGGGAAGGACAGAAATACTGCTAAGTTCAGCATTCTATGAATAACAAGAGCCCAAATGTAATAAGTTCGTTATGGAATGTAGAACCCAGCAGATAGTTCTTCCTGTCTCCAGGGGCTAGAGCTTTTTGTTTGTTCACTCCTTGCAGCCACAATCAGTATCTGACTTCAGGCTACAAGTATTTTGTTCTTTCCTCTGTTGATTAGGGCTTTTTGTTGTTGGAAGGGAGGTAGGGAAGTTGGGTTTTTGTGGATTTACAGAGGTGCCTGGAGCTTTCTCAGGATCCTCTTTAGCTCTGCATACTTGGTGGGGTTCTTACAAAAAAAGAGCCTGCTTCCTCCTCTCTCTCTGGCTACTTGTAATCTCTCTCTGTCAAATAAATAAATAAAATCTTTAAAAAAAAAAAAAAAAAAAAAAAAAAAGCTTGCAGATGTGATGGACCTTGGTTGTTTTAATTGTCATCCCAACCTACACTTGCCTTTAGTAATTTGTCCAAAATTTCTAGCTGAATCTTCTTACCAGATTGTACAACATCAGGGCATCTGTCCCAGTGACCAAATTCTCTGGCCCTGCTTTCTTCCTGCATTCACCTTTCTCTCTCCAGACAAGGAGTTGGATGTTTACTCTGCAACCCAGTTCTCTGATTTCTATGAATGTCTCATATTTCCAGTTTGTCTATATTTTCTCGTGTTTTAAGGTGAGAATGATGCCCTTCCTTCCTCCCTCCCTCTCTTCCTTCCTCCCTCCCTTCCTTTGATTCACTCTCTATTTTTTTGTGAGATCATCAGTTAAACTTGATGGTCAATATTTAATAAACAAACATTTGTATGTGTATTGTCAAAAAGAGAGTTTACTGTATAATATAACTTGTTCTTTAAGAAAAGTTTCATATACTTTTAAGAAAAATTTCAATAATCTTATTTGCTAGAACACTTATAATTTCCCAGGACAATTGTGGCATCTTCTTAATTTATGTACAAATAATTTTATGAATATGAAATTAGCTGACATGTCTTCTCACTCCATGTTACTTGATACAAAGCTAAGAGTAAAGTTGTATTCCCACGTACATCACTGTAGTCTGTATTCTCAGTGTTATTTCTGGCATTACTTTGTCTAGATCCATGTTTTTACTTCTTTTGTTGCCTCATTTTCAACTCATTTTATTTTACTACCCTACATAACCTCTCATGAGCCATTGGAAACTCTTTCTAGAATATCACTGCGTATAAATATGAAATAGAGACAAATTTTCAAAAGGTGGCAATAAAGGTAAAAGGGAGAGGAAGGGAAGGAGAGGGGGCAGCGTAAGAAAGACAGCGTATAAGATATTGTAGGACATGAATAAAATAAGCATAAAGGATTTGATTTATGAAAAGGATGTCAACAGTAATAGAAATTTTAGCAGAAACTTAAAAAATTCTAAAATAGCTGGAAGGGACAAAACATCATAAAAACTGATACACAGAATGCGCACTTTTATTGGTGACTTAAATGTAAAAAAATCAATATTGTTATCCTCAATAATTCAATGTTAAATCCTGGTCTCCTGTCAATAATACAAAGGAACGCATGAAGAAGTCATCTTTAGAAGACTTTGACACAAAAACTAATGCAATATCTGGGTTAATAGAAAATAGTATTGGGAATTTGTAAGGGAACAGGGAATCAGACTACCTTTTTTCCTATGCTTTACCTGTCACTAGCAGCGTGACCTTGGTCAAGTTATTTAATCTTTCTGAGCTTTGTTTTCTTCCTGTATAAAATGAAGGATTTACAGCTGATCATGTTTATGTTTTAAAAATCTGTATCAATGACTTTGAATGAAGGTTAAGGCAGGCTATGTCGGGCATTTAATGCCAAGCTGAGGATTTGGGACTTGATCTGCTAGTAAATGGAAGGCTATGGATGGTGTCTGAGTGGGAGGTTATCTAAAGTGTTGAAATAAGTGGCTAGATTAGAAAAGGAATGGTTATTATGTGGGTAAAACGTAGAGTAATGGCCTGGACGGGTAGTGTGGCAATGTAAAGGGCAGATAATGGAAACACTGTCAATGTATGACCCCAGTCTCTGTAATTACGTTAGAGCTAATACAAGAAGGATGTGAGTAGTAATGGTTTAGGAGAAGATTTAGGATTTCCAATACTACATGTGTCATAGGGATTCAAGAATTTGTTTCATTCTATCCCTTCCCTTTCAATATGCACTTCCTAGTCTCTACTTATAGATTTATCATTTGTATATAATTAAATACAAGAAGTGTTCAAACCACACCATCCAGTTAATACAATGCCACACTGAATTTTATTAAGATCATTAGAAATATTTTAACGTTGATTTGTCTGCTTTTCAGTGTCACAGAAACATCACATGGGGAACTGGTATTTGAGAGTGATGGTCAAAGCTGTTTTCTAAACTGCCCCTTCCTCTTAACTTATCATGTTCCCAAATAATAACATTCACAAATGCCAGAACATACCATCCATAACTATTCCTTACTGATGGAGGAGATAGGATGGACTTTATCAATATGGTGAACATAGCCCCTTAGTTTCCTGGAGATAAACTAACCTGACTTATGCCTGTTAATAGCACCCACCTTTAGTTCGAAAAGTGTTCATATTTTGATGATAAGTCCTATAGACACCTTATTTTGGAGTAATTCAGTAGTAGTTAGCCATAACTGTACATTCTTCTCTTCCTCAGATTCACAGATTCATGGCATTCTATTACATGTGCCTGTGATCGAGAAATGCTAGTTGAGGGTATGTGCAAACTGTCTTCAGGATACTCTACTTTTTAAAGGCATATGAGAAAGAATACACTTGCCTTACGTCAAATCCTCAACTCAGTCCTCCCTCCCCAATGAACACAAATAATCAGAAAACTTAGGTTTTCCCAAATGGCTGATATCAAGACACAGGGTGGGGTTGGCAGAATAATGCCCCCATCTTCAAGGATATTCATGTTCATCCCAGAACTTGGAAATACACTATCTCACATGGTAAGGGAAATTGAGGTTGCTAATAAACTGACCTTGAGATGGAGAGATGACCTTGATTTGGGGATTATCCAGGTGGTCTTTATAAATGAAATAGTGAGGAAACACAGTCAGCTCAAGGAATGCAATTTAGGGATTTGATTCAGTGTGGCAGCTGTGAAGATGGAGGAAGGGGCCCATGAACCAAAGAACGTGGGTGACTTCTAGAGATTAGGAAAGGGTAAGGCAAACAGATTTCTCCCTAATGCTTCCAGAAAGGAGTGCAGTCATGCTGACATCTTGATTAAATCCCAGTGAGACCCATTTTAGGCACCTGACCTCCAGAATTACAATAAATTTCTGCTGTTTTAAGCCACTCAATTCATAGCAATTTTTCACCTTGGCCATAGGAAACTAAGAGAAGAGTATGTAAAGTTCATCAGGATTTTTAAGTAGTGCTGATGATATGATCACTTATGTTGTACTTATATATAAAATAAAAATTCAGAACAATATCTTCTTTGAGCCTAGAGTCAGGCAGAGGCTTGTTTCTTTAATGAGTTTGTTTGCTTTCCATTGGTAGACAATAAGATCTACATGTTGTTTTTTTTCCTATTTCCCCCAAAATTTAAGAAAGTAAGAGTTAAGTTTTATAGTTAACTATTATTACTAAATAATAGTTAGCCAACTATTAGTTAATAGTTATCTGTAGCCTTTCCTTCATTCTATGAATTTTCTCTTCCCAATTTTTATGTTAGGGATTAGACTTTTACTCTGATAAATAGTTTTGATAATATCAACTTTGAATAAATTTATTTTTTTAGATTTATTTATTTAAGAGAGAGAGAGCATGAGCGGGAGAGGGAGAGAGAGAGAGAGAATCTCAAGGAGACTGCACTGAGAACAGAACCTGAGCAGGGCTTGACCTCAGGACCCTGGGATCATGACCTGAGCAGAAACCAAGAGTCAGACGCTTAACCAACTACACCAAGGTGTCCCAACTTTGAATACATTGTAAAGACAAAGGATAAGTTACAATTTAATAGTGATGAATTAAAACATAGCTTTATTCTAACTGATTAGATACTGATGATAAATTTCTATAGGATGAAGAAGCAGAAATTTTAATCTTGCCCAACACACAGATTTAGAGTTGATCATATATTTACATTAAGGTCATAATAAAAAGTAAAAACCCGAAGAAAATAAAGAAAAACAGTGAATGAGGTAATAATTCTTTTCTAATTCTGTTTTCCTTTGTCTATTCTTAATAGATGAGGTCAGTAAGTTAAATTGGGAATCATATAAAACTAGTTCAACTATATCTGTTGGTTAAATAATCAGTCACAGTTTATTATTTTATCTCAGCAGTCCAACCAGAATTATACTCAGGGAAGAAAGAAAATATAACCCTGTTCCTCCTCATAACTTTCCTGAATCTCTTCTATCTATGGAATATTACTTATGTCACTGGTTATTGGAGTTTATAAACATTTGGTATTTTTCCCATCATATCTGCATGAATACTTTTTTACTGAGTACTAGCTCTACATTTTTTACACTGCGTATAATTTAGCTTCAAAAGAATTTGTATTTCCTTTTGATCAAGTGAGGGTGGTTGGCCAAGCTCTATAGAATGTTATTGAATTGGTTGGCATAGCATGGTATAGACATCAAGTTCAGTAGAAGCCAGAGAATGGAAAGGTCAAGTTTGCCTGGAGTCTTGCTGTTTCCTAGAAGAGTTGATATGTGACTTAGATTCTTTTCTTGGATAAGTACACTCTTAAAACAAATGTGATTCCACAGTATAAACAAATACGTTGTATTTGGGACAAGGCATATACTAGAACTTTGGTTTCAGATTTAACATTGGAGAATATTAATGGATATGAACAAATAGACAAAGACTCAGACATTGTATACAAATAACCCCGCAAAGACTCTTACTATTTGTGAATAGAATTAATTTTTAACTGCTTTCTCTTGGTTTTGCTCTTTACTCATTTCCATATTTATTAATAAATGAAAATAAAGAAATACTGAAAAGACTTGCAATTGCATTGAATCATTCAGGGAAATATACGTAAGTGTGTGTGTGTGTGTGTGTGTGTGTGTGTGTGTGTGTGAGTGTGTTTAACTTGTAAATTTTGAAAAAAGAAATCAAGATTAACCATAGTAATGACCCTATGGACTAAATTATTACTGAATCCAGCTTCAATCCTACTCTTAGGTGAGTTGAAATAAATCCCAGTAACTACAATTGAATGTAAAGAGTAAAAGCTTACATCAGGCACATTAAAAAAATACATTGCTGAGTGCCTATTTTGTTAATTGTGTATTAGATACCAGAAGAAAAAATATGCCTATTTATCTGTAAAAGAGCATTATTACAGTGGGCATAAATATTTCAAGTATAGATCTTTGCATGTATGCATACATACATTCATTAATTCTTCACATATATGTATATGTATATATATAATCACCTGTTTTTAAAAAATAAAAATAATAATTAAAAACAAATCAAGCATATTTCCTTGCCTTAATTGTGGGTATGTCAAATCAGAGTACATCTTTCATTTATTTAGCTCCAGACCATAACAAAATTGCTTGGCATATTGTAGGTTCTTAATAAATATTTTGTGAACTAATCTAGATTACTGTAATCCAGATTCTGCATAATGCCATTACTTAAATATTTACAGCAGTTATGTTCAACCTCCACTTAAGTTCTATCATTGTTGTTGGTTTTCTCTCCCAAGATAATCATCCCAGGTTTTTCAACCATTTGTCGGACAGTTTTTGTCAGTCTCCTGCGTGTTTCATCTTAATATTTAAGCTCTGGAAGACTTAAGAAACTGCACTCCTTGCTATAGGAGACTATTGAGGGGGAAAAAATTTGAAATCCCCCTAAGCTATTTCTATGCATTTTAGCTAAAATAATGAAGACTAAGGATTTGAGCATGGGCTGAAAATCATAAGATCATGTAAAGTAAGTCACATGGCAGATTATCAGGGTTTCAAATATGTTTGGGTCCTTATATATAATACAATCTCAGTTAATTGATAATTTTAATATTTCAGCAGGATTCTTCTATTTCACTTATTTTCAACTGAGGATTGCATTGTCAGTGTCAGATTGCTTTCAACCCTGGGGACATTTGTCAGTGTTTGGAGGCATTTTTGATTGTCCCAGCTAAGGATGGGGGATACCATTGTCATTTAGTGGATAACAGCCAGGGATGCTGCTAAATATTCTACAAGGCATAGAGCATTGCCAAGGTTGAGACACTGATAAATTTGCATTGTAATATGGCTTTCAAGTTACATTTTATAGCATATTAGCAAATAAAAAAGATCTAAGAGGAAATCTTCAAATCAATTTGTTATTATCACTCAATTTCCACAGTCACACTAAATGTGAGAGTAAGTGCTGGGATTCATCCAATATTGTAACTTTTTCAGCTTCTCAAGATCCTTGAATATTCCCGAGGTGCCAAACTTAAAAACCAGTGACACTAGTGTATCAGAATAGCTAGTTTTCTGTGTTTCCTGAGCAGAAGCTCTTTGCCCTGTTAGCAAGAGTGGGACCTGGTTTCACCTTTGGTTTCCAGGAGAACCATTAGGATCCCACCACAGTCAAACGTTGCCTTTTGGCCAGAGGCAGCTGGTGTGCTCCCCAAAGCCCTGAAAACAGACTTATTGAGGCACCAGTAAAATTGGGTTCATTTCATGTTTTCTGATGATATGGTCTTATGTATAGATGAAGTTCAGTTACACCATCCCAGCTTGTATTATTTTTACTAGTCCTTTATCACAATGTCTTTTACTGTCCAAAGGAATTATTAATAATAACTCCATTAATTAAAAGAAACCTAGAATATTTATCAGTCTGCTAGGCAATCTTTGGCTTCCTTTTTGTTTTTCTTTGTAATATGCTATTGTGATTTTCCTGATCACCTCTGCCATCTGAAAGCATTTCGTGGCACTTTTCATGTATGTAATATAATACAGTTTGAAGGGGACTGAAATATTATATGCTTCTGCACTTAGGAAGATGAGAGGTAGAATGAGGAGCTCAATTTCTTTGTCGAGATCATTTGACGTAGGCGTTAATTCGCCAAGGTATTGCTCAATTACTGCTCAGACCCTGAGCATTGTACTCTCTTAGTGGTAAGTATTTATGAAGAGATTTAAGGAAAATACATCACTGGTAAATGTTTACTCAGTGTTTCATGTTTGATCTTTTTGGTACAATCTTTCTACTGAAGCTGGAATCTATTTTCAATGACTACATATGAATGCAGCACACGTTCTGCAGCCTAACAGATGCCATCTGTAAAAGCATTTACTTTAAATTAGTGGAATAAGTAATCAAAAGGGCTTTGTACTTAATGCAAAACTTTTGGTGACTATTAAATGCTCATTAGAGGGTGTTTTTGCTGTATGACTGTCAAAATCAGCAGGACGTTTATGTTAGATTTCCTGAGTGGGTCAAGATTGAATATGATTTTACAACCTAAATAACATAAATGAATGCAGGTTATTTCAGCATCTCCAGATGTTTTTTAAACTCTTTGCCCCTAAACCCAAAACTTAGTGCCATTTCAAATTCTGCAATGGTATTTTAGTAAAGATTTTTTAAATTAAATATTTAGCATCTTTAGATAAGTAGGCTACTTTTTCATACTCCTAACATTTATAAATGAAAAACAGATACTATCTCTAATGCTAAATATTACTCCAGCCCATCTTTTATGGAAATATATCCCCAGGGAATCAGATAATATTAAATCAGCTTAACTATGCACTTATTACAATAGCTAATTATCTAAAGTTTTTAATTATCTTATGATGGCTTATTTGGTAGATTGTGTATGTATTGCAATTTGATTGAATCTCTGGAAATATGTCCTTATTATCACTTTGCTTTTAATTAAACGTTCAATAGCTGTCTTGCTTAATCTAGAGAGCTGTATCTATTATTCTCACTGCTGTTATTTATGTGGTACAATGTACAGGAATGGTACTGTATAACAAGAATGAATACTTCACCCAAATCATGGTTCTCACATTGAGGAAATAAAGTCTCACATCTATTAACTGAAGTCTGTAAGTACTCTGATTATAAAAGATGATTTTGAAGACCCTTTCTGCATCTCGGAGGAGGAAAAAAACCCAGAGTCCATGGGTCACACTCAACTTGCTTGCAGTCAGAATTGCACTTGAAGTAGTTAGATAGGCATTGATGGTCAAATTCAGAAAAGCAAAACAGAGTTATGCTGGAGTAATAAAAGCCTGACAATTTATAAAAAAAAAATACTGTAAGATCTGTATGTGTCATTTTCTTTACGAAATCTATAAATTGGCAAATTAACCTGCTTTTCTACTTTCAAAAATCTTTATCATGGGCCTTAATTGTATTGCCCCTTCTGGTTGTCCAGAATCAGAACTGTTTTCTGATTCTTAAAACTCTAACTGCTCATCAACTTTGTTTCTGGGAGCTCAAATAGACCAGATAGTCTCAAGAGGAAAAGGGGAAAATCGCCTTGATTTTATACCCTTTGCAAATATCTCTTTTCATTGGGTCAGTTTAAAAAGGCTCTCACTTCCCTTTCCTAACACAGATTTAAAACAGGAAAACAACAACAACAACAACAAAACAAACAAAAAAAACAGCTGTTAATCTTTATCTCATCTTGAGTCATTGATAAACAGCTTCTGAAGGACAAACTGTTTCGGGGGAGAGGGTAATAGAACTGCTGTTGGAAAGTACACTGAAGTGTCTATGCTTGTGTTGGCTGGAGGGGTTGATCCTATCCATGTAGGTAACCCCAAAAATGAAAGAATTAAGCTAAATCTCCTCTACAATGGGATGAAAAGTATCTTCATTTTATTAATAGCTATTATCTGTTGGGAATTGAATTAGCTTCTTCATCATTCAATTATTTATTATTGATGCTTTTTTTAAGTGTTTAATAAAGTCTTCATTGTTTGGATACAAAACCTCAAAAGAAAAAAAAAGCATATTCTTTACCTTTATCCCCTTATAGTCTATTGGGAAACATATTTAAGTACAAAGTGATAATGCAGTGATATAATGGACTGCTCTGATATTATAGGTGAGAGTAAAATCCTATGAAAAAATGAAGTGCTTCTAAAACACAATAAAAATATTGTAGAAAGAGGCAGCATGTGAACTTATTCTTGGAAGAAGAGACGTAGTAAAGAAAGTTGTAGGTCAGGAGATAAAAGATGGGATGCTGTCTTCATGTCAGAGGGAGAAGTACACATAATGACATGAAAGTGAGATCTCCTGCTTGTATTATGCCTCCAATAGATCAATTTCTATGCCTGTTTATTTATATAAAAAATAAATTAACCATCAATTAGCCAGTCTGATAAATTTCAGCCATATTAACCCCTGAAGTGGTTAATATGGCAGAAATAAAATCAGATTATCCCCAATTCATTCAGCAGAACCTATAGTAGAATATCGGAGCAGAACTTCCTCAGTTGGCTAATATTTAAGTGAAGAAAAACATTTTATTGAAAGAAAGAGAAAGTGTGCACACACAAGTTGAGTTTGTGGTGAGTTGCAAGCTAAACTATCAGCTTGTGTCACAAGACACCATGTTGACTTGCAAGAAAGTCTGACATACAAACTGTGTCCATTTACATTTGAATATGTGGTGATATGTTTTCAAACACAGATGAGCATATTACTTCAAGAACAACTAATAAACTATTAACTGCAAATTATAAAATTTGAACTTCCAATCAAAACTAGAACTTTGGAGAAATTGTATTGGCCACCATGAGCTTGAAATTTTCTCAATATTTAAAGATAGACATTGGTAGGTGTGGTTTTTTTAATGTTGTATAACAAAATGTGTCAACATTTGGAAGATCTGCATAACTGAGCAAATGAATATTTTTCAAGGGATCATGATCCTACAAAATCACGCAGCACATGTAAAAGGTTTATCCAAAAGGCAAGATAGGCCAATGGATTTTATAGAACAAACTACAGAAAATTTATTGATAAATTTTCAGATGCACATTGTAACTAACCCTAAGATACTACCATTTAATGAGCTTGAGTGTAACATCAGTGAATATCTACAAATATCTGAAAAGTTTATTAAGTAAATAGTCTTCTCTTCCAATGATATATCTATATTTCTGTATGAGGCCATATTTCCTTAATTTACTTCACCCGGAACAACATATTGAAGCAGATTAAAAGCAGACCCTGATATGAAAACCCAGCTGTCTTCCATCAAGCCAGACATTAAAGAGACTGGCAAAACTATAAAACAGTACCACTCTAATTGAATTTTCTTTTAAAAAATATTATTTTTCAATGTATTATTTACATTAACATGTTCAGGTACATTGTTATTTTGACTAAATAACTTAATATTTAAAAAATTTTCTAGACTTAAATGCTTAGGTAGTAAATATTGGTAGATACAGGTGACAAAAACAAAAGTTCTTTGAAATTGTCAGTAATTTGGGGGAGGTATGACATCAAAATACTGAGAACCTCTGTGCACTAGTTTCCTAGGGCTGTTGTAACAAAGTACCACAAACTAGGTGCTTTAAACAAAAGAAATGTATTGTCTCATAGTTCTGAAAGCTCTAAGGTGCTGATTAGGCCATGTTCTCCATGTCAACTCTAGGGGAGAGTCTATTCCATGCCCTTTTCTTAGCCTTTGGTGTCGCTGGGAATCTATGGCATTCCTTGGCTGGCATCTGCTCAACTCCAAACTCTGGTGTCTTCTCTCTGTGTTTCCATACCCTCACATGACCTTTGTCTCTGTGTGTGTCCTTTTCTTAGGACAACAATCATATTGGATAAATGGCCCACCTTACTACAGTATGAACTTTTCTTAACTTATATCTTAATTACATCATAAAAATTATTTCCAAATAAGATCACATTCACAGGTACAAAGAATTAGTACTTCAGTATACCTTTTGGAGGATACAATTCAACTGACAATAGCCTCTTTAACAGACACACTCAACATGAAGACACATTGCCTTACAGACTTTCTTTTCTGTTGTTGCTCTTTCATGGAGATGTTTTTGATCTTTTTAATTCTTCTTTATGCTATGCTTGGTGTGTAGTTGACACTTAATAAATGATTGCTGAATGAATTGACCACTGAATTAATTGATTAGTAGGATCTTGTAAGGGACCCTGGAGATAGCTTGATTATTGCTTATTTGCATCTCCTGAGACTTCTTTCAAAGATCCTTTATTTTTATGCATTGTCTGACATAGTTCCCTACTTGATTTCCTTCTGGAAAGGCAGTATAATCTATGAAATGAATGTGGCATTATTTACAAAGAGCCTTACCTGCTTAAAATACAACCCCTTTATTCTGGTAGGTTTACAATTTTGAGTCTATTACTCCACATCCCTCAACCTCATTCTTTCCCTGTAAAGATAGGAATAAAAATGTTACCTTTAGAAATTTTGTAAGACTTAAATTTGACAATCTATATGAAAGTCTGATGTAATGTTTCAAAATTGGTTGCTCAGAGAAATCTACTATGAATTCTGAAAGTCTGGGAAGGAGCCCAGGAATGTGTTTTTTTAACAGGACCTCAGGTGATGGTGTGTAGACAGGTTTGAGAAGCAGGAAACTCAGACTGATTATGTGCGGTGCTGGAATGGGTGCCCCTTCGTGAACCTGTCTGGATATCAAAACCTTTAGTAACCATCTCAAGTAGGGCAGACCCAGTTCAGGTGACAAATTATATATAACAATACACTAAGGATTCCTTGATAAGTGACATTATAATTATTTCTTTTTTATTTCAGTTTTGTTTTTGTAAAGGGAGTTTGTTGACAAAAACTACATCTGTTTCCTTTTCTTTCCAATGGAGGGCTCCTTTTTCATTAGAATAAGAACCGAAAATACATCTCACATTCAATAAAACCATGACAACATCCTGCGTGGAAGGACACAGAAGCCTCCTTGGCAGGGGTAGCACTGGTCCCAGACTTCAACTTTGAAGTATTGTGTACATGGTAAAACTCCCTGGCTCAGTGCTCGGCATAGATTAGAGTCTCAACTATTGTTAGAGTCTCTTCACCTCAGTTGTCTTCAAACAAACATTTTTGGGTCATGGATATGCTAAGATCCAATGAGGTGTTTTTGTTTTGTGTTATTTATCTATTTTTTTTTTTCTGGAGCTCCTGGGTAGGCTCCTGGGTGGAGACAACGTGTGAGCAGTAGTTTGTACTTCCTTAAGGTAGTTTGTAGCATGCTGAAGCTATTTACTAAAAGCTAATTATTAATGACTTAAGTAGCATTTCAAGAGAAAAGGGAATCCAAACTAGCTGCTTATGTTTTAAAAATGATGAAGCAAAGCTATAATGTTGGCACTTTGCAGTACTGTGTTACCTATTTGACTATACAGTTCAAGAAAATGTTTCTTTTTTTTTTTTAAAGATTTTATTTATTTATTTGACACAGAACAAGAGAGAGAGATCACAAGGAGGCAGAAAGGCAGGCAGAGAGAGAGAGAGGAGGAAGCAGGCTCCCCGCTGAGCAGAGAGCCCGATGCGGGCCTCGATCCCAGGACGCTGAGATCATGACCTGAGCCGAAAGCAGAGGCTTTAACCCACTGAGCCACCCAGGCGCCCAAGAAAATGTTTCTTGCATTCAAATTCAAAACGAGCTAATGCTTAGTTCAAGGGGCAACACAGAGATTCTTTACACTTTTGTTTCAATGGTAGCACCGGAGCTCGTACTGTGCCTGACATTCTCTGGTCTTTTCCAACAGATGATGTTGTCCAGTGTTCTTTTTAAATGAAACAAAATCTCGGTCTGGGTTTCTCTGGGACAGGAGCATGAGCTGGAGATCTTTCTGTACGGTGGAGTCGACTTCGAAAGGATGGAGGAGCACCAAAGTAAGAAAAACCCCTCAAATTTTCTAGTCACTGCTGGGTGAGGCACGGCCGCCTGACTTCATGGGAATGTTGCTTGGCTAGACTGCATTATCCCTTGGTTTGGAATAAGACAGGAGGCTCAGCTGCCAGCCTGGAAGTGCTCTGCTGCAAACTTATTTATTCTATTTATTAGATGCACCCATCACTTCATTGTCCCTGGCTACATTCACAAGAGGTACCTGGTTCTCTCCTGGCAGCTGGATAGAGGACCTGAGTTCAAAGAAGATGCAAGAGTGTAGAGTTCAACTGCCACTTTCTTTAAAAACAATCTTGACTTTTTTTTTTTTTAGGATTGTCATGCAATAAAATTACAAAGGCAGAGTATGTACTTTTCACTGGCATGTTAAAGAAAATAAAACTACAGAAAGCCTTTCACATTCTCCTTCATGGCCGACTACGTTAAGGGGAGACTTTTTAGAATGGGCGCTCTGGGAGGGGACCAGTTCCCACAGCCCCAGAAGCACATCCCTTGTGAAGACGTGTCCTTGGTCAGACGCGCTTCTTGGATTTCCGTCGGATTAAGGAGCATGTGTCACAGCATCCAGCAGATCTGTAGTTGCTGCCTCATGCTGCGTAGGAGAGTTTTCTGTAGAATTTTAAGTGGGAGAGTGGCTCTTTTGAGCACGTAAAGCATGCAGTGATGAAGAAGTCTGTGTGGTATGTACATGGGAAGGCATGCTAACGTGCAAGGACAGAAGTGTGTCAAGTGCATCTCGGGAATGAGACAGGTGAAGTGGTATAATAGCCAAGTTAAAGATGCAGATTTCACTCATCATCTGGTTATTAATTAATTCCTACATATATGCATGATGCTAACAAATACAATAAAGCTAGGACATGGCAATCTGCTCACTTGAGCTCAGAATTTCTTGTTCTTTGTTATTTTCATTTCGCTGAAGTGGTAAGCCATAACATGTGTTGAATTATATCAAAGGAAGATGAGGGGGGGAAACCCACAATAATGGACCAAAGATCAAGGCAAATGAAGGATATACATTTTGAAATCACTTCTAACATAATAAATTACCTGTGTTTCAAGTACCACAGAACCTTCAAAGGGCATGGAAGTTCACATCAGAATCTGTACAACAAATCTTCTTTATCCCCTTCTAATTGACTCCACTGTTCCCATTGCAAACCAACAATAAAAAAATATATTGAATTTTTCCTTTATTTTATTTAAACATTAATATTGCTAAGTTACTGTTTACTATACTTTGTTAAAAATTGCTTAGCTAACATGTCATCAAAAATGATGGAAGAGATTTTGTGCCTAATTCCTTAAACCAATAACTATTTAAATAGATTTCCTTTAGAAAAATCTCAAAGACATTTCCTTTAAAATTTTGTTTGACTGTACTACCAAATGAAATCATCTATTTTGGGTCTTTGGGGATAAAAAGATTAATCTTACCAACTAACACTTTATATCCTTGCTGTAGAGATAACACCAGTGCATAAGTCAATGTAATCTAAGAGGAAAATATTAAATACAGCAATAACAGTACACTTATATTTTAAAGTAAATTCAGAAGAAGAAATTATTTCAGAGGATTTAATTCTTTTTAATAAATCTTTCTTGACCGGATAGGATATATAAAACATTTCACTATGTTTGGGACTTCAAAGATGAGTTTGGAATAATCTTTGGCCTCGAGGTAGGTATATATACGGTGGAGAAGATAATTGTGAATCAGGGAATTGAAGAAAGAGAGGAATGCAGAAATGTGTAGATGTAGAAAAACTAATTCTGTTCTTGCTTGAGATTATTATGAGGATGAGAGCCTGGTAATGAGCACATCAAGTAGGAAGGCCTTATTATGTGAAGGTTGCTTGACAGGGACAGGTAGGAGACAAGGTTGGAAAACTGAGCAGAACCAGGCTTTCAGGGACCTCTGAGGGCTCCAGTTTTTCAGTTCAATATCTAAGAATTTGAATGTGAGTCTGAGTATATGAGCAATAGGGTTGGAGAGCTCTGATCTAGAACAACAAAATTTGAGTTTAGAACAAAGGTGCTTGAATTAAAAAAAAAAAAAGCTAGAGGGAGAGACCTGCTTATAAGTTACACCACTGGGCAGGAGGGAGAGGACTTGAGGGAAGTTAGGAGGGGCTGTGTGGTATTGTGTCATCAGTGGAATTATACAAAATGGATGCAAAAAATGCTGCAGAAGCAAGAATAATGCTTCGATAAAAATTGATATGGGAGCAAAAAGGGGGTGGAGTCAGAGCTAATGTTGAGTATTTAAACATGGGCAACGTGGAGGCTGGTGCCATTAATGCAGAAATAAAGGAATTGGAAGAAAGAATTGGAAAGAATGGGCAGACTGAACTTGAAGAGCTGGTGAGTTTCTATAGTGCATGCCCAGCAGGCAATCAGCAATCTGGAGCTGGAGCTCAGGAAACAATCAGGGGTGGAATAAACATTTGTAAATCATTTGAAGAGCGCTATAATCCAAAGTCATGAGCTTTAACAAGATTGCCACGAGACACAGAGCCAGGGGTAGATCTCAGAACGGCCACAGTGGGAGTCGGGAAGTGGGACACAAAAGGAAGCAAGCAAAGGAAACCGAAGAGGGCCAGGGGTACAAAGGGAGTTTACATAGGGCAGCATGGGGTCAGATTGCAGTGCATGAAACAATGTCTCTTTTGGAACACTCATGTTTTATTTGGAAATAGCCGATATTTATGTTTTGACCTCATCTTTACCCGGTATACAAGGAATGCTCACTGATTCTCAGACATTCCTATTTTGAAAATTCATTTTGTTTCCCCTCAGCTAAAAAATGGATGCCTTGAACTATGTTAACAACTAGCGCGTAGTGTGCGTTTACCAGATTCGTGTCCAGCAAGTCACTTTCCTAAATATGCATTTCCGACCGTTGGTCTAGGGCATGGTAATTAAAGTTGACATCAGACCTTCACTGAAGGAGCTTCAACAGCCCCAGCGCTGTGGACTCAGCACTGCGGGTCACCTAGAGACACAGCCCTCCAGGAAAATGCAGAAGGAGGGTTTGTGTTTGGCCTGAAGTCCCTGATGCCTCAATGCAGGAGGGAAGAGCTGAGATACTAACTCCATGCTGTGGACCCACCTCCCTTGCTTTCTTCGCTCTCTTTTTATCTTTCCTCTCTTCTTAGTCTTCGGTTAGTCTAAGTAGGGGAATTCACACTTACAGAATGAATTAAAATGACTTATGTGAGAAAAGATCATTATATTCTCAACATATTTTTTTTCTCACCACAGCACATACAGTAGGGCACACAAATAGAGAACTATAATTTAGGAAAGGGATTTTTGTTGAAGGCAGTTTTCTTTCCACCTCAAATATCCTCCATTCCTGCTATACCCTCCTTTGTTTCAGGCTTAGACCTAGGAAGATGTTAGCATCTTAGCGTCATGACTTAGCTTCTAAATGTATCTGTGGATGGCATCCATACTTGCCCAAATTCCATGTTTTATGTATTGATTTATTTGCTTTATATAACAGATTCATTTATTTTAAACAACACTCAATTATTTCTGGACTATTGCAAATTGTTCTACTCATTTCACCTACAGAAAAAATACAAAGTTGTCTATTTCTTAATCTTTACTAAGATATAATATTTGTTTTCTTAGACTTTGAATTGTAAAATAGCTGAATCTCTTAGAAATATTACTTGTTCCTGAAAGAAAAAAAAGAGCAAAAAACAAAACAATAAGAACCACCAGGATCCCAACTACCACCCAATTGTGCGGTCGCTGGTCACTGTCTTCAGGATCTCAGGCTGTTTTTCAGGTCCTCGTTTGTCTTTTGGGTGACCTTTCTTGTGAAAATAGGTTACCTTGTTACTCTGAATATCAATTACAATGTCCTTGACTCCCTCTTGATAGTATGGAATTAAATTCCTCCTGCACTGAGTGTCCACAATAAAGGACTTATTCAGCAGGATGAAGATGGTGTCATTTGAAATAGAGAAAGGAAGCCCTCGTTTTTATTACAATTAGCAAAGGGAGAGAACTGCTGTCTTTCCCCTACTTCTTATTGCCTAGGAAAGGAGCAACACCGAAATTGGACTCCAGCCCCTGCTTAGACTGGTCGAAATCAACTGTATCTAGCAGGCAAGAGGCAGTTTGTGAATATGGAAACCCGGCTTTCGAATTGTATGGGGTTAGTTACCAATCTTTTCCCCGGAGGGAAAAGCAGTGCGATGATCCTTCTCTTAGTAATCAGATTTTTCCATGAAGCCAAGTTAAGAGGAGAATAGAAAGGGTCTGAGGATGAGCTATGATTATCTCGTATAAACAAAACCCCCTGTTGCATGCTAGCTCTTCTTTACCTTTTAGGACAGACAGATACAAATATTTTTGTAAATGAGGTCAATTGCTTATTTACCTCAATATGTGAATGTAATTTTTTAGTACTGATATGATCTTACTTTTATCGACTCTCTTCCTCGCCATCAATATGAATTTATGTTGGGAACTTTTGTATTTTGTTTAGTTGTAGTTTGTTTAGTTGTATTTTGTTTAGTTTAGTAATTAAAAATAAAGTATTGTATTTTGAGCAATTTAAAAAATACTATTTGCACCCAAATAAAAGGTATCATGTGCTCTAATTAAGTAGTTTTAGAGTCAGCTAAATTCACTAGAATAGAAAGAAATTATGCAATCTTTGAGATGCAAAACAGAGTGATGTATACAATCTGAATTTTGTCTACTCTTGTCTTCATATTTGTCTCAGTGAAAGATAAGAGTTCATACTTCTTTCATTTCTCTGATTTAGAGTGATTCAGGGAAAGGCAGAATTTGAGAAGTTGGAGAAAAGAAAGAAATATGTGAAGATAGACTTTGGAACTTACAGATAAGATAAAATGATAAGGCCAGATGGAAAAGGGCATTGAGGTTTTAGAGAAAGTTTTGATGAATAGTTACAAAGAAATGGTCACACAACAGTATTACGTGGATAAATAGAATGAGGGCAAGCTGAGTGATTATTTTGTAAGGGACTCAGCAAACCTGCATCAGATAGACAAGTAGCAAACATAGCGTATCTTCAGTGATTAAAAATTTTTCCTGGATGTTATATGCAACTAATGAATCATTGAACACTATGTAAAAAACTAATAATGTACTGTATATATGCTAATTGAACTTAATAATTTTTTTTCTAATCAAGGAGATATTATAATTGGAAATTTGTTATTCCAGATAAATGATCTTTTATGTTATATCCAGGAAAATTATGAGAAAGATTTGATGTGAACGTTAACAATGTTATTTTGTCACAAGTGTCTCAGTTTGAATAATTGCACATATTTTTTTATTATGAGCTATTATGAGCAAACTATACCTATAGCAGAATCACATAAAGGTAATACACACCAATTCTATGCTGTCCACCTTCCATGCCTGCTGATGTACTGAGGACCAATGGAGTTGATGAGTACAAGTTATTTATACAATATGCACTGGTCAGTCATTGGAAGGTCATCAGGAAGTAAACCGAGATGCATATGGTCGAAATCTGGTTAAGAGATCTTCACCAGCTGCTCTTCCCTCTTTTCCTGAACTGCTAACCTGGACTGGATAAAAAGATGTGGTCTAAATGCACATCAAGGGCAGAACTTGAGCCTCCTGTGGCTTCATTCTGGGTGAGACCCATAGAACTACCGTAGAAGGTGAGGGAATTTTCCATTAACAGAGAGTAGTGCTCCTGCTGAAGCTTTCCTCATTGCTACACAGAACTGTTTTGTGTTCTCTCTATACTTTCAATTATAACTGGAATGTTGAAATTATAACATAAATATCAGTAGGTCTATTCATTCTTTTGGTTATTCATTTAATCAACTACAACTGCTTTTCAATGTCAATACTATATGAACAGGTATGGATGTTGGCATGAAACAGGAAATAAAACACATAGTGCTCACCTTCATAGATGTTGTCATATTCTAAAAATCAGACAAACATAACAGGAGATTACCAAAATTATTATGGTGATGATTACAATGACACGTTCTGGCACAAACTGTAAAGAGGAAACAAGCCCAGCTCAGCGCACAGCCTGCATGGTCATTCAGGGGCTCCTGCTTGGAAGGGCCAGCTCTTGGGTGAATGCTCTGCTGGCATCTTCCGAAATTTTACATACTTTTCCAACAAGCGTTTCCATATTCTCACTTTGGGCCCTGTAAATACGGAGCTGGTCTTGAGAAGATGCTACAATAGTGAAAAACAAGGGGATACTAGGCTAGAGATGGTAATGAGGGAGCACTACCTCAGAGAAAGTCATTCCAATCAGGTTTCTCCTAGGTCATACGCGTAGGCTAAAAATAAACGGACCCAGCCCTTTCCCTGTTCCTAATCTACCTGCAGCTCTAGCTAAAGGGATGGCAGTCGCAAGAATGAACAAGTTAACTGGTAGGAAGCAAATAGGTCTGGAATATAGTTCCAAACCATTTTCTTGAAAACTATGAAGGAATGCTTTTAAAAATGGACCAAGGAAAGTTGCCTGGGTGGCTCAGTCATTTAAGCATCCCAACTCTTGATTTCAACTCAGGTCTTGATCTCAGTGTCTTGAGTTCAAGGCCTGTGTTGGGCTTCATGCTGGGTGTGTTTACTTAAAAATAAAATAATAAAATAAAAGGACAAAGGATACAAAATTCACAAAAACATAAATAAAATAGGCTAATAAAATATTAAAAGATGGTTCTTTCAAGAATCAGAAGTATAAAAAGCAATCCAATAGCAGATCATGGACCTGCCAAATTGGCAATAAAAAAATATGATGTCCAGATTTGGTGTATTATTCAAAGTTTTTGTTGCAAGAAATCTAAGGTTTATCTGGGTTGCACCAGGATAGTTTATAAGAAGTTAGATAACTCATAGAGCTGGGGATGGGCATTAGAGAACGAGGCCTGAAACCAAGTGTGACCACATAGCGCCCCAAATCATGCTTAGGAATTGCCCTGAAAACTTTCCAATCAGGGAATGGCAGAATAGTTCCCACAACGAAGGGTGGCAAGAGGAAGGACCATTATGCCATCGGGAAGGTAGTGAGCAGAGAGTACACCATCAGCATTCACAAGCCCATCCATGAAGTGGGTTTCAAGAAGTGTTTCCCTCCCACACTCAGAGAAACCCAGAAATGTGCCAAGAAGGAGATGGGAGCTCCGGATGTGCACATTGACACCAAGCGCGACAAAGCTGCCTGGGCCAAAGGAATGAGGAATGTTCCATACCGTATCCATGTGCAGTTGTCCAGAAAATGTAATGAGGATGAAGATTTACCAAACAAGCCCTCTACACTGGTTACCTGTGTACCTGTTGCTGCTTTAAAAAATCTACAGACAGTTACTGTGGATGGGAACTAACCACTGATGGTCAAATAAAGGTATGAAACTGAAAAAAATAAATAAAATAAAAATTGCCCTGAAAAGGAAACCACCATAAGTGCTACTGTGCTATGTAACAAAGGTAAAAACCATTGTCATTTCCTCTCCACTTAGGACACTTCCAGATCAGGAAACTGAAAACTACTCTACCCAGTATCCTGACACTCATCCCATTACCACTCATAGCAGGACGGATTTCATAAAGGGCTTTCTCCCCCATGCCACCTCTCACATAGACAGCATTACTCATGCTGAAGAAAAAAATAATAAATAGAACTTTCTTAGAGCTCAAAGTTTGTATTTATCAAAAGATACAATTAAGCCATGAGCTAGAAAATATATTTACAGCTTATCTGATGAAGACTTATAACCAAATATATGAAGAACTCCAAAAATCCACAATTAAAAGGAAAACAACACATTAAAAAAAAACTTAAACATAAAATTTCCTTATAAGTCAGCAATTCCACTCCATGTATCTGCCCAAAAGGATAGAAAACAAGTACTCAAACAAGTACATGTCTACACACGTTTATAGTCACACTATTCACAATAGTCAAAAGGTAGAAATAACCTAAATGTCCAAAAACAGATGAAGGGTAAACAAACTGTTTTATATCTACAATGGACTACCATTTAGCCATAAATAGAAATGAAGTAGTGTCACATGCCACTCCATGGGAGAACTTCCAAAATACTGTTATTTATATTCTTAAACCCTTCCAAGGGTATTTAAAATGAAAAAAGTCAGACATGAAAGGTCACATATTATATGATTTAATTTATATGAAATATCTGGAATAGATCAATCCATAGAGCCAAGACACAGATCGGTGTTGGCAAGGGGTCAGGATGGGTGGAGAATGGGAAAATTGCTTAATGAGTATGGGGTTTGATTTGGATTGACAAAAGTGCTTTGGAATTATGGAGAGGTGCTGGTTGTACAATCCTGTGAATGTACTGGACATCACTGAATTATTCACTTTTAAATGGTTAATTTTATGTTATATTAATTTCACCTTAAAATTATTTTTAAAATGTATGGTCAAAAGACTTATACACTTCATCAAAAAAAAGATATATGATATGATAGGCAATGCACATGTGAAAAGATCATCACCATTATTAGTTATCAAGGAAATACAAATTAAAGCTTCAGCGAGATACCATTTTATACCCACTGAAATGTCTGAAATAAAAATGAAGTATGACTGAAAAATATTAAATGTTAGGGAAATGTGGAGGAGCTGACACTTTCATATCTTGCTGATGGGAGTGTCAAATAGTTCAGCCACCTTGAAGAAGGGGTTCACAGTTTCTTACAAAGATAAGCATATAGCCAGTGTATGACCCATCGGTTCCTCTCTAATCATGTACCCAAGATACATGAAAACATGTGTCCATGGAAGTGACTTGTTCAGAAAAATTCCCCAAACCAGAAAGACTGCAACTGTCCATCAGTAGAAAAATAGAGTAAAACAACTACAGAAACAACAGTCCCCTGTGGAAGACCCATACAATAAATTACTGGTCTGCAAGAAAAATGAACACACTACAGATCCACCCAACAGTGTGAATGAATCTAAACAAGAGCATTATAAGTAAGACAGACTGGTTGGGCACACAAAAGAATATGGTGATTAATTCATTATATAATGCCCATGAATTTCCATAACTATACTCTCAAATCAAAAAGAAGGGTTTGTTGGGGGGCGGGTGCATTAAAAGTGAGGGAAGAATGATCTGAGGTGATGAAATGCTCACTATCTTAGAGTGTTAGTTGCTGGAATATAAAGAATTTCTAAAATTCATAGGACTGAACACTTAGGACTTGTACATACTTTACACTGATGATGATATTTTTCCTTTGTTAATCAGTGTGATTTTTTTCACGTATTTCCAACACAACTGATTATATGACATTAAATTTCCCTGGACAATAATGTCCTAGCTATTTCCTGTTCTGTAACAGGATTATATATATCCAGTTCGAATATATATTTTGCTGTTTTTCTTTCAGAGAAGAGTTTCATACCTGTGCCCAGTCTCATTTGGCACACTAATAGTCGTACACCTGCTGATTTGCCATCATATGACATAATTTCCTAAAGTGCCACCTGCGATCGAACATATTGTACAGCTTCAATGTAAAAACTTTATGAATATTAAAAGCAAATGCTACTGCTTCCTTGAATGTACTTGGCTTCATATTCTACTCGGCGTGCCTAACCCAGGTGTTGATTTAAAATTCAGTGGCACAAAACGATTATCTATCATTCTAAATTATCTCATATTCTTTTAATTCTTGATGCATCTAAGACCGAAGCCTGGAAAACACTTCCTTTCCAATTGACCATATAGCACATTTTGTCATTAAAGGCTGATGCTTCATCATTTGGAATTTCATTCTAAACAAAGATTCATAAGCGAGCCTTCCAGCAGCTGCCTTGTCAGGTTTGTGAAAGGGAAAAATTAAATCTACTATATTTATTCCAAGCTTCCTCTGTAATGGATCTCATATGAGAGCTTAATTTTATTTTCTGTTTATCAGAAATAAGGCCTATCAAAGACACGGTATGCAGGTAATTATGTAAAGCCATCACACAGATGGTGGATAATAATAAGAAATTGTTGATGAATATCTGTCCCTTTAACAAGCAAAGAGAAATGGCATTTGACTCTCCTTATAAATGATAATACCTAGTGCTTGGTTGTACTTCCACTTGACCAGAAGAAAAAAGATCTGGCACTGAGAGTAATTTGAAGAGGTGAAACAATGCACAGCCCTTCATTTATTCTGTTAGCATAGCTGAGAGCAATTGATAGAGAATGGATAGATGGTAAATAGATGATAGATAGATAGATAGATAGATAGATAGATAGATAGATAGATAGATAATAGGTAGATATGTAAGTACATATATGTACATACATGCATACATAAACAGATAGATACATAGATAATTAAAATGGTCAAAAAAGAATGCAGACACGCACTCATGAAAGATCTTCTATGAATGACATTTACCCTTCTTAAACAATTTTTTTAAATTATCTTCATGGATGCAGATTGTGGCATTGGCCAATAATTTAATTTTTAGACTCATTTATAATGTTACTGTTAACATGGTAGAATTGTAAAATCATTAGTCCAAATATCATTCATTTCTTTATTTAGAAGTACTTTTAAAGAGACTGACATGTTCCAGGGACTAGGAGAGTGAGTTGTGAATAAGACCAACCACAGCTCTACACGGAACCTGATGAGGGGCACGGAAAACTAACAGATGGTTGTAAGTCTCTGAGATGAGATTAAACCCATCAAGCATGCATTCACTCCATCAGTGTGTACTGTAGACTTACTATCTGCCAGCCTGAGGGGAGAGTGGGGCTGAAAGGAAAACGGCCATGAGGATATTCAATCCAGGAAGATTAGAATTGACATTTCAACCTCCCACATTTAAATGTGTTCATATAAGTGAAGTTCTCACTACTGTGATTGTCACGTATTAGGTATAAAGTCAATGCTAGTTACAATAGTAGAAATGTAAATTGTCATCATCATCCTGGCCATCATCATCATCTTTATCATCCTCCTCCTCCTCCTCATTGTCATCATCTTCCTCATCTTCATCGTCATCGTCATCATCATCATCATACTTGTTAAACCCACAGTACCTACTGAACCTTTTTTCCTCGTTTATATTTGTACCGTTACCATTCTGCCTTTCAGGAAAAAACAAAATGGTTGAAACAACCATAAAATAAACAAAAGTTTCTATTACTATTTCTTGTGACATAGTCTGAGATAATGTCATTAATAATCAAGAGGAAATAAAGAGTCAAAAATAATGATCAGAAAAGCAGATGGCATCAACAGTGCAAAATGGGAATGAAATTTATTAGTTAAGATACAGTTTAATGTTAAATTTAGAATATTGATGTGCAGACAAATGTGTGTAGACAACTGTTTAGAGCATTTTTTTGGAATTATTGAGAGACCCACTCCTTATAAAAGGCCAATTTGACCCAATCATTCAGAAAGGTAATTGGCGTAAAGGTAGGAATGAGGGATCATTAAATCAAAGCAATGTTATTATAATATTTTAAAATGTACTTTTAGAATGACTTATGATAGATTTTCTTAATCTTGACGTTGTTGGCCTTTGGGGTCAGATAACTATTTGGGAGTCCTGTCTTGTGCATCGTACATAGTTAGCATCATCCCTGACCTGTATCCATTAGGAGCCACTAGCATCCCCCCTGCAGCTGTGACAACCAAAAATGTCCCAGAGGGGCAATTTTGCCACCTATAAAGGACCACTGACTATGAAGCAATGATCAAGAAGAGATGTATAGGCCTCTGTAACTTAGAAAACCAAGTCTTTGAGAAACGGTTCATGCATAAGAATCTCTGCTCAACCTGATAGAAACTATGGCTGAGCATGACTCGGGAAAAAAATCAAAATGTTAATTTAGATTTGGTGTTCTGAAACCATTTGAATATAACCTGAAATAGATACACAAGCTGAAACAAATGAAAGCAGTCAGAAAAATCTCCAGAAAAAGTAGAACAGTGAATATTTTTAAAAAGTGAGCCATCCTATAATTTAGTGATAAAGAGAGTCTTAATTACAAATTTTGTTTCTTTCCGCACATGTCTAAATGTTGTACTTCTTGGATTATAAATATAAAGTGAAGTTATCAGATATAAATTTTGTCTATGGAATCATATTTTGGCTTTCTTCTAAAAGATCAAACATATGTATACAAAACAGGTTAGTGTCCTCTTTCTAAATTATCTGAATAGCATTTATCTCTACAAACTAAACTTAATGAAACACCTGGTGACTTTAAGAGATTTAAACAATTTGCCAGGCTTTTTATCAGTAATTTCAACTCATTTCAAGTACGGAAATTTCCCAACTGGCTAGGATTTATTTATTTTAAATGTAACTTTCACTTAAAGTATTTTTAAGGTGGGCAGAGGGGGCAGTGTGAAGTAAAGAATCCTACCAATTCTTTAGTTTTCAGAAATAAATTAAAATGACAGACACATCAGTATTGTTAACATAAAGAGGTTAAATACTGAAAATCCAAATTATTTTCTTTGGCTATATATGATGAAAACATTTTTAAAAATCTTTTTTTATTGTAAAATGGGGAAATCCTTCCTAAAAATGTGTTCTCATTTGAGTTGGTGGTAGAGTAGTGACCAACACCAACTCATTTTGATATTATGTTTATGTGGCAGAGGGCGAAATTAAGTATGGGGTTTAGACTTTTTCCTGCGTGTGGTTTAAAGTCAGTCCCTGGCCCCCTGCTACTCCTTCCCTGTGCGTAGATTTAGGCTCATTTTCCTGGAGCCTTCTACACCAGTCTTAATCCACTGTAAACATTGACCATGGACCTCCTCACTGCAATTTCAACCCAATAGCCCCAAGTATGCTCTTAGGAATATTAATAACAGAAGATTGTTATAAGCCTTAAAAAGGGGGGGAGAAACTTTCCCTTTGTTGCATTTTGGAGGGGGGTGAATACCAGATTATATTAAGAAAAAGAATTTCTTTCAAGGAAAAGAAAATGTGAGCTCTTTTTCAGTGGGTATGAAACTGACAATCCACGGTACAAAAACAATGATGAGTCCAACTATGTAAAGAATTTAGACATAACGTTTCCAAACATTGTGTCATAAGCATATGGAATGCATTGACCAAAATCGCCATCAAAGAAAACCTAAGTGAGCTTACAAATCAGACATTTTTACATCAGGAAAAGGATTACGGCATACAGCGGCAAGTCAGCAAACAGAGTTATAATAAAAGTAGACAGACTCTTCGAGACACATGGCATTTTCAGTTCATCCATCTAAAATATAAATCTATATTTTTAATTAAAATATGCCTCCCAAAGCCAGTGCACATGGCTTAGCATGCTTAGAATTACGCCGGGCTTGGCCTAGGGCATAATTTACATAGGTGGTTCGAGTCCTTGCCTCACTAATGAAAAACATGCGATACTAGAAGGAAAATTGGGAGTAATTTCTATCATGCCAGTTAAGCCTAGCAGTAATTTTAGTGGGAAACTGAGTGTCCTGTTAGCAAAATGAAGATTGTAGTTTAGTAGATCAGAGTCAGAATATGCACACATCTACTGGGAGCACATGCATTAAGTATTTTAGCAACCTCATTTTATACTTTCAGATTGGATGCTGGTTTAGGCCTGGACTCAGGAATTCTCCTGTGCTGCCTGAATGGCCGTCTCCAAGCTCACCCCATGGGGCTGCAGCCGGCAGGAATCTTCACTGACTCTTTCTTGCCTCCCCAAACCTTTTCCTTTCCTTTTCCATTTGGCCCAAACACAGATACCATAAAAAGGAATGTTCTCTTATTGCTTCTTATTAAACCACTATCTAAGCTACCATTTCTGGGAGCCAAAAATACTAGACACTGAAGTGTTTGATAACATACTGATCTCTTAAATCTTAATGAAAACACAAAGAAGTCAGTTTATTTGTATTCATTTTACAGATAACTGTTCACAAAGTGGCCCTTGTTTATTGACCTCCCTGTTCAGATGAACGTTGATGTTGTGGAGGTTATGCCAGTTCTTTCATCCTTACAAAATTCTGAGAGATGATAATTCATATTACTGCTCTGGGTTGAACTGTGTCCTCTCATTCATGTGTTGAAGTTCTAACCACAATACTTCAGTAAGTGACTTTATTTGGAAATAGGGTCCTTGCAGATGTAACTAGTTAAGATAAGGCAGACCTGAGGAGGGTGGCCCCTTATCCAATGGGATTGCTATTTTTTCCAAAAAAGGGAAACCTGAACATGGAAACACACAGGGAGAACATTATGTAAAGATGAAGGCAGAGATCAGGATGATGCATTTACAAGCCAAGGGACACCCAGCATTGCCAAAAAATCATGGAAAACATGGAACCACACAGGAGAGGCATGACCTAATTTGTTCACAGGAGGAAACTGACAGCTTGATCTTGGACATCTAGCTTCCAGAACAGAGAACCAACAAAATTTTGTTATTCTAAATCATCCATTTTATGGTACTTTGTTACGGAAGCCACAGGAAAACTAATACAACTATACACAAGTAATACAACTGCTACCATTTGTAATTGAAAAGGTGGAGGCCCTTGAAGGTCACAATGCCAACCGAGGCATAAAGTCAGACTGTCCAGGGCGCCTGGGTGACTCCGTTGGTTGAGCGACTGCCTTCAGCTCAGGTCATGATCCTGGAGTCCCAGGATGGAGTCCCGCTTCAGGCTCCCTGCTCAGCAGGGGGTCTGCTTCTCCCTCTGACCTTCCCTCTTTTATGCTTGCTCATCCTTATTCTCTCTCTCTTTCTCAAATAAATAAATAAAATCTTTTAAAACAGTCAGACTCTCCAGGTCGAGGTCCAGCAGCTTCAGAAGTAACAGTCTTTTTCCTTTGCTTTCCTTCACTGTAGCTTTCTTAAAAACAAGCAATTTTTATTTGTTTCAGAGAGAGAGCACACAAACCGAGGGAGAAGCTGACTCACCATTGAGCAAGGAGCCTGACGGGAGACTCGATCCCACGATGGTGGGATCATGACCTGAGCTGCAGGCAGACGTTTGATGGACTGAACCCCCGAGGCACCGGTGTAACTTTCTTTCTACCTGATTCCACCCACCATACGTATCTTGGGAATTGTCAATCACTCTTTCCAGGCCTAGAACTAGGACAATTGATTTGTTGGCAGAAGCTGAAGACAGGGCGTTTGAGGCAGTAGTGTTTTTCTCAAGGAAATCTATTAAAAGCTATATAAAAGCTAGTTCGTAGCAACATAGCTCTTACCTCACAGAAACCAAGAGCCTGGCTTCTCCCCCTCCCATGGCCCATGCTGTCCTCACCCCAAACACCCACTCTGGGTAGTATAGACCCATGTTTTACCAAGCCATGGTCCTGTGCCTGCTCTCAATGTCCCGGGAAGGTTTAACACTTACTCAGTACTTCACCAGGGACTTGTGGGAGGGGCAGTGGACAGATGGGGAGCAACATTACCCTTTACTTTCTGTATAAACATCGGGGAGGGTCATGAAGAGGGTTAACCCAAGTCTCTTTGATAGTCCCTTATCCATATATTGGTCTACAAGGAGCAGAGGAACAGTAGGGAATGTCTCCCTATGGGTGACTGGCCTTGATGATCATGTCCTTTGGCTAATTCTGCCCATCAGGCTTAGGTGGCTTCTTACATCCAACCGTTCCCAGAGACCTTCTGCCATCCCATGTGTCGATTCTATTCTCAGCACTTACCCTGCTTTCCTTTCCTTCCTTCTCCCTACCACCCTCCACTCCTATTATCTGTCTACACCCTCTTTCCCTTTTCTCCCTGGCACTGCTGCTGGATGAGGGGTTGTTCAGTACTTTCTCCACACCAGTGACTCTTGTTTTGTCACTGGGCTTTTTGTTTGGTTTTGTTTTCTTCTTATCATACACCTGGTTAACCATCTTATTTTCCCTTTCTTTCTTTCTTTCTTTCTTTCTTTCTTTCTTTCTTTCTTTCTTTTTCTTTTTTCCTTCCTTCCTTCCTTCCTTCCTTCCTTCTTTCTTTTTTCCTTCTTTCTTTTTTCTTTCTTTCTTTCTTTCTTTCTTTCTTTCTTTCTTTCTTTCTTTCTTTCTTTCTTTCTTTCTTTTTTGAGTAGAGGGGTGCTATTCTTGAATCCTCTGCCATTCTGATAACTGCATCTCCGTGATACTCCCTTTGTCTTATACTTACTGCTAAGGCTAGTTTATATTATCCTAAAAATAAAGATATCGACATTTTGAATCCATCTTCAGGGGCGAATGGATCTTTGGAGAAAAGCTACTGTTGCACTTAGGCATTGGATTCAGTGTATTCATCCACTTGAGATTTGAAGACATTATGGGGCAAACTGAAAAAGCATAAGCTGTAGAAGCTGTAGCTCCTGACAAGGTCACTGTGCCTGCATGACGGTCTGGTCGCTGCCTGCATTACCCCTGCAGTGTTGGAGAGAGGACACAGCGCTGAACTACGGTGAAGTCAGAGCGTAACTGACACGGAGCTCCCCCACCCCCAGCCAGAGAAGGGGCACCAGGGAAACTCCCTGCATGAGGAGGTGGGGTCCCTCCTCACAGCAATGGTGTCACTGCCCTGTCACAGATATGTCACATGATCCCAATCACATTGCTTCCCCAGCTCTGGTGTTCGCATCTGAAAAATAAAAGAGCTTGGATTACACAGTTGGTAAAGTCTCTCGGCATGTCTGAAGAAAATCCATTTTAAATTGTCAAAACCTGTTTCTTACATGGTTTTTAAAAATCTACCAAGAAATCATAGGATAAATAGAATAAAGAAGAAAAGAGAGAATAAAAAAGCCCCCTCCCCAAAGATGAAAGATAATACAGAATCACTTAAAAATATTAAATATTCCCACCTAGAGAAAGTATGTCAGAATTTACGTAGCAGGCATGTCAGGTAAGGATGCACAGGGTGTCTGCGCCCCACTGCCAGGGCTGAGGAAGAACGCAAGCAGCAGGAGCGAGTTGGCTGACCATGGGAGAAAGGATTGGATTGTATTTCATTCAGAAAAAAACACAGTTGAAAAGGAAAGAGGTTTCATAAATTGTGAAATGAAAAACTATAGAAAAATTACCAAATAGATTGGATTTTGAATGTGGGAATTATCACATGGCAAGGCATTGGTCTGTAGGATCAAGTTGATCAATATGAGAGGCTAAGAGGCTTTCTCCTCTGTCTTTCTCAGAAAACTTGCCGTCTGTCCCAAGAGGCTGTCCGCACTGTCACGGAGTCACCTGGTGACCACAGGGACAACTAAGGTCCTCTCTTGTGAACTTCAGAAAGTTGTCTTCTCAATTTTGGAGATTGGAACTCTGTACACTATCAAAACTCAATGAGAACCATCCTCATGGATATTTACCTTGTTAGAAATTACAACTGACAAAATATAAATGTTTGTTTGTAAATTAACAAGAAAATAATGATAAAGCTACAAGGTGTTATTAAGAATATAATATTTTCATGAAAAACAACTATGAAAATAGTGAGGAGGATGGAATTGCATTCCACATTTGCAAATCTCTTTAATGTTCAGCTTAATTGAAGCTAGCTGGATGCTCACATTTGTTTTGCATTCAATCTGTAGCAATATGTGTTTTGATTGAATTATATGATGAAAATCCAACTTCAAACAGAAATGTAGTATTTTAGTGGCTATTTCAAATCGTTGGGGATATTTTTCTTTGATGCTACAAAATGGTAGGGTTTTTTAAAAGATTAGCTGCAACTAAAACCATAATAAACACTTCATATGATGATACATTAAAATCCATTGATCTGTCTGGCACTTTGAATGAATCTTTTATCCATGCATGTTTTACGAATTATGCATTGGTCATTTGGAAAGTATTAGTTCACTCAATTATTCACATCTTCCAAATGTTGACACATTTCATTATACAATTTTGAAAAATCACATTTGTTACTATCACCACTGAGCAGAAGAATCTTTAAGTGAAAGGAACTTGTCAAACACATGATGGCAAAGACAAATTTTCCAAATTTTAATTTTTGCTTCAAAGTTCAAATTTTACCATTCATCAACCATACTGCAAGTTATTTTTATTGAAGTACCAGGCTTGTTTTTCTCACTCCCCAGAAAATGTTTACCAAATTACCCCAGTAGAAATAAGCATAGTTTGTCTTTCAGTGACTGAACCCAAAGCATTAGTTCAAATATTTGGTAATAAGTTTAATAGACTAGCAAGTATAAAACTCATGGCTGGGTTGATGGCTTGAAAAACGCAAGGGTGGGCTTTCTTCTTTCCAAAAATGCTTTTTTTGTAATCCCCTGGACTGAAAAATCCCATTTTTATAGCCAGAATATGCTCAAGTGTTGATTCTGCTTTAATCCAGAGCCCAGTGCAGGTATGTTCTAGTGCATGAATCAAGTATTCTCTTTGTCATGTACTTGGCCCCACATTTGGAGTTGTCAGGGTTGGCTATGGCTTACGGGAAGGAAGGAAGGAAGGAAGGAAGGAAGGAAGGAAGGAAGGAAGGAAGGAAGGAAGGA
>LNAC01000323.1:0-197255 GCA_002007465.1 Ailurus styani | reverse complement strand
TTTTTTTTTTTTTTTTTTTGACAAGCCTGCTGATCTTTAAAACTAGACTTTAGAGACATGGTATGTGTGTGGGCAGGGGGACCTGAACTGGTCTTCTGGGGGAGGGACTCACTGCACTGGGACGAGATGAGCTTGATTGAGAAGGGCACTCCAGAGTGCTGCACACTGGGGCTTGGTGTAAGCAAGTTAGTCAGCCAGTGTCAAGCTGAGCTGATTCCCTCAGGTGGCTCTGTGTTTATGATGAGGGAAATGGGGAGGCAAGTGCCAGCTCCCCTATTCCTAGAGGGATGTCTCTGTGAATATTGACTCTCAGAGACACTTGCTGGGATGGCGAAATGATCTCCCTACTGTGTTCCCCAGGCATTCTTCAAATCACTGCTTCTACACTGTCTGCCTCCAGGGTGTGCCTTCTCTCATGGAATGGCACAGTGCCCACCAGGCTCTATCCCAGCTAAACCTGCTGACCTTTGAAACTCCAGCTTTAAGCTCTGTTGGTTGCAAGAACTCAAGAACTTCAGCCCCTCTCATTTTCCAAGCTGATGGCTTTGGTGAAATGTTCTTGTGCACTCCCTTATGTGCTCCTCTCGCATTCCCCTTCTCCATGACCAGGGCTCCCTCCCCTCTGTGGCAGCCACAATCTGTTTCTCCCCTAAACCACATCTCTGTGTCTCTGCACGTCCTACCTTCTTCAATGTGGCCTCTTCTCTCTCTTTAGCTGTGGAGTTTGTTCCGTAAGTTTTCAGGATGATTTCTGATTTTTTTGTTTGTTTGTTTTGTTTTGTTTTTAGGATGATTTGATAGATAGCTAGGTGTGTTTGTGGGATGAGACAGGCCTGGGATCCTCCTACTCTACTGTCATCTTTGATGTCTCTTCCCATTTCACCGACTTCCAAGAAGAAAAGTTGCAACATCATGTGATTTGTTTGCAAATTATTTCCAGATGGCTCAAAAGCGTGAATCACCTACTTCCCAGGTGTTCACAGGATCCACAAGGTGCTAAAACCTATGTAAGGCAGTCTACATAGGAAGCAAGATGATGGGATGAGGGAAGTGGGCCACTCAGCATTCCTGAGTTGGCATATCACTTAGAAATCCTCAAGTTCAAGGGACTCCTCTGATGACAAGGCTGTCCACTCTCTGCAGTCTTTGAAGTAGGAAATGCTATTTGTAAGGCACATGTTAAAAATATGCTTATCACCCCACCATCAAAATTGACAACCTATGTGCTTCTGAAATTGTCATTTTTATCCTTGGTCTTCTTCTAAGGCTAAACTGTCTTTGCTTCTACCAGAGGCCAATTACTCTTCTCATGCTGTATGTCCTAGTCCATACTCCCTTCTCATGGAGGTTTCTTCATGATAAGCATTTTCTCTTCAGCAACTCTAATTCCCTCTTCTCCATAAGATTATCCTCATCCTCCCAAAAACAAGACTCAATAACCCCAGTCTTCAAAAAGTGAAATAAAATTTAATACACCTTCACCTCACATTCTTTTCCAATTCCCAATCCAATTCTGGACAACTTTCCTCAATGAACGATCCTGAAATCTCTGCCGATTTACCCTCCCTGCTCCTTGGCCACATCATTCCCTGACACTGCTCCTCTCCAGGTCTCCAGACACACCCATGTTGTCAACTCCATGGGCCTGGGAGCTCTTCTTCAGCAATATCTCAACAACATTCATCAGAAAATCTTCCCTTTCATTTTCTTGGCCTCCAGAACACCACATTTTCTGCCTCCTCTCCTAGCTCATGTAGTTCTTTCTCATTCTTCTTCGATGGTGCCTCTAAATGATGACATTCCTCAAGGTTCCATTCCGAGTTCTCTTGCCTCCTCTAAATATGTTCTCTTACTGAGTGTCTCCATTCATTGATCCTATATCCCCCCAAGGGTCAATGAGTCAGGATGTTCCTAACACATGCTCATTGGTACGTGGCTATTTTTACAAAATTCAGTTACACAATAATTTTTGCCTACTAGATTAATGTCACTGTCATGTTCAGAAGCTGAATAAAATAATATTGTGAGACAAGGTCAGAGCATGTAACCCTTTAAGTACAAACTGTAACTAACTCTCCAACATTTCTCTTGGGCAAGATTCTAACTCAACCTTTTCAAATAGATGTCTAACTAATATTTCCAAATCCAAAGTCTAGAATCATATATCCAATTACTTAATTGTTAATACAAATATCTAACTGGTACCTCAATTTTAACATGGTAGAAACAACTCTTTATTCCCTCACTTCCAAAATCATTTCCACCCGCAGATTTCCACATTTCCATAAGTGGAACAAATTGCTCAAGCTAAAATCAAGACTTTTTGCATTGCTTCTTTTTTGTGTACTTTCTGAAGTTAGACATTCCCAGGCTAAGGATGTTGGAAGGAAAAAAAAAAAAAGATATACCAACTAGCTTACTAACATACATCCCATCCCGGCATTTCCATTCTTACCATTACTACTTCATTCAGGCACTTCCATATCTTGCCTGCGCTATTAACACAGCCCCTTTGCTGGCCTCTGCTAGGCTGTTACCCTTTTCGTGTGCTCTCAACCTAGCAGCCAAGTGAACTTTGAAAACCACACAACACATGTCATGACATTCTCATGCTTAAAACTTTTAGCAGGCTTATCAGTTTTAGAAAAAATTTAAATCCTTTGACTTGCTTATGAAGTGCTACATGCTTTGACCCTGTCTTATGCGATTCTCTTGTTCATCTTCTGAACATGACAGTGAAATTAATCTATTAAGCAAAATTATTGTATCACTGGATTTTTCTAAAGCTAGCCAAGTACCAATGAGCATAGGTTAGGAACTGCCTGACTCATTAATCTTCTGAGGGACATACGATCACTGGCTCTAGAAACCACTGTGTCCTCGTAAAATAGGCACAGTTCCACTACCTACCCCTCACCCTCTATGTGTTCTGATTGTGTTTGTTTGGATGTTACTTTGACCTTCAAAACTAATGGTTTGTCTTCCTTCTTTGAAATGGAGAACTGTGTATCAGAAACCTCCCCAGACAGAAAGAAGACTTCTACCTCTGTTCTAGTCTGTATCCAGGAACAGACTCAGCCAGACTCTTTAGAAAGTAGATGGGAAACTGAAATCTCCCACAGAACCACTACTGATGAAAAGTACTTACACTTTTAACTGTATGCTTATTCCTGTGACGTTGAGGGATGTAAATGTTATTGGCTGTTTTGTAAGACATGACTCTAAACACTTTATGTCCAGTCTTTGGGAATCCACCTAACACCGTCCACACAATACTTGACTCATAATGTTCTGGCCATATCACCTATTATTATGAAAAACAAATCACCATGTTAAGCCAGTGAGGTAAGTACTTTATCTCTCACACTTTGCAGAAAGGAGATGGGGATTACAGGGTACAGAAATTTATTTTTTGCTCATAAGTTTGGTAATTAGCAGATCTAGTACTTCTTAAACCAAGACAAACTGACTCCAGAGTCCTAGCTGTGGTCATGGCAGGATGGCCTGATTTAATACTCTCTATGTCCTTTCACCATGCAAAGATGATTACCTAATGGATTTGGCACCTTTTATTTTCAGGTGCATGAGATTCTCCCCTCTCTTACTAGCTCGGAAGCTCAGAGACGCTGACTTCCTCAGACTTGGCCCTTGTTACAAATGCGAGGTCTGATGCCTTGTTGCTCAGTAAGCATTTGCTAGAGGAACAAAAGGAAATGCTGGCATGTGGCATGCTTATCACTGAAGACCAAAAGATAATGAACTGTGTTAGCTATGACACAGTGCTGTCCCCCCAAATGGAGGCAAGTACACGTTTGTCACTCTAAGTAGTTCCTATAATAATTCTCAAGCTAACTCACATAGCATGCGTGTGTCAGGATTTGTGCTAAGGGGTCATTTATTAACTCATGACATTCTTTAAATAATCCTCTAGGGGTAGCAATTATTACTATCCTCATTTTGCATCTGCAGAAGCTGAGACAGGAGCTCATGCAGCAACTTGTCTAAGGCCATGATAGTCAACAGGAGAGGCGAGTGTCAAACCCAGGCAGCCAGGTTCTGTGTCTGCCTCTCGACCAGCTGGCTGGGCTGCTTCTCTGGAGCTGGATGTCTCCTGTAAATGTAGGGAAATTCTACCCCCCAAATTAAATAAAATGAAGATTTAGCTGACCAGAAATTATGATAATTGAAGTCACAAGAAATTTTAAATAGTTCTTAAAAGAGAGAAAGAGGTGCTTATCTTCCTAAATCTTGTAGTGAACACAGTGGATTTTCCACCTGGCAAGAGTTAAGTCTCTGTGAACTTGTAACAGATTACATAATTAGTCTACTCTCCTTGAGTAGACTCACCATTTTCAAGGAAACAAACCGACACTGATGGTAAAATGTAAAGCATGTAGCCACATATTACATGTTGCTTTCATACCCAGGTATGGAGAAAGACAGACTCAATTTGAAACATATTGAAGGATAAAATTTTTGCTGGGCGTGTGTTTTACATGGTGCCTAGCAAGGAAGGAACACATGGCGCCTGGACATTTTCTTATCCATTCTTCCCACAAATGATCTTGAGATTCAGAAACAGCTACTGCAGGGACACCTGGGTGGCTCAGTCAGTTAAGCAACTGCCTTGGGCTTGGGTCATGATCCAGGTCCTGGGATTGAGTTCCGCATCGGGCTCCTTGCTCAGCAGGGACCCTACTTCTCTCTCTCTGCCTGCCACTTCCCCTGCTTGTGTTCTCTCTCTCTCTTTCTGTCAAATAAGTAAACAAAATCTTATAAAAAAAAGAAACGGCTACTGAAGAACTGCATATGTATAGGTATATTCTCTCTCTATATATTCCTGAATGCACTAGTAATGCTTACTAGTAATGCACTAGTAATATTAACATTTATTAAAAATAATTTCTTAGATATAAGATCTCTTGAATTGTATTTTACTCACAATAAAGTATATATGATTTTTTTAAATTCAAAATATTCAAAGCATAAAGATTAGGAAGAAAGGAAGAGAATGTTCCACATTAAAAAATCCCCACGTGAATATAGTGTATTCATAGTTTTGGCAATTATACACAGAACCTCTGGAATATACCAACACGACAGATGTTATACAATGTTTTGCTTGTTACAAGCATAACTGAGTATGCTATAAAACGTATATCATTAGATAGAAGATAGAAAAATGATAATGTGCTCCTTAACCGAAGCAGCAGTATGTTTGAAATTTTTTATATATTTACCTTTATATATCAAAATACTTGTGATTGTCAGAAGCTGAGTTCCTTTTATGTTCTACATTTTTTTCCATTTATGAGTTTATACCATGGGACCTGAATAGCTGAAATAAGGGAAGGTTCATGGTGAAATCTTAGTGATGTAATTCAATAAACCAAATAACAACGTTCATCTGGCTCTAATGTAATTTATGCAAAATTGTTACCGTTCATAAAAGGATCCTTGTTCATGTAGACATAAGTAAATGTGATGAATATAATTTACAATACTTTGATAGCCCACGTTTAGTATTTCAAAGTTCAAATGGAATAAAGAGAAAAGGGAGACACAGAGAGAGAAGTAAAAAAAAGCACACTTGTCCTTTGTTCCTTATGAACAACTATTTCAGGGCTGCTTCCTTCTTACTTGTCACTTCCATATCCACACAGGAAGACAACCCTGGGACTTGATGCAAACCTCATTCCAGTTAAGGTGCTGTCTCCCAAGGTGTTTGAAGCTAGTCTGCTTGATTCTGTGAGGGCAGGTAGGAAGAAATAGAGGGAGGAAGAAAAATAAGAAATTGTGTTTTGGCAAATGTCAGGTGAACATGAAAATAAAAATACTTGTCAGATTAAAAAAAAAAAAAAAAAAGAGACCCAAGCAATGTTTGGGCCAACAGGAATATATAAACATTAAGTAAATTTTATACATAGGCATATGCATATATAAAATCAAATGTATCTATATACAAATTATATATATGATACATAATCATATATCAGATGATATAGTACATACTATTACTGTGATGAATGATATACAATTATAGTAATATATTTATATAATTACATATTTAATAATTTGATATACATTGCAAGAAGAAAAATTGTACCTCTGTATCATAAATTATCAATATAGAGATATTGACATTTTATACCATCATATTACATTAAAGAAGTTTTTCTTTTCTTTTTTTAGAGAGAGAGAGAGCATGCAGGCTGGAGCTGGGGTGGGGGGAGGGACAGAAAGAGAGGGAGAGAGAAAATTCTAAGTAGGCTCCATGCCTGGCATGGAGCCCTACATGGGGCTTGCTCTAACGACCGTGAGATCATGACCTTAGCTGAAATCAAGAGTCGGACACTCAACTGACTGAACCACATAGGCACCCCTATATTAAAGAATTGAATCTGAACTCTGCACTCACATCATGGATATCAGTGAGCTCACTGAGTATGTGTCCTTTCCATATGTTGCCCACCTACTGCCCTTCACAGCTCATCTTTCCAACTTCCATCCAAGTTTGTGAGAAGCACAACTTTGAGGATCCATGTATGATGCTGTTACTGAAGATTTTATCTCAAGCCACAAGAACTGATCTATGTACCAGCAAGACTGTTGTCATTTTTGCTCTATAAATGTAAATTCGTATGGTCCATAATGTGAGTATTGACTGTATTACTTTTCAACATTTTGGCACTCTGAACCTGTTGAAGGTCTCCCAGGCCACTTATTTCTTAACTCAGGGTCTAGACGTTGGCTTCCATCTCTACATTTAACGGATTCCACTTCTTTCCTTTGCCCTCACCCCCTAGAGATTACATAATGAAGGAACCAAAGGAAAGGGCTGTTTGATGAGTCTGCTCGAGATGGAGAGATTTGTTTTGGCAGAAAAAGGAGAGCAAAGTAAATAAATAGGAAAAGAGAAGAGAGAGAGAGACCTGGTGGAGGGAGGAGGGAAAGCAGGAAGGAGCAAGATGGGGGCGGAGGGGGAAAACAGCACGCGAGAGGGGAAGGCTCAGAGCCGACTCACTTTCTCCCAGAGACAAAAAACAGCAGCTCTCCTCAGAACTGTTTTTGGCACAGGAGCCATAGGTAATAAGGCACTTTGGCTTGGTCATTGTTGGATCATGTAGTCCGGTTCTTAATTCTCCCCTCCGCTCTCACAGAATGAGGTAGGACTTCTGGTGCCTCATGGAGCCATTAGGCTGGGGGTCCTCTTCCCCAAACCCTTCTCACCCCACTTCATAGCCAACAGAGGTAGGAAGTCACCTCCGGAAATATGGCTTGTGAGTCTTCTTTGTGTATCTGCTACCTTCTCAGTATTTCCAGCAACTGGAAGGGTCTCTGGCAAAGTAAGTACTTCAGGAATATTTTTCGAATCATGAACTGCTAATAGGTCAGTAAACAGGAGTCATTAAACACAGCTGTATTCAATCAAGGCATGGGGACCTGCAGAATGCACTGCCTGATGTGAATTTTTATATTGAGAAGCTTTATGAAAGATTCAACTAAAGCATGATAAATAGGGGCAACTTAATCAGATGAAGACAGTATATCCATGAGATTCAAATACTTGAGGAAATAAGGAAGTAAAATTTAAGTGAGACTTTTGAGCAGGGTTCTGGCAGATTCTAAAGGATGAAGTGAGCTTTGTCTATATGCCTATGTGCCACCAGCTCACATGAATTCACATGAACAGAAATCAGTAAGTCATGTACAATGTTTTACCTAGTTAGGGAAGGAACCCAAAAGGAAGAGTTAAGGGAAACAAGGAGCGTAAGATGCTCACCTGCAGAAAGTAGGCAGAGTAAAACCAGGTACCTCCCTATCTATAGATAGACTGATTTCCCGTCTACCAGATGGAATTTTGTAACTGAGAGCAAGCTATTCAATCTTTCTTTTTAAGATATTTCTTTGAGAGAAAGAAAGAGCAAGGGGATGGAGAGGGAGAGGGAGGGAGAGAGAGAGAATCAAAAGGAGGCTCCCCACTGAGCGTGGAGCCCTATGAAGGGCTCAATCTCATGACCTGGAGGATCAGGACCTGAGCAGAAATCAAGAATCAGACACTTGGCTGAGTTACTCACATGCCCTACAAACTATTGAATCTTTATGTACCTCAGCTTCTTAAATGTAGTTGGTAATAATTAACTCATGGGTGATTATTAAGTGGGCTAATGTATTTAAAGAGAGATTGGAAGAATACTTGCCATATTACATATGCTCAGTGAATGTTATTATTATTATTAATTATCTCCAACTTATCTATTCTATGTGGGAACTTCTACTTACATTCTCACCCACATTTAATTAATATAAAACATTACGTCAGAACGACCATTCCCAAACAAGTCTTTTTATGTCATGCCGTCGCATAAAATTCTTCAGTGGCTTCCTATCACCGCCATCTTAGCATTTTATTCAAAAAGCCTTTGCAATTTGACTCTATAAAATTTCTGTTTTTGACATGTAATATTTGTTTTTGTTTTTTTTTATTCCCTGAACTGCAGGCATTACAAATTACTCATATTCAGGAAAAACGGGTTCTTACTTATCTTCTTTTCTTCACACACTTAGAGAACTCTGTTTATAATCTCGATTTACCTTTAGTTCCTCCTTTGTGTCAAGTGCCTACTCATTATTTTAAGTTTGGTTCACATCTCTCTTCTTTAGCATAGTTTCTTTCACTGCCAGGTAAAGGTAAACACACTGTTCTCTGTACACTGAGTTCACCTTTTAGACAAAGGTACACGTGTACTTAAGCCATCGGAAAAAGTGTTTGCTTATTCATTAGTGCACACCATCTTCCTTCTTGATAACATTGTGAGTATGGAAAATTCAGACATGCATTTTATTTCTATTATCTTCAAAAGAGAGAACTATGTTAAAACACAGTAGATGTCTAGTGAACATTTTTAAATGATTAGACCACTAAATAACATAGTAACAAATGGTTGAAGTCTTTATAAATTGGAGTTTCTTCATGTCTCACTCTACTCGTGGAACACCTTCCATAACATCGTGCAGATATTGAGTATTTCCTGGATGATTGGAATAAAGTGAAAAGCAAGATACACAAAACCCATGCCCTTTGGGATATCTCATTCTAGTTGTGCTGTTGTGTACTCAGACAAAAATAATCTATAAATATTTAATCTAATGTCAGGCATTGAAAAAAGTTGTGAGAAAAAGGTGAATCAATGATTGGGATAAAGTCTTATGAGCAAGAGGTTGCTATATAGGGTCTTTGTCTTAGGTTGACTTCTTAAGAATCATTATGGAATGGGTATTGGCATGCAAGATTATGAGGGAAGTCTCTGAGAAACAATGTTTTTGAGGGAGGGAGTGCAGCAGGACTGGGCAAAGAGAGGGATTGAACATGCTGCGGTAACAGCAATGGCCTTAGTGGATCCCACATGGAACTGTAGGGCTCTGATGACCATTTGAGGAATTTTCTGAACTGAAAGAAAGGAGCCAGGTGCCTCTTGCCCCACATCCACCAGTACTGGCTACTCCCAGGGAGTGAGCATAACTTGAATGAGGCAATGCTTTTTCCTAGGAAGAACTGAGCTGAGTGCTTTGGTCCAAAAGGAGAATCTGGGTGACTCAACACAGTGTCCACTCAGCAAGGGCACAAGGTCGCCTCACTGAGGAGATGATGTTTGAGTGGAAATTTGAGTAGAATAAGAAAACAAAAATCAGGGAAGATAATTTTCCAGGCAGAGAAATGTGCAAATGTAAAGGTCCTGAGGAAGAAAAGCAAGCTGTTGAGATCGAGGTATAGGAAGGAGATCATGTCCTCAGTGTGGTGAGCAAGACCAGGCATGGTAGGGATTGCCTGAGAGGGAGGGAAGATTTATACCATAAAGGGCACTCCAGGCTATGGTATGGAAGTGGGATTATATTTTGAATGTCATGGAAGGCCACAGAGTGATTTTGTATGATTTAGCTATTCTAAACAATTTCTCTGGTTGCCTTGCAGAAAACTATTCTCAGGAGACCAAGCATAAAATGAGAGAAACCAGTTGGTAGGCTAAAGCCTTAGTCTGGTTGAAAGGAACACATCACCCAGATTAGGATCAAAACTATGACAGTGGCAATAAGATGTTACAGAAGAGTTCATGCTAAATGGAACTTTTTCATGAATTGTATACAACTTATGTGGAAAGTGTGAAACAAAAGACCACCTCCGGGCTTTGATGGAACAGGTGGATAAGTGATGGTATCATGTTTTGAGCTGGGCAAGATTGTTATGGACAAGTTAATTAAGAGACATGTTTTCGGACTACAAATGTGAAATTAGTATTAGGTTTTTTAACCACAGATTTTGAGTAGGTAGTTGCATATACAAGTCTTGAACGTAGGAAGAATTTGGGGCAAAATGATAAATTTAGAAGTGATTAGCATATAGAAGAATGGATAGCCCCGTCACTGGATGGGATTATCTCAAAATTTTATTTAAGAGAAGAAAATTTTATTTAAGAGAAGAAAATTTATTTAAGAGAAGAAAATTTTATCTAAGATTGAATTCTGAGGGGCACTCAGTAAGAGGTTGATCAAGAGGTGTAATGGAAGATGTGTATATGTATTTCTCTATGAGATAGAGAGAAATTGAGAGATCAGAAGAATGCATACTTTAAAGAACTGCAAAACATTCAATATGGTTTTAAGGGGGGTGTGTGCAGGGAGTAAACTATGCTTTGCGACAATTGTTTGGTAATGGACAAATAATAACTAAATAGGCATATTATGCTGAGTAGCTCATATTTTGTTCTAAAGACAATGGATAAAATGATTCCTTCAGAATACATTTATATATAATGGTGAGGGGTGGAAAGGAGTGGGTAGACGTTAGGTAGGTTTAGAGTTTAGGAAGGAAAGACTTTGTTGCTCACGAGACATTGGTGGCATGGGTATGAGTGATTCTCAGATTTCTGACAGCAGTTACTGTGTGAAAGGTGGACTCCATTTATCAAACTCATTGGCTCTACAAATGTTAATTGAGCTCTTATATGTCAGGTACTCTTTTAGGTGAAAATATACTTCTAGGTGAGGTTGTAACAGTGCACAAAACAGATATATAACTATTCCCATTATGTTAAAGGACACAGACAATTAAGATAAGACCTGAGTAGGGCACCAGGGTGGCTCAGTGGGTTGAGCATCTGCCTTCAGCTCAGGTCATGATCCCAGCGTCCTGGGATGGAATCCTGCATTGGGCTCCTGGCTCATAAAGGAGCCTGTTTTCCCTCTGCCTGCCGCTCCCCCTGCTTGTGTGGACTCTCTCTCTCTCTGTCTCTCTCTTTCTCTCCGATGAATGAATAAATAAAATATTTTTAAAAACATAAGACCTGAATAAAATATGTAGGCTATACATAGCAAAGTATAGAAGATGTTAAGTGTCCATTTATTCTTTGGTATTAGCCACCTGTAGTGGATCTTGTCAGGAACAGAGGTGAATGCATGGAGAAGGAAATTTAAAATAAAAGAGAGAAAATAGATGAAGTAACAGCTAAAGCTATGAGATTAGGGAGAAATGTGTGTTTTTGCAGTGAAGAAGGAAAGAGTTGTTCCCAATTTCATCCACTAGTGAGAAGAAAAGTGGAGAGGAAAGAAGCCTGTTGAAATGAAGCCCCTTGGGAGACATGATCGATTTAACTTAAACTGTGCAGAGGGAAGGAGTATTTGGATGTAGGATCTGTTAGAAGAAACACAGTTTCCAGGCTGTTTTATAATTGCTCAGGCTTATATACATTATATTAAAAACGAAATTTAGAAAAATATGGTATTTGACAAATAATATTTAACTATAAAAATAGTGTGAATGTATACAAAAGTAGGTAAAATGATTTTTTAAAATTTATTCTAACTAGTATTACAGTATTTTGTTGGCAGCATCGTTATTGTTATGCATGCCAATTTTAATTTTTGCCTGGAAAACTCCAATTGGGTGTCAAAAATGTGAAGCATAAGAGAATTTTCTGCACACAGCAAAAGAGCCAGTTGAAACGTGCTGCGGGCTAGGATTGTAGTCAGACCAGTGCCGCTGGTCAGCCCTCCGGAACTTACATCTGTGACTTAGACCTTCAGAATCAGTATTTGTAATCAGAAATACATCTTCCCTACCGAAAAGTCTGACAACATGACGCTTTCTTGAACTTTGTTAATAAAAAATCATGATGGTATTGAAGTAGACAATTGATTAAAGCCTCCAACGACTACAGAGAATTTAGCGAGATGGCATAAAATCAGTAAGTTTTAACCCTATCAAGACAATTTCATATCTGATTTTTGCTAATGTTTCATTAATTTCATATCTAATTTTGGGCTACATTTTTATTTCAAATCTGGCCTGTGAATTACCAAATAAAATGCAAAATGCTTTTCACATAGAAGGTATATAAGAAATGCTAAATCAAAAATTAGCGAGTCTTTAAAAACAGATTATTCACTTAATCTGCAAGCTATCAGTGCTGTTCCATAATACCAGCAAAATGACAGTTTATGTCACTTCAATTGCATTCTTCGAATACTATTGCATAGAAAAAGAGACACAGCAAACTATGTAGAGTAGATCCCTTGTGTTTAGGGATTTGACATGTGATGCAGGACATACATACGTATGTGTGAATATAAATATGGGTTGTGTTATACTAGATCAGGACAATGTGTGTATAGTTTCATCTGAGTAGTAAAATAGATGGACTATGACTTTTCTTAAAACTCTCAATTGATTAGAAAAATCTGACCTAGGAGGGCTATCACTCCATCTTCAAGAAAGTAGAGAATGCAGAAGAGATGATGCACCCCATTTGTGGACCCCGGGGGTGCGGGGGGGGGTGGGCAACATTAGCAAATACACCAATATCACATTGGAGACAATCCAGATCATGAGACTGTGGGTGAGTTGTTCAGTAAGACCAGTGGTTCAGTGCCAAAACTATCTGAAACTAAGTAATTTAAAAAAATAAATAAATAAAATAACTCAGGTTGTCCTAAGTTTTTTTCCACTGAGGAAAGGAGATAACCATCATATAAAGGAGCCTCCAGGGCGCCTGGGTGGCTCAGTGGGTTAAAGCCGCTGCCTTCGGCTCAGGTCATGATCTCAGGGTCCTGGGACTGAGCCCCGCATTGGGCTCCCTGCTCAGCAGAGAGCCTGCTTCCTCCTCTCTCCTCTCTCTCTGCCTGCCTCTCTGCCTACTTGTAATCTCTCTCTCTGTGTCAAATGAATAAATAAAATCTTAAAAAAAAAAAAAATAGGGCGCCTGGGTGACTCAGTGGGTTAAGCTTCTGCCTTCCGCTCAGGTCATGATCTCAGGGTCCTGGGACCGAGCCCCACATCGGGCTCCCTGCTCAGCGGGGAGCCTGCTTCCCCCTCTCTCTCTCTGCCTGCCTCTCTGCCTCCTTGTGATCTCTCTCCCTCTGTGAAATAAATAAATAAAATCTTTAAAAAAAAAAAAAAAATTAAAAATAAATAAAATAAATAAAATAAAATAAAGGAGCCTCCAAAAGTATTAAAACAGAAACTCGCCTGTAATGGATTTTATCCAGAGCTTCATTTCTTAAAATATTGCCGTAATTCAGAGTATCTTGATGCAAGAGACAGCTGGAATTGATAATAGCATTTCTCAAGGCTGTCATTAGTTCTGCAATATTAGCTTAAAATTAGTATGGAGGAGAATGTAAAGTTCATACAGATTTTTGGTTCAGTTCCTTGCAGCATATAAGAAATGAAAGGGCGTATTTTAGTAAGTTATTGGGACTTGTTTTCTTCAGAGAAGAGTTGTCTCAATTTAAAAATATATATATTTTTAGAGAATCTTCTTGATTAAGTGTTCAGGAATTAAATTATTTTAGTCAGATTGTGATCCAATTACAAAAGAAATTACCTTCAAAACTAGAAAAGAGTTTTACTTAAATATATTTTCACTGAAATGAAATTTTAATATAACATTTCATGATGGATTATCCGTAGTTTCCAAAGTACACTTCCCATGAGTAAGTGTGAACTACAATTCAATATTTTAATATATTCAGTCTCTCCTGGCAGAGCACAGTGAAGAATTGAAGGTAGCATGTGCTCGAATAAATGATATAATCAACTACATATCCAGCAGTCTTGTGATGGAAATTAGGAGAGTTGGATCTTCAGAAAGTGAGTCTGGGACTTGGGACAGGACTGGATCCTCCAGGGAGACAAAGCTTGACAAGTTAGGACCGGTGGCATCCCCTGACTATTGATTGAAGCAAATCCCTGCTAGAGTGTCCCAGTTTAGACCCATAAACTCCTATACATTCAAGCCCAAAAATGAATTTCCAGTCAAGAAAAACAAATGCATGAAAAGTTAAGCTACGGTGACTGAGGATCAGCTAGCACAAATAAATGAATATAAGTAAATGTAACTTTTAATGTCTTCAAAGACTAAAAATACTAGAGTTAGTACAAATTATATAATCATTATATAGGAATATTTAATAAAAATGACACAATTTCAAAGGTTGATCAGTCATAAGTCATTATTGGAAATAATTAAGGAGCTTCAGGGCACCTGGGTGGCTCAGTGGCTGTGTTTGATTTCGGCTCAGGTCATGATCCCAGGGTCATGGGATCGAGCCCTGTGCGTCCGGCTCCCTGGTCAGCAGGAAGCCTACCTCTCCCTCTCCCACTTCCCCTGCTTGTGTTCCCTCTCTCGTTGTCTCTCTCTCTGTCAAAAAATAAATAAAAATCTTTAAAAAAAACCAAAAACAAATAAGGCTTCTAGACAACATATATTCTGTATTTTTTTTTCCATCGGTAGCACAATTTATTTACTTGGATTATAGACATTAACAGAAAAGACATGACCAAAAAAACTAAAATATCCTCCTTAAGAGAGTAATGGTAGATAGAGAAATACATAGAACAAAATTACTTTTTTTTTAAAAGATTTTATTTATTTATTTGACAGAGAAAGAGATCACAAGTAGGCAGAGAGGCAGGCAGAGAGAGAGGAGGAAGCAGGCTCCCTGCAAAGCAGAGAGCCCGATGCGGGCCTCGATCCCAGGACCCTGAGATCATGACCTGAGCTGAAGGCAGAGGCTTTAACCACTGAGCCACCCAGGTGCCCACAAAATTACTTTTTAAATTGATCTTTCCAAATAGGCCAGATCTCTCAGAGCCTTGGGATTATAGCGTAGAATTAACCAGTTTTATTGCAAAAGACTCCAATAGACAGAAGTTAGTTTGTGAAATGTCAGGCAACAGAGTACTTATTTAGGTTTATTAAAATATTTACATTTATTATAATACACATAGACTCAAAGCAAGAACTGTATGCTTTCCTTCTCCTCAGAGATGGAGAAGGATCTCAATTAGTGTTTTTTCTCTTAACTAGTGTTTGTTGATCAAATAAATGAATTTCTATGAGAGTCCAACACAATACCAAGGGGATTTTTCATGGTTCTTGTCAAATTAATCCTAAAATGTATGTACAAGGGAAAATAGCCAAGAAAATATAACTAGAAAAGTTCAGCAATGTATTAGACAGAGTTGAAGAGAGAAACAGAGACTAGAAAATTTGATAAGATGAGTAATATAACAAAACGAGGTACTTAGAGATAAGGACTTGAAAATATGAAGGTATCATGAAGTTAGGTTGAGAATAAAATGAGAAGATCTAGTAACAGACCCAATAGAGAAAAATAGAGCAGATACAACATCTGATCATGTACTGGCTGAAAATATCCACATCTCGTTAAAAACATGAATCCATAGAAATGGAAGAGCAAGGCATCTCAAAGAAATAAAAATAATTGTTTACCTTTTTTAATGAGACCACACTGGAAACCATTGACTTTAACACCAAGAGCAAGACAAGGGTGACCACTTTCTTAACTGGTCTTTAACCCAGTACCAGAACTTCAAAACAGTGCAAGAAAAAGAAAAAAGAAGAAGAAAAGCAAGCATAAGGATGGGGAAGGAGAAAATATAGATAATTGAATTAACTATCTTCAAATACAGAAATGCTATAAGCAAATTACTAACAATAATATGAGAGTATCAGAGTATACAGATATAAGATCATTACGAAATTCTATATTCAACATGTCTGTGTATTAAAAGGGTTTTTAAACAATTAAAAATACATTACACTGATTATATTGCTGATTTAAAGCAAAAATAAGCAAATAAACAGAAAACACTGTCACACTAACAATATAAACAAGCCACATAAGAAATATTACAAAAAATCTATAAATTATATGTAGAAAAAAAAAAACTCTACTTAATTAAAAGGTGCCTAAATATGTGGAGCAAATAACCTTTTCTAGGAGGAAGAAATCAGTGTCCAAAAGATATCACTTCTCCCAAAACTGACGTTGGCTCTATGAGAGCCCAGCGGGATACCCAAGAGGGTTTTTCTCGGATCCCAGCAAGCTAATTTTAAAATGTAGTCACAAGTGAAAATAAATAGTTAACTGAAGAAGAAAGTAGAGGATTGAATATGCCCTACAAAATTGTCAAAATTTGAACTAAAACTATAGGAGTTAAGGGAGATAGGCAAATCAACAAATGTGAAATAACTGAAGCCCCAGAACATACAGATGGGCTTTAATATGTAACAGACTAGGATGGCAGATCCTATTGAAAAATAGGGATAATTTGGGCGCCTGGGTGGCTCAGCAGGTTAAAGCCTCTGCTTTCGGCTCAGGTCATGATCCCAGGGTCCTGGGATCGAGGCCCGCATTGGGCTCTCTGCTCAGCGGGGAGACTGCTTCCTCCTCTCTCTCTCTCTCTGCCTGCCTCTCTGCCTACTTGTGATCTGATCTCTCTGTGTGTCAAATAAATAGATAAAATCTTAAAAAAAAAATAGGGATAATTTGTATCTTTTTTGTGTGGCCCATTAATAAAGCCTGAAATTGAAATGATGCCTCCCAACACACACACACAAAGGTATTTTAGAAAATAAGACAGCATCTTTCTGACTTTAGGGAAGAATTTCCTTGACAGATACATGTGCTAATTAAAGGAAAAGATTGATACTCTAGATTTCCTCTACATTCAGTACTTCTGTTCAGTAAAGTACATTTTAAAAAGAGAAAAGATGAATCAAAGTCTGAGGGAAGATATTTGCAAAATATACAATTGACATGCATTAGAATCTCAAATACATGAATTATTAAGACAAAGACCCAGTAGATGTTTTGTCAAAGGCTGTGAACAGACACTTCCTGGAAGAAGAAGCATATTTGTCAAGCTTCACTACTAATTATGGAAATATCTATTACAACAGAAATGAGTTACCATTTTATACTTGTAAAATATGGGAAAAAATAAGAGTCTAACAATATAAAGTGTTGGATAGCATATGGATCAATGGAAATTTTTATATTGCTTTGGGAAGATGAATTGTTACAACCACTTTGGGAAACAATTTGGCTTTTGCACAGAAAACAACTGAGCATTTCCATGCATAGTTTTACCTAAGAGACATTTCTGTATATATCCTGCAGGATTCAGGTATAAAAGATTTCAGAGAATATCACTTCATTAGAGAACAGATACATTATTTGCTACATATTGATCAACTGGAATATTTTATAACAGGAAACATGAATGAATCATAGCTACATATAAATCAGAGATACATGCTAGAAACCTGAAGCTGAGAAAAAGAAACTCCCAGAAAACTGTGTGCAGTTTAATAACACCTTTATGAAACTTAAAAACAAATAAAATGGGCAAATATATTTTTTAGCTATGTGTACATGTGTGAAAAGATCATTTACCAAGACAAGGAAAAACTAAATGCAAAGCTGGAGCTAGTGGTTATTTAGGAATGGAAGGCAAGAGATGGAATAAAGGAAAAGCAGAAATGTGCAGATTATTCACGTGTTCAATTTCTTCTGTGAAATAACAGATTTACATGCACATTATTTTTTACATACATGATTATGTATATAAAGTTATTTTTATAACTTAAAATCTATAACATTAACTCATGTGTGTGTCAGATATTATATTTCAAGACATAATTAAAAAGAATTAAAGGCTATACACTTGCAAATAATTTACCAGAGATGCACAAGCAATCATTTACAACTTTTTAAAAATTTTTATCTATTTATTTGACAGAGAGAGAGAGCACAAGGAGAGGGGAGCAGCAGGAAGATGGGGAGGGGAAAGGAGTGGGATCAGCAGACTCCCCCTTGCTGAGCAAGGAACCTGATGCGGGCTGGATCCAAGGACCCTGGGATCATGACCTGAGCTGAAGGCACCACTTAATTGACTGAGCCACCCAGATATCCCTGTAAATGGTTTGATGAGAGACAATGACATTCCTAACAAGTCTTCTATAAAATTATAAAAAATATAGTCTTGGAATTTCAATTTTTATATGAATTCTTAATACTCCTAATGTTGAAGGGCACTGAAAGATTTTTCATGGGCCCATAGGTACATGCTCTGTGTTAGTAAAAATTATACAGGACTACAAGTAGGGAGGTTCAAGGGCAACCATATTATAAACTCTGAGTAACTTGGGGCAAGTCATTTTAACATCCCTCAATCTCCTCTTTAGTGAAATTAGCAATTTAATTAAATGCTCTCTGAGGTCCCTTCCGGCTCTAAAACTTTATGCAATTGTGACCTTAATTTGGAGTAAACACAAAGTTTGAAATAATGTTGAGAAAATTGGATTGCTATGGTACTAAACTAAATTGCATATGCATTATTATTAGAAAGTATGCTAAAAATGCTTTTTGAAAATTTACTTGGCATTTTTCATTAATTAACTTATAAAATGTCTGTTGCATAATCTAACACACTGTTGATACTTGGTATAAACATGCCAGACATTAAGGCAAAAATGTAAATGTCCTGTTGCAGTTTTATTACTTTGTGGAGTGCATCAATGCACTGGAGTAACCAATGCACTAAATCTAATATTTAAAAGTTAATGTACTTGCCTGATGTGAGTAATTTGTAATTTACATATGAATTGAATTCAGACCCATTTCTTTCTTTTTCCACTTACAGGAAAGAAGTATTAACAACTGAAAATTGATGTTTTTCTATAATTTGAAAACTATTTCTGCAGATGTTTTTATATGTAGCTGAACAAAAAAAAAATAAGACTTGGAAGGAATATACTTAGAAGGAATGATAGACGATAAAGCATAAAATTTCCTAATATTTCTGTCTCCATGTCAAGTAAAATATGTGACTATGCTTGATTTAATTTTTGAGATTCAATGAGATAATTTATATCCATTAAAATATTAAGAAAGCCTTGAGTATGATCACTTGCAAGATGTCTTAGAAATCACTAAGCAATATGAAAATATAAGCAGATGAATTACCCATCAAATGTAATAATTTCCTCTGGAAACAGATTTTGACAGAGTTGACTTTTAAGAGAACCATATTATTACTTTGCCTAGTGTAATTGTCAAGTCTGTGCAAAATCATGAGATAATTCATAATTTTCTTTCAACTACAGCTTTCCCATTAGCTTACATTTCTAAGTCGTATGATTTTCTTTATGATTTTTCTTTAAAAAAATATTTCTGTGGGGAAATCTTTATGTTGTTTTATTGAAATTTATATTTTTATTATAATCCTTTCTAATAGACATTTTCATTAACAGATCAGGTTTACAGAGAAAAATATTTAATAATATTAAGCATATTTAAAGTGTTAAGTATTAAATTTAATAATAATATAATACATTTAAATCACTCACAAGATGACATTCTCAACATATAATCACGTTCCCCATCTTCATCGTCATCTCGGACAACTGTCTTTTGACTTATGGTATTTGAAAAGTTTCATTCATTATCAAGATGAGCCTGCCTCAAAAAAATAAAGTCACTTTATTACTTAGCTTTGTAAATGGATCAATCATGTCAACAATGGGTATATCCCACCCAGTTCCCCCAGGTCATCATGCCTATAAAGTAAAGACAGATTCCATGACTCAGCACCCCCCCCCAAGAGTGGTCCATTATTCCATGTCCTCAGGCAGTGATTTCAGTGAATGGACATACGTTTAGGGGTAATTGATTTTTAAAGTATTTTACAAAAGGGTTTTTCTGTTCCAAAGAGTAGTGCCAAAGATATGGCCACCTATTTCTGCTTAACTGACCAACCCAAAATTTAATGACTTAAAATGATATTTATTCTGCCCCCAAGTCTTCACACAGAGCTTAGCAGGTGGGGGCTCACCTCTGTTCCAGGCGTATTCCACCAGGAATGGCTTGACAGGGGCGGGTTGTGCCACTGCCATGGTGACTTCCTGCCGTGACTGGTGCTGGTGGTGTGTGGGGTTTAACCTGGGCAGTCAACCAGGTCCACCTTTCCTCTCTGTGTTGTACCCCCCATGGGGATTTCTATGTTTAAATATATTTTTTCCCACATCACTTCAGTTCTCTTTTTCCATGGACATTAGCATGTAATTCCGATTTCATTTCTTGGTCTTCTACAACAATCAGTATGTCACCGTTACTTCTAATTCTTTGTTCCCATATATCTAACATTTCTCACCTCTCTCTCTCTTTGCCCTTAATTATATTTCATCATACTTATAGGAGCTTTTAGTGTCGCTACCACATGCTTGATAGTGTTACTTTTTTATTGGTCTTCTTTTGTGTGAGGGCTTCTATTTGTGTGTTATCTCCTTTGGTTAGCTTCCCATTTCTTCCCTGAATCTCTTTGAACTCTTGTTTTATAGCTGATTTTCTCAAGATGTTTACTTCGCTGCTTTCAGATTATTATTCACATTCTTTAAAGTACCAAATACAAATAAAAACATACTTTATTGGGATGGCACGTACCAATGTTTTTCAAACAAGTGTTATCCTAATTGTTGTCTGTCTGAAGGTTAAGAGAAACTCATTTAGAAAGTATATTAGTACAAAGTGCTAGCTCACATTTACTATGCATCCCGCAGATACTTAGCGAGTTGTTTGGGAGACATCACTAGCATTTACCAATGTCTATTTCTCTTTCCTTTTGAATGCACATAGTTCTGGACTTCCTGTTACTAGGGTAGAAACTGGTCAATAAAATGCCCAAATGTGTCAGTTATTGGCTGTGGCTGGATTCTCCAGTTTCTCTCCAGTACTGCAGTGGTCTTGGAAATAGGCTCAGGATGAATTGGTGTGAGCCAACAGTGTAGAGCTACCTGGATGGCTGAGTCACACCAGGACACCTGCCCTAGCACCCCCAGGTAAGTGAGAAATACACTTCCATTGCATGAACGCAAGGAGAATTTGGGTTTGTTGCTGTCTCATTCTGCTTAACAGACGTAAGCTAATAATCATGGCACCATCTTCTGTTTCTTTAAATGTGAAGAATTTCATGTGACTAAGGGAATCTAAAAGAGGCTGTCGTGTTCCTTTGCTTTCATTACGGAAGTATGGAAAGCTATAATCTTTAGAACTACCACCTAGAATTTCCCTATCTCTAGTTAAATGATATTCTGGTTTTCCCTGAGTCCTTGACACTAAACTTTTTCATTTCTTTTATTTATTTTTCTTCAAATTATATTGCCTGCAAATAAAGATAAGCCTGGAGAAGGATGGAGGAGAGGATGCGGGATGAATCTACTGCCTCAGAAGGTTCCACTCATGCTGTCCCAGGTTATGATGACAAAGGTACACATTCCTCCAGCGTGTCTTTGCAAAGAGATTGAGAGTAAGATCTTTCTTTGTCTACTTCCTACAAAGGAATATCTTTCCAGAGGCTACCAATCACTTGCCAATATATTTTTGCTATAGTTAGATTAATTCCTCCCTAACATTTCCTTATTATGTATTAATTGTCCTAATTATCTGTAGCATTGTAATTTTGAAACTATGTGGGGTTTTCTGGGGTGCGTGAGAGGATAGGGACTTTGTCAATAAAAATATAGGGAAGTTAAGAACAGCTGAAGAATAATTGCCACCAGGAACTTAAAGTCTTAAAATAACTGACAAAACAGAGACCACAAATATCTACTTGTACATTTCTCCTAGAAAAGAAGTTCTTATGAATATATATGTAGATGAATGATACATATATATTTATACATATATTTAGATACTTATATATAAGTACTTATAAATATTTATGTACTTATATATTATATATAAATACACATACTTTATAGGTGTGTGAATATCAATATTACCTAAGTAAACACTGAGACTACATTAAAATTTTTAGGAAATGTTATTCAATTTCTTCCACTTTACCTTTTCAATAGAAAATGAAATGTCTCCTACTATGTAACAAGGGCATTATCTTAAGTATTTTACATCCCAATACAGACCCTACAGGTTTTAATTGTTTTTGCAATTACATACATTATTTGAGTCTCTGACTTTTTGACATATTTTACTATACAGTGTTAGGAGACAGAGTCTTCATTATAAACGTGTTAGAATATGGATGGCTTGTTTCCATAACCACTGTGTGAATCTTAATTTTGAGAAGCCTTCTTTTGAATGCATACATTTACACCATTTACACATACTGGAGGATGGGATTTGGTAAAAGACTGGGAATAAATCAAAAGTAGGAATAAATTGGGATAATTCATCAGCACTACTGGAAAATGGCTTTTAAAGAGAAAAATAAAATTACTTCACATGTGTCTCTCTATAATGCCTCCCATTCTGCCATTCGAAGATATAATAAACAAGGATTGATGAGCATCTTCTATGTTAGGATGCTTTGGGGAGGACATGGAGAATTGAGTAAAAGAATAAGGGTAAAATCCTATTTCTGATGTTGTTGCATGCCAGAATGCTTTCAATTTAATTATGCCACCGTCATTTTGTCTTTGAGATCTAATTGGGAGGATACACAATAGTATTGCCCAGATTGGACATGGCTCTCTGTAACGATGTCTTTTGGCTCAATGACACCAATCAGGCAGTCAGCCGTCATGCTTTGCCTCGGTCCCTGATCCATTATCCCTTTGTAGAGAACATCCTTAATGGACCTTGGACTTCTTTACTCTTTGGAGAGTTGAAATGATTCCTCAACAGCATATTGAATCACGTTGTATTTGTGCATATTTGACATCTAGCCACAAATCTACACATCTAAGCAATGTCTATATCATAAGTAGAACAGTTAAAATTAAATGAAAAAATGATCTTAGTAGCTGTTTGTCTATATGACATACATGATTTGTTTGGCCACTTTTTAGTGATTTTTTGTGAATATGAGCAGCATATCGGTATGGATAAAATGTGTTAAGATTGGAGCTCTACAACCTGTAATAATGTAATATTCTTTAATTGATATTAGTTTTATATCATTTTTCAACGGAACATTAGGTCCTTCCGTGATCGTTCTCCATGAGACACTTGAGATCATCCGTGTGGCTGTCACTATGAAAGAGACTTCCGAAAACAAATAATCTCCAATCAGGCACTTTTCCTATCTCTACAGGAAATTTTATACTGACACAGTATATAAAAATGACATGGTTGACGTCCCCACGAAGGGTCAAATACAGTGGTAGCCCTTGTTAAACTTCATGCAGACATGATAGTATTTTTTTTAATGTTATATCATCCAGATATATAATGTTATATCATATGTCCACCCTCCAAACTTCTCAGAATTCTGGTCTCCATTTCAAAATGCATAAGTTTCCTAAACTGTTGAGATGCTGGATTTTTTTTCTATGAAAATATGATTGTCATAATTAATTGATAGCTATAACCTACTATGGAGAAGCATATAATTTTTAATGGGAAAATCTTAGCTAGAGACCAATTAGTGCTAAGGCAAATGAGAAGCAATTTCACAATCAAAATGCCATCAAGGGTTTCCTTATGTCTCTGTCCTTTTTTTTTTTTTTACAAATCTTTTAAAGTCACACACACACACACAAAACCCATTATTTAGAGATGTATATATCATTTAAAATGGATTAAATAATCCAGGTTTTCATATTTACTTTATGTAAGCAATATTCATTTTTCAGAAAAATATATTTTATAAAAATAGTGATACAATTATAGCTTTATGAATAAAATTGCATTTTGTTTAATTAAGCTTTGTGCAAAATATACTTAAGAGAAATTTCTACATGGTCAAAATCATTGACCGTTAGAAAGTCAGAAAATACAGAGAAAATAATGAGAGTGAAAATATAGTGACAAATAAAAGAAACAGTAATAATAGTGTGTTTTGTTTAAAAAGTCTATACTAATCCATCAAAACAAAATTATCTGTATTGGTGAAGAAACTTTTGGTTTTTTTTTTTCATTTTTTAAGTATTTGAAGTCAACATTTGTCCTGAATTATGCAATTAATTAGATTCTAAGTTTATATACATATACATGTTGAGAAATGTAAAAAAATAAAATTGATTTGGAGGATGAAATTTAACCCAAAATAAAAACTTTTAAAAGGAACAAAGTGGTTAGCTTTATCTTAATATTTCCATAAATTGGTAATGGTTAATTTTTCGCAAATAGGCACCTAATTGACATTTAATCAAGCATACACAAGTGTATGTTAAATATAAATTAATTACAGTATGTTAAAAATACCGTAATTTTATGGTGTGTAAACATGTAAGTACATTTTAGTTACCATTTAATTACTGATTTCACACACTATAAATGTATAATTACCTAACTAACAATTCGCTACCTTTCTAGGGAAAGCATTTTTCAGGTTAAATATGATGCAAAGTTAATTAGATGTTATTTTTACAATAATACTAAGAAGTTGTAAGTGATTTGACCATTTAGTTCACTCCTGAATTAACTTCTTCTCACAGTAATCTATGTAGAAATTATAATGTTCGTAGAGACTACTTATAAATGCATAGTTACATAATTGTGATTTGATTACCCAGTCCAATGCAACAATCCAACAACAAGGGAGAAATCACAATTATTTAGAAAATCTTCATGGAAGAATTATTACGGGAATTAAAAAAGCATCCACAGCCAATTGTAAATGTTAAAAGATAGTAAGGCCTTTGCCTGTTTATTCAGGAGGTGCTTGAAGAAAATCTGACTTCTGATAAGTTTCCTGGAAGTAGGCTTGACTTTACAGTGGAAGGAAGGGAGTAAAGGTGTCTTACCATTTATTCATCTCCCCCGTGTGTCTTTTAGATGATGTTTTAAAACAACATAAATCGAGTTTTCATTATTCAGAAATACAAAAAGCATATCCTTGTCTCATGTTTTATTGGGTTGTTATACAGCTATAGTTTTTGAACTATTGGGTCTTTACAATCTTGAAAATATTGAGAACCCCAAAGAGATTTTGCCTTTCTGATTTGTATCTACCAGTATTNGAAAATAGTTTTGAACTATCTTGAAAATATTGAGAACCCCAAAGAGATTTTGCCTTTCTGATTTGTATCTACCAGTATTTCAACACATTAAAAATTAAGTCAGACAAAAGGTCAAAAATATTTTTATTTTACTAAAATAACATTGCAAAAAATTATGATAATGTGATATCATTAAAAATAATGATTTTCCAGAAATAAAAAAAATGAGTAAGAGGAATAGTATTGTTTCATATTTTTGTAGATCTTCTTTTTTAATTTTTTTTTTTTTTAAGATTTTATTTATTTATTTGACACAGAGAGAGATTACAAGTAGGCAGAGNAATGATTAGCCTAATCTAAGAATCTGTATTCTCCTATCAACTTCTGCATTCAATATGTGGCAATTCATTGCATTAAAGTCTATGGAAAAAATCTGGTCTCATACAGATATGTAGTTGGAGACTCTTCAGATTATTGTGGGTTTATTATTATTTTTGACACTCTACCAAACGTTGACAAATGGAATTGTTTACAAAATTGTCATTGCAACATGTAATCTGAAGCCATATTAATAACTTTTTAAATTCTTTTTAATTCTGTTACAGAAATCTCTTACAGTGATTCTATACCGGGAGGCATTGATCCTTTGGGAAATAGTGGTTCAGTAATTTGGGCACATTTTCCAAACATGGACACAATTTACTATTTAGTATAAAACAAAAGCATATGCTTTCTTATCCGAAAAGCCTTTAAATACTGGGAAGCTGGGAAGCTTATGTGGATGAGAGCAGTTTTACAAAATTCAAATGATTCGTTGCAAACTTGAGTTCTACCATAGTAGGCGCGTGTTGACCAGGTAGTGATGAGGCACTGAAGTGCAAGCGGCGTGTTCCTTAAGGGAACTGCAATTCGGGGAGCTTAGATTCCGGTAGAAACCTCACAAGTGTCCTGTTGAAGAAACATGATGAAGGGTCTTTAAAGGCAAAATGGGGCGATGGCTGTGCATTACCTCAGTGGTTTTCCAATTTTTCTGATTGGAGGCTACATTTGAATTTACAGTTCACTGGCTTACTTCAGTTACATCCCTAGCTTTTTTTGTTTTGTTTTGTTTTGTTTTTTTTAATTTTTTTTAAAAGGGAGAGGGTCAGAGGGAGAAGCATCCCCGCTGAACACGGCGCCCCATGCGGGACTCGATCCTACGACTCCAGGATCATGACTTGAGCTGAAGGCAGTCATTTAACCAACCGAACCACCCAGGCACCCACCTCCCCAGTTTTTAGTAAAAAGCATATTTTCCCCAGTCCTCAGACGCCCTTCTCAGCACCTCAGTGCTGGGCTTCCTCCAGGCCCAGTTCAGCAGCAGCCAAGGGAATGGCGGGGACAAGGGGGTGTGAGGGGGACAAGGGTCGTGGCGCTTTGCTGGTGGGTGGGGTCTGTGGTCCTCTCCGCGCCTCCTGCCAGTCTTTACCTGGAAGTGAGAGAGAGAGGTTGGTGTCCAGTCCTAAAACGACTAGGGGCAGGTTCCACCTTCGGAACCCACCTGTTCTCCCACGTGGACACTGTATTTTCCCTTTAATAAATTTCCAGGCACTTGCTACTTTCCTTCTGGCTGTCTTTTTTCGAGCCCTGATCCCTAAGGTGTAAATCATCTCCTGGGGAATCCCAGCACAGAGACCTCCATTCACACAAGGCACACTGTCCCACCGGCAACACATCCACACAGGGAGAAGGGCAGGTAAAGGCTTGGCTTTGTTAGAAAAGAGTCGTGATCTCTGGACCCCTTGGGAGGCTCCTGGGGGTTCCCCGGAGTGCCAGACTGAGAACCACAGCCATGAACCCACGGGAAAATGAACACACGTGGGTCATGTACCTGAGACTCCGTCCGTCTTCTCTGTCACCAAGGGTCTGTGTCTCTTTTTAACCGTGTCTGCCACAGTAGGATGGTTTGAGGAAGGATGGGGAACAGTGCTGATTTTGTTTTCCAGGTTGTAATCCTGGGTTGAAAAGATCAACTTTTCCACTCCCTCCTCCTCCTCCTCTCTTCTGTTCTCCTCGCTCTCCCCTTCCCTTCCTTCCTCCCCTCCTCTTCCTCTTCCTTTTTCTCTCTTGCACTTCCCCAGATCTTGGACACGACTGGCACGCGGGGTGCAGTAACTGTCCAGGAGGTGACCTCTGAATGAAGTCGGATGGCAACCTTTGCATATCTTATTCTCACATCTTCTTTGTTGTACAAAGGTGGGGTCTTCTTGCATTTTGGCAATGTGGTTTTTTTCCCCTTATTTTTGCTACTGGGATAATGAACCATTATATTCTAAAGTTCATGACCTGGATTTTATTTTTGGTGTCAGCTGTACTTAGGCATCGTTAGACACAAATAGAACAAAGGGCCATAAATATATTTACAGAAAGTAAGCTGAAAAACAAAATAATAATTTCTATACCGGATACTACCAGTTGGGGACTGTTTGCCAAGTGTTTTACTTAACCTGAGCCAACAGATTTTATATGCGCTTTTTATGACCTTGTCTTGGAAGATTTTATATGAAAGCCATCGTGGCATTTTTCAATACTTCAAAAGCCAAAAAAATTGTGTGAGTGTGCTTTTCACCGGAATGATGAGGAATTTTAAATGTAAGCTGTGCCTGAGAATATATACATTCTTATAATGCCTGAACATGACTGATGCCAGGAGAACACAAAATTAGTCCTTTGACATCTTATTAATCCATGAACTAACTTATTCTCTCTAGGCCTCTTCTAAATACAGTTATTAATGTATCATGTCCCAAAGAAGGAAAGAGTATTGGAAGATGAATGTATGAAACTCGTTCTTGAACAACTGCTTTTGGAAAAGTAAAGAAACTCCACTCAAAATGTTCAAATGGAAAAAGAGGTATTTTCGAGAGATACTAAGTGTCTATTTTCAGAAAAGATACAACTGAGTTGAAAAAAGCATGAGAAATTATTGGAATAGGTGTGATGTAGGATAGACATTTTTAGTTACAGTGGTCTGAACTTCTATTTTGCAGTATTTGTTGTGTGCTTGTTTATAATAAAATGCCAGTTCATCTGATCTTAGTTATATTTTAGTAGTTCTTTTCACATTGCCTGTAGATGGGACTCTGAAATCATAAGGAAAAGAGGTATTCGAAGGCAGCCAATTCTGTAGAGATCAGCAAAATTTCTTTCTCACAACATCACCAGCTTCACTTATAAAACACATAGGTCACAGAGAGAAAAGAGCACCTCAAAGACAAAGCTGAATTCTGAGGTGTAGTACAGAGACCATGGACTTTGGAATAAGATATACCGAATTTAAAATCTGGTCCTAATGCTATGGTGGTTACAGTCCCCAACTGTTCACCCTTTTTGACTTGACTCTGGAGATTAAATAAAGGAGTCAGACTAAATTTTGTGCACTTCATAAATATACAGTAAAGTTTGTTCCTTTGGATTCCCTTTCAACCTCATGCATATTTGCAATCTTAATATTTGGGTGGCCTACTTTGAGTTCTACTAAGTTTGTCTTTATTCTTTCAGAAAATTGCCCTCATTTTTGACAACCTGGACTCACTTTTAATCACCACTGTTTGAGTACACCGTTTTTTTTTAACCAGTTCTGTGTCAATGGATATCTAGGCTCTTCGCAATTTCCTAGTATTTTGAACACTGCTTATGGAATACCCTAAGACATGGATATTTTCATACCTGTGCCATTGTCTTGGTAGGATAAATGTTGGAAATGGAACTGAGTTGGCCATTGACAGACTCAATTATATTTTGATTCACATGGCTAAGGTGTTCTCTAAATCTTTGACCACTTGTTTTCCTCTTGAATAATGTATGATTTCTCTTTTTCAACTTTGGAAGGCTTCAAACTCATTTCTTTAAATGGTTACTAATACTACATTTTCTGGGATATTCAAACCTTGGCTAATTTAAGAGGAAAGTAGATTTTTAATTTTTAAAGAATATTTGCTTTCCGTAGTTCTTTAACTATTAGTGAAGTTTAATATCTTTATGTGACATTGATTTTATTTTTCTTAGGGGTAACATTGTTTATATCCTTTGCCTACTTTTATATTGGCTATTCGTCCTTCTATTTAACAATTGCTTTGTAATAACTTTTTCGTATTGGAGATATCATGGTTTGTCATATTTATTTTATTATTGCATTTTAAAAAGTTTTTGATCTTTTAACTTTGACTATGACTCTTTTGGTAGAAACTATATTTTTATTTTATATTGTTAAAATTGTAAGGTATATTACAACTTTTCTGTACCTCCTAATATTTTTATTATGCATTTATTCATTCAATCTCCCACCAATTTGGGATTGTTCTGAGGTACATTGTGAGATAAGAAAATTTTTATATTTTCCAGATGTTCTCTCTTCCTAACACCATCTTTTGATCAATTTACTTTTTTCTTCTCAAAATAAAAAATGGTTTTTAAAGGACATTAAGCCTAGTATAATTTTTGGAGTTGCTATTTAGAGCTCTTACAAGAATTCTCTTAGCAGAGTACTTTATCAAAAATTTGAGAGCATTTTCCACATTCACACTGCAGTTTTTATTTATTAGTTTTTGTACATATATAGGGAGCACTTGCTATAATCAAGATACTATGCTAGGTACTTTGGCCAGGAAAAAGGAATAGAGAGATGAATATAATGTGGTCCCTGTTCTCTAAGACAAATACCCACTTAGTAGGTACCACGCACAGTCCCATAAACAATTCTAAGGAAGTTCAGATAAATGCTATTGGGATTCAAAGTCAAAGAAGATGATACTTTTGATGATAAGAAGAAAACATTTAATGTGGATCCTAAACTCTGAGTATAAAAATGGCAATTCAGAAGAGAGGAAACAAGGTGCAAAAGACAGAGAGTAGAAAACGACAGATATGTACTTAAAATCAAAAGAAAACCTGGAATTGAGCCATCGCTCAGAGGAAGAAATGGCACAGAAGGCTTAAAACAAAGTGGGGCAGGAGAGCTGTGGTGGCTCCGTCAGCGAAGGATCTGACTCTTCAACTCAGGGGATGCTCACAGGGGTCAAGGGAGCCTGTTTCAGGCTTCACACTCGGCAGAGAGTCTGCTTGAGGTTCTCTCTTCCTCTCTCTCCCTCTTCTTCTGCTCCTTCCCCCAATCACGATTTCTTTCTCCATTTCTCTAAAATAAATAAATAAATTAAAAAAAAAGAAAGTGTGGGGCAGAGCCCCGAAGACTTTATTATGAATGCCCGATGAGCTCAGTTTTAATTAATTAGTGAATGGGAAATCATGAAAGATTTATGACAAGAATTTTGATATGATCAGATTAACAATCAAGACCAGTGTCAATTATGCAGCAGTTCACAGAGTAGACGCCAGGCAAACACATCCTAAAGAGACACAAATCCTTGACATATGACATTTTGAGTGCCTCGGTGACATCTATCATGCTTTTATTTGTAAACAGAAAAATATACCTGATTTCAAGACAAACTGATGTGAAGAAACCTAATCAGTAAAAGCTAAAGAAAAGGATTTGTCAGTGTTCCTTAAAATGTGGACATCAGCTACCCTTTAGTGAATCACACATACATGGTATCAATATTGGAGTAAATAATTCAAAAATAATGAAATAAAAACATCTGAACTAGATTTTAAGGTAAAGAAAATATTGGTGTCCTGCCAATGCAGGGGATATTATCATTTATCAAAATTATTTCTAGTAGAGAAGTTGACCAATTGGTTAAATCATAACTCAGATAAAGATTGATGACAAAATTAAAAAAATAGATTTTTTTTTAAAGATTTTATTTATTTATTTCACAGAGGGAGAGAGATCACAAGGAGGCAGAGAGGCAGGCAGAGAGAGAGAGAGGGAAGCAGGCTCCCCGCCAAGCAGAGAGCCCGATGTGGGCCTCGATCCCAGGACCCTGAGATCATGACCTGAGCCGAAAGCAGAGGCTTTAACCCACTGAGCCACCCAGGCGCCCAAAAAATAGATTTTTATATAAGAAATTCTAGTGAAAAGAGTTGTTGAGAACTTGGTCCTTAAAATGTTCTACATAGATCAGGACTTGATTAGCATTCTTAAAACATTGAATTTTATTTGAGTGTAAAATAAAATATAAACGAACATGAAAGAATATAGTGGTTTATTTTTCATATTATGTGTAATTAATTTCACGTTATGTCTAACTGTGATTTGATTCAAGAATTTGCTAAGGACCTTTTTTCTGATTTCAAATGGAAAACTTAACTTCTCAGAAATGTTGTAATGTGTGCCTATTTTAACAGCTAGGAGTATGACTTTCAGGGATGCCTCGTAGCTTTGTTGTCTTCTGTACCTTTAACTATAAAATTAATTTTGCATCAGAAATGCTAATTTTAAACTTACTCTTGGAGAATTTAACCGATGTATTAATTTTTATGAAAATAAATGCTTCGATGGATTCCTGTTTTTATTTGAAAAAATTTTATAACAGACATTGTACTGGAGATCACTGGATGCCAATAACATCCAGTTTCTACATATGTACCTATCCATGCTTTGATTTTCCAGACGTTGTCAGGGAATCATCACATTCCGCTACTGAGTTTATACCACGCCATTCAGATTCATACTTTTCATATGGACTTGGAGTAAGCTTATCACATACCCTTACCTTACAGCAAGGAATATTTTTAAATGACCATTTTTAGCAGTATTTTATGTTTTAATTAAAAACTTTTTATGTCCTTTTAAAAAAGATTTTATTTATTTATCTGAGAGAGAGAGAGCACAAGTCAGGGGAGGGGCAGAGGGAGGAGCAGACTCACCACTGAATGTGGAGTCGAACTCGGGGCTCCATTCCTGGACCCTGAGGTCATGACCTGAGCTGAACTCAGAGGTTTAGCCGACTGAGCCAGCCAGGCACCCCTAATTAGCAATTTTTAAAAGATACAGCCATTTTGGTAAACATAACAAATCATGGGGAAAATGCAAATTTAAGAAAACTAAATCACATCTAATTTTTTAAAAAGATTTTTTAAATCTTTTTTTTTAAAGATTTTATTTGTTTATTTGACACAGAGAGAGAGAGATTACAAGTAAGCAGAGAGGCAGGCAGAGAGAGAGATCACAAGCAGGCTCTGCTGAGCAGGGAGCCTGATGCGGGGCTTGATCCTGGAACCCCAAGATCACGACCTGGGCCGAAGGCAGAGGCCTCAACCCACGGAGCCACCCAGGCACCCCAAGTCACATCTAATTTATATTTTAAAAAAGTCCTCCCCACAAACTATACCCTTAGCTGAGAATTAGTCAACATGACCTGACCAATGTGGTTCTTGTGGTTTGTGTGTAATTTACAGAACATACCAATTATTAAAACGTCATGAATTTCTCTGTTAAAAAAGCAACTTGAATCCCACAATGTGAAATGAGGACATTGTTTCACCTATTTTTTTTTTTCCTTCAGACACCAACAGTTTCCTTCTGAGCATAGTTTGAGAAATGATACTGGACTCACTCTGTCCTCAATTTTGTTATCCACCTGCTGCTACTACTTCCTTTATAAAATCACACATGGCAACCAGTTTACTCCTTCTGTTCAACCAGTAGATGTTGCAGGCCTCAACTTCCACTTCTTTTTGCATTTGTACTTGACATGACTGATCCAGGGGTGAGAGATGGCTTCAAGGAGTACAGAAACTTTAAAAAATGATTTAAGTAATGAATATGTTGGAGGGTCTAAAATAGTAATTATAGATCCGTACACTATCACCCTCTTAAAAAACAAGACATTATCCTCTAATTTCCCTTCATTGACTAGATATATGATGGGTTACAGATCATAGTGAGCAATAGCCAACAAATCCAAGTGTAGATGACATACCGATATCTTCCTTTATCTACTAAAGGTTGAAATGTATCCTTTGCTGGGAGAATTGTATAATAACCTTCCCTGAAGTGTTAATACATTTCCTTTTATTTATGAGATCTGTGTTTCACATAAATAATTTATTATTTTATTTTATTTTTAGACAGTTCATGAGTAGAAAATAAAGCCAAATGGTGAAGGAATATGTCAGTTACTGAAATCCAGACTTCATCTCTTAGCATATAGGTCACAGCTAGATATAACTTCTCCAATGACATAACAATCAAGCTACAATCAGAACTGAGTCAGCAGAATAGACTTTCTGCCCCTTCTGGGACTTCCATGACGCATATATTGTGCCATACTAATGCAGATATTAATAATGGGCAAAAGTGGTTGTGAGGTAGATGGAACAATCTGTACTATTTTCACAACTTTTCTGTCAATCTGAAACTACTCTAAAATAAAAATTTATTAAAAGAAAAAGAATTAGGTCAGGAGACAGGCAGGAAATGTTCCTGTTGTAAGTTGAAAGAGAGAGAGGCAGAAAGGAGAAAACCCTGGAAATGCATTGAACTATACCGAATGCAGCCAAAGAGTTAAAGTGGTTGGTAAGAAATGTACCTAAAAACTTGGAGGCACTTTAGAAACTGGAGTGGAGTTCAAAGAGCTACTAATAAGCCTTATTGAGCATTGTAGGTAAGGGCCAAGTCTATGTGTGAGTTCAGGAAGTGAAGGTGAGTAGAAAAATTTAGGCAGGGGGGAGTTTGAGAGATATTGGAGTGGGGACGGGGCTTTCCCAGTAACCAAATGGATAGCAGTGGACTAGTGTTTCCGGATGGTGCCAGAAGAGACTTAGTGGAAGTTGTGTTTGTTACTTACTTGCTGCAGTTGTAAGAGCTGCTATCCTGCTGTTTAAAGGGTTGCTATTTCAACTTGCAATAGTTGAGCTTGGGTGCTGAACGAAGCTTAGGTCAGGGAAGAGAAGATGGCAGGAAAGCTTGCTGGAGATGAGATGAAGAAAACAAAAAAGTCTGAGCATGTATGATCAGCAGTGAGACTAACAAAAGAGAAACAGACACAAACATTTATAGGGAAGGGTCAGGAGACCGTGGTAACTGACTGAAGATTGCAGGTAAAGAGAGAGAGTACACCATCGCTCAAGATTCTGAGTTTGAGTGGCAGTGACATCGTGGTGAGGGAAAGACTGCATTCAGATTCATGCTGCACTCAGGTAGGGCATCTGCAAGACACCTGAGTTTGTGGGTTGAGAAAGCTGGAAGGAATTACAGGTGTGGATGCTAATCTATACAAAGTAAATATTGACTATTAGGAGTGGATGACATTATTAAAGCAGAATTTTATTGTGGGGAAATCACTAGGGCAGAATTGTGAATAAAAATCTAGGAAGAGCAGTCATTGTTATGTGAAGAGAAGCTAATGGATGAGATAGAACATGTGGTGGTCAAAGAAGGAGGAGACCCTGGGGTGTGTAGGATCATGTGACTTTCAGGGATTTTCCACAGCTCTCCTTTCTCAAGGGCTAGAATAACGTAGTGAACAAATTTGCAGGTGTGGTGTTTGTGGTTTTGCACAGAGAAGTCTCTCACTGTATGTGTTAGTGTGAAAGCAGGGCCAGTGCTTCATAATCACTGAGTACATCTCTGTCATGATCATCATCACTGTTAGTCAAAGGATAAGGCAGGTGAGCACAGAACATTGAAACATATACCATTTAATATGTGTTGCAAACATGCAGTGAATTCAAAATTGCCTCATCACTGTAGTGGATTTTCAGTGTATCTAACGGCAAACAGTGATCAGTGGATTGCGTCTCCTTTCCTTTCTGGCAAGAATAGGTTCAAATCCTCACTAACTCACACTCACTCTAGAGTCTCATGTTTTATCTAGGAATGGATAGTATATCTACTTCCTGATGTTACATTTACCAATACCCTCCAGTTCTAAGGAGTGAATTCTGAAACTAAACTTAACTGTTCAGTGAAAGGCGGGGGGGGGGGTCTTGAAGATTCACTAGTCTAGATTCTATGTTTGTGCTCGACAGAGGACATGGTAAAAGAAAAAAGCAGGAGAGGAGAGTGCCCATCGTGGCCTTAAAAGGAAGGTGGAAGAAGTGGAGGGGAGTATGTTGGGGAGAAGCGTAGACTGGATTCTAGACTGAAGACCAAAGACAGAGCCTGAGGAAAGTTCCGGGTAAAAACTCAAGTGATATAAAAGCCTTCATTTGTAAGACGTAGGATGGTAAAGTACAAAATAAAAATGGGTGAGGACCCTCAATTCTCTGTCAAATCACAGCCCAACAAAAAAGAACATAAATGCAGTGCTTGTTTTCTCCTTCTTTAAATACTTGGGAAGCTTCAGAATCAAAGCAGCCATGTTCAGGGCCACCTGGCTGGTGCAGTCGGTTAAGCCTCTGAGTCTTGGTTTCCCACTCAGGTCCTGATCTCAGGGTGGTGAGAGTGATCCCCACAACAGGCTCCTCCCTCAGCAGAGAGTCTGCTTAAGTCTCTCTGCACCTCCCTGCTACTCTCTCTCTCTCAAATAAATAAACTTTTTTTTTTTAAAGTCCATGTCCAACTACAAGAAAATGCTTGCTGACATTGCTTTATAACTACTTAGGCAGTTGGTGATTTGGAAAGTTAAAATTCGGAAGAGAAACTATTTCTGGAGAAATGTTAAGTGAGAGTCCTGTCTCTTGCTTTATCATCTCATAATTTCTATCAGAAGAAAAGCATTCCCAATAGTTTTGATTCACGCATACCAAGTTACCAACATAGAATTTAAGGAACCTTTGTGAAATAACCTGCATTAAATCAGTTTCATGTAAACACTAAACTTATATAATCAGTTGAATATAAGGACTCAAATATATCTGGATGTGATAACATTAATCTCAACCCACGATTCTTTCCTCTGATTTTTTCCCGATAGTATTAATTCCTTTGCATAGACGTCATCCTGTCTCTCATAGAACACAGCTCCATTTTTCTGCGTATGCTCCCACATAACAGCAGCCATTAATTTACTGATACCCTGTCTATCAGGCCCACATCATCTTGATTAGGGCTGTTATCCTAATCAAAAGGCTGATAATTAAGACTATCCATCTGTAGAGTTGTAAGTGGTAAGATGAGTCGAAGATCCTAATTAAGATTATTTAGGTGTTACTTAAATGCCATCATTTGATTCAGCTAATCATACCAGCAGGTACATTAGATTTGCATTAATGTTCTGCTGAAGCCAGCAGCTATTTAGGCAGATCAAAAATGTAGATTGCAGACACCATTTCAAACATCTCTATTTGAAAGTGATATTGAGACAATACGTTAAGATAAGTATGAAGTTAAAACAGCTAGGTTATTTCAATGTTTCTTAATTTACTTTATGGTAATAAGTGAAGTATTTAAAATAAACAGCCTATTTATTGAATTTGCTGTGTACCTGTCATCATCCTGCACCGTCTCTCTCACGGGCTTATGCGGGTGACAGTGATGCATTTTTACCAGCCTTTTCCATTTTGTCACAGGTACTAATGTAGTGTGGTAAACATCTCTGCAAACAAAGTTTCTTAAATAAAAATACTTAGGAACAATGAAGGATTTGGGCCTTTATAAATACCTGATGCAGCATTGAGAATAAGTAAGAGAATACGTACTTTGTTCTTAAAAGTCACATTAACATCCATCCACCCAGTAATACAAATATTCAAGAAAATGAGTATAGCAAAGCATACTTCATTGCTATCTTATTTTCTATGACTTTATTCTTGCTTAATAGAATACACAAAACATATCACTCTGTTTAAAATTATTGAGGTATAATCAAGCGTGTTCAGTGTACCCATACCAGCTATTGCTATCATGTTACTTTCCTTAAATGTTCATAACCAGTAATGCTCTTACTGATAATGTTACTATTAATACTGTCTAGAAAAAGAGGCCGTGCTTATTTGAAAGAATAAGCCTTATAAGCTGTATTTTGAGTTCTCTTGTTCTGGTGTGAATGGGAAAATATGCACCTGAGTTTTCCATAAATGAGTAACTTCTGGAATTGTATTAGAAAATGTATTTCAGGTAGGACAGGAACACAGACAAAAAAGAGATACAGTATAAGGCATGGGAGTGAACTCAAGCTTATGAAACTCCTGCTCAAACTAGATATTTAACACACTTTGTGACATATACTATAGCTATTACAACTTTTTGCTCCAGAGCAAAGTGTGTAGATATCAGTTAAGTATCTAAATTATATACATAATGTATCTATCTCTCTACACATTTATCTATATAATATATCTATTTATCTATATATCTATATATAATATATAAAGTGTCTATAATATATGAATATATAATCTATATTATATAAATGTATATTTAATCAGTTTCCAATTCCTTGGGTGTGTAGATATTTTAATGTTTTTCCTACTGAATATTGGACTTTTAAGGAAATGCATGATTTCCAGAAGTCATTATTCATTCTCCACGATTTATAGAATGTACTTATATTTGAGATGTAGCATACTTTATAGTTCATTTTTGTTATAGGTATCTGGTGTTCAAAACACTGGTTTATATTCCGAATCACAATTTAAAAACTAGCTGGCTTTATTTTCCATAATTTCCACGGTGACCTTTAAAAATCTTATGGCAGTCATAAGTATCAATCTATTCCCTACACACACCTTAATAAAACAATTATAATTAGCCAGATGCTCCAGTGTAATTTTCTCTGCCCTCAGCTAATAAAGGTCTTAGGTGGTAAACCTAGAGATAGTGCTTAAAAACCCAAAAGAATAAAAAGGAGACCGGAATAGCCCAGATAATGGAACAGAGACTAATCTGGCTCTGAATAATTAGGGATGAATGTATTTGGAACTATTAAGACATTGAAGCCGCTAAGACAGCACTCCATAATCTCATTTTATGGAAAGTGGCCAACTGTTCCTTATTTATGGCTCCTTGATTGCAATGTGACTAATTCATATTTTGCCTTAATGGTGTTACTAAAATTAATATGCTTTTATTACAAAGAATAAACATATACTCGAAGTTTATTTACATTGCAGATAAACCCTAATTACTTTAACTTACCCTTCAGCTTTCTTGCTATGTGTCAGTTTCAGGCATTTTGTTAAAAGATATTTTGTTTTGAGAAACTTCCTGAGTGTTAGAAGTTGTGAATAAGAATGAATCTAAGTTTGGGGTGCCTGGGTGGTGCAGTCAGTTAAGCATCTGCCTTCCTCTAGGTCATGATCCAGAAGTCCTGGGATGAAGCCTCGTTTTGGGCTCCCTGCTCAGTGGGGAGCCTGCTTCTCTTTCTTCCCCTGCCCCTCTGCCTGCTCATGCTCTCTTCCTATCTTTCTCTATCTCTCTTAAATAAATAGATAAAATCTTTAAAAAAAAAGAATAAATCTAAGTTCTAGATATGGATTCAAACATAAAATATTACATAAAAACTATTGATATTATTAACTGTTGGTGTTTCTGAGCACATTTTTCTCATCTAAAAACTGGAAATAATGATATCTAATTTATAAAGATGTTTTCAGGCTTGAGATTCTTGTTTTCACACTTTTTTTTTTTCAAAGAAAGCTCATCCTGCAATCTCTCCCATTTTAGTAAATGACAACTCCATTCTTCCACTCCCTCGGAGACATCTTTTTTTTTTTTTTAAAGCTTTTTTTTAAATTTTTTTTTTTTATAGATTTTATTTTATTTATTTCACAGAGGGAGAGAGATCACAAGGAGGCAGAGAGGCAGGCAGAGAGAGAGGGGGAAGCAGGCTCCCCGCTGAGCAGGGAGCCCGATGCGGGCCTCGATCCCAGGACCCTGAGATCATGACCTGAGCCGAAAGCAGAGGCATTAACCCACTGAGCCACCCAGGCGCCCCCTCGGAGACATCTTTCACAGTCCTTTGCTCCTCCTTTCTGTAATAAATTTATTAACAAATCCTTTTAGCTTTCTCTTCATAACACATCCACGTGTTGCCCTCCTTACTGGGTTAGTTCAAGCCCCTGCCTGGCCAGGAGGACAGCGACGGTCTCCTACCTAGCTCCTCGTTTTCGCTCTGGGCACCACAGCCTGCCCATTTCAACCCAGGCGCCAGAGTGACCAGTAAGAGGCACGTCAGTTCACTCCACTCGCTATAGTTCCAGTGTTTGTGCTCTCCCTACGCCAAAAACATACCCTACGTTGAATCCTGGTGCCCAGCGCGGGGGCAGTAGCAGAGAGGGCCTTCGGAGGTGCTTAGGGCATGAAGGCGGGGCTCTCATGAAGGGGATTAGTGCTCTGATAAAAGAGGCCCCAGGGAGACCCTTCTGCCAAGCGAGGACCCAGGAGAACTCTGCCAACCAGAAGAGGGCCCTCAGTGGACCAGTCTGGCACCCTGATCTCAGACTCCCCGCCTCCAAGACTGTGAGGGATCGATTTCTGTTGTTCACAGGCCAAACAGTCTGTGGTACTTTGCTACAGCAGCCCGATGGATTGAGACAACACTTCTGCACTGGAAGCTTCCCAACAGCGGAGTCAAGATGCTGTCGGCACCCCGAACTACATACCCACCCCGTCAGTGCTCTCCATGAGACCTGAGGACCGCAGTGCAAGCGCCTCTGGCTCTTTCCTCGGGACTTCTTCTGGCTGTCCGCAGTGATTTCAGGTGATAAGAAGACAGTATGGAAGCACAGAGGAGTGAACGTCCTTGGGAGCAGCCCTTAACCAGTGCTGGAGGAAGGGGGGGATCAATATTCTAGAGTAAGACCCTTCTGAGTTGAGGTCTCAGAGGTCCCAACAGGATGGGAGTCCTGTTACCCTAAGCAGTCACTTGCTCCTTAACAAACGCGAAGTTTGCTCCCTTCTCTTCCCTCTCTGGCTTTCCTGCCCAGGACTGGTATCTCCTAGAATCTCCTCCGCCAAAAATGACTTAGCTTCAAATCCTTGCCTCAGGGATGGTGTCTGAGTGAGTCCAGGCTACTCATTATGTCCAGAGAGGGTCCTCCCAAACTTCGCCCCAAGTCGTCTCCCTCACTGACATCATCTTTTACTGCTTCTCCCCTACACCACGTTGCTCTTGCCTTCCTCCTCGCACACTGGACATTTTTCCACCTTGGAGTCTTGACACATGTTACTCTGTGTCCTGTTAGATTCCTTTGTCACTTGTCACCTTCTTAGTCCTTCCCTGTTCCCATCTCTGTCTCACCAACACTTACTCTCTCCCTAGTCTACCACCTTTTCCTTTACAGCCCTTGACACCACTTGACAATTTATATATATATATATAAAACCTGTCTCTTCTGACTAAACGTATGTCCCAGTCTGTTCAGTCCACTACTGAATCATCAGTGAATAGAATAATCACTAGAGTATACATATCATTACTCAATATTTCATGAATAAATTGCCATTTATTAGTAGCGTGAATCCGGGCAAACTATTTACCTTTTTAAAAACATCTGTCCTTATTTATAAAATGAGGATAGCAATCGCCTAGTAAGTGTTAGTTACTCAATAGATGATGTTTATACTTATAGTTAATACTTTTACATTATTTTATACACAATAGGCATCTTGTCAAGTTATAGTACAAGTAGTAGAAATCTTTCTGGTTGAAAGAAATTTAAGCTATGCTGGTGACATTGAGATAGAATACCTAGAAATAAAATGTACCTAAGCATACACTTAAAACTATAACCATAGCATTGAAAGATGTTTAAGTTGCCACTGCCTTGTTTAGAATGTTATAGTGCTCCAGGGGCGCCTGGGTGGCTCAGTGGGTTAAAGCCTCTGCCTTCCGCTCAGGTCATGATCTCAGGGTCCTGGGATCGAGTCCCACATTGGGCTCCCTGCTCAGTGGGGAGCCTGCTTCCTCCTCTCTCTCTGCCTGCCTCTCTGCCTACTTGTAATTTCTCTCTCTGTCAAATAAATAAATAAAATCTTAAAAAAAAAATAGAATGTTATAGTGTTCCAGACCAGAAATGATCTGAGGGACTCAGTTTGTGCATGGAAAAGATTATCTCAGAAGAAAAACTTGTGGAAATTTAAGTTGGACTGCTGTATATCTTAGGGAAAAGGTCAGATGTTTAAAAGATTAGAAGAATTTGTCAGAACATAGACTGGCAGGAACAAATTTTCTTAATTTTTTTGGTCTTGTTTGTTTTGTCTTTTGACATAGAACAAAGAAGAAGTGAACAACTTGAAAGAAAACCATGATAGCAAAGGTCAGTTTTAACGTGACACGGGAGAGAACGTTTCAGGGAAGGAGTGACAAGGTCATAGCCTCACTGGACAACACAATTCTTCACCACTTACACGAAATTAATTGGGGAGGGATGGTTCTTTACAGCCGAGATACGATATGGTATCCGTGTACAAAAGGAATGAGCTTAGAGATACTGATTGAAGGTGATCTCTATTTTGTTTTCCAAAGCTATTGTAAGTGAGAGCTAAGGACTAAAATAGTAATTGTGATGAGTGCTAAAATTAAAATAATATTGGTAGAAATATTTTGAGATATAAATTTATGATCATGATTGTAAGGCTAATATAAGAGATATGTGGTGGACATACCCTTATTTATGTTTGCTCCCAAAGTTTAATCTTTAGTATAATACACACACACACACACACACACACACACACACACACACACACAGAGGAGTAAACAGTCCAATGAATTGAATGGACTGAACACAGATTCTAGATTCATAAACAGAATTCAATAATATCCCAGTAGCCCCCTCAGACAGACCCACATGGGATGGATTTCTAAGTAGCAACCTAAAGAAACAGTGTGGTTTAGCTATTTGGGGTGACAGGTGGCAGCAGATTCAGAAATTTGGGGGGGTCAGTATCTGGAAAATTCTCCCATCAATCCTGGTTCTTTGATGAAGGCCTCAAGTCATTGCTTTAAGTTATACTACCTATTTCTACATCCCTTCTAATGATTCTGTGAGCTTTCTAATATCCCTTAATAAATCCCCTCCTGCTTAAAATAGCTTCAGTGGATTTTGTTTCCTGCAGTCAAAGACCCCAAATGAAACAAAAGATTAATCTGCTTTATGGAGGTGAAAAGTCAAAATTTATTGAGTAAGATCCCCAAGGAGTATGAATGGAAAGAGAATTTTCAAAAATAATTGCACAGTGGAAAATTGATGGCAGAGATATTTGCAAAAGATGTAGGGAGCTACGAGAAGGCTCCAAATAAGGTTAACTTTAATGTTGATCCTTCAGTAATATTATGGGTTAAACTGTGCCCCCCAAAATTAATAGGTTGAAGTCCTAAACCCGCAGTAGCTGGGAATGTGACTATATTTGAAAATAAGGTCTTTGCAGAGCTAATTAAGGTAAAATGAATCAATGAGGGTGGGCCTTAATCCAATATGACTGATGTCCTTTTTAGAGGAGATTAGGATGGAGACGTGCACAGAAAACCATGAGAAGACACTGAAGAGAATGTGGCCACCCACAAGCCAAAGAGATCAGCCCCACAAAGAATAACCCGGCCAACACCTTGATCTCAGACACTGGAACTCAGAACTGTGGGAAAGAAGAAAAAAAAAATTCTGCTGTTTAAGCCACCCAAGCTGTAGTACATTATTATGATACGCCGAGCAGACTAATTAATACAAGGAAGGAAAAGTGTTTTCAGATGTCCAGCTGAGCACAGGGATTCTGAGGGAGGGAGAAAAGGAATAATCATGGAACTACACTGGTTAGTTCAGAGTCAGTGTCAGTAAGGATGAAAACTGAATTTCACTGGATCCGGGAGGCTCACTTTATAATGAAATGAAGTCCTCCCCACCCCAGAAAGTAAGATCAGAATGAGGTATACATGAAGAAAACTGTTAAATGCAGAATCAGAGCTTTAGAAATCAGTGTTCTCTACCTGGTGTATAAGAGCTCAGAATCGAGACCCCAGAAAATATTACTCTTACATTTTTATCAGTCCCTTTGTTCAAGGACTATCTCATTCAACAAGACAAAAAGGATACTCTCAACAAATCATCTTGGCGATTTTATGTTGACTTATTGTTTTAAAACTATATCTGTGTGACCTTTACTTTGTGGTACATAGTTCAACAAATAGAAATTTTTAAGTAGTTCTCAGTGTCATCTTTTATGAACCATAGTATAGGATTTTTATATTGCTTTGAATATGTTGGTAACATCTGATTGTATGAAACTGATGTCAGATTAATTCCAAAGGGATGTGTACTATAATCAAATACAAAAAATAAGGGTATAGACATGAAGAAATTATTTTAAAAGTTATTATATTCATATGAAATTAATTTGGAAAGTTAAATAAAGACTAGAAATGTGTGTTCACTTTTTCACACAGACTGGACCATAATCCAAGTTTTTATAAAGAGATATAGAAATGTATGGGGTTTTTTGATTAAAATTATTCTCATAATTGCAAAGGTTTTTTAGACGATTCAGGTTATTTGCTTAGCACAGAAACATTTACTTTAGAAAGTACATTTTTAAAATTTTATTCACATTGGCTACATATTCAAGCCAAAGTTTCCTGCCCTTGACCTTAGAGGCTCATCCTTCTGGAATATTTTTTTTATACTTTTCCAAAGTGTTTACTTTCCTAATTACCTCCTGTTATATTAGTTGAGTTCCCTCATGCTGGTCTGCAGAGTTTTGCTAGTCCACTGGTATTTGCACATGGAATTTAAATATTTGCAAGAGTACTTGCCCCTGTTCTTTACTCATCAGTTAGCAAAGTCAAACATCATTTACTCTCAGACCCTGCAACCAGCATGGAGGAAAGGCCAGTCAATCTTTTCCTTTTTGTTTGTCTGTTCTCCGGACAGCATCCGTTTTCAATGCCAGGGTCACTGATTACCCATTCATTCTCCATCCACTGAACATCTACATGACAGGCACAAAATTTGGTCTGAAAATTTAAGGAGTTTTACGCTAATAGATAGAGACAGATGTGAGCAAATAATTACAAGGTGATTTTCCCTGTTCTGGTGTGCACCACCCCTAACGAGCACCCGAGGAAAGAGAACCAGGCTCCAACTTGGAGAACGGAGATGTCATCCTACAGGTTGGTCTGGCATGGTGTGGGGCACCTCAGCTGAAATCTGGATGGGGTACATCATGGGTAAAGAGAATGTGATGGACACATCATAAATGTATTATTCAGCCTTGAGAAAGAAAGAAGAAAGAAAGAAAGAAAGAAAGAAAGAAAGAAAGAAAGAAAGAAAGAAAGAAAGAAAGAGAAAGAAAGAAAGAAAGAAAGAAAAAAAGAAAGAAAGAAAGAAAGAAAGAGAAAGAAAGAAAGAAAGAAAGAAAGAAAGAAAGAAAGAAAGAAAGAAAGAAAGAAAGAAAGAAAGAAAGAAAGAAAGAAAGTCCTGTCATTTGAAACAACATGGATGAACCTGCAGGGCATTATGCTGAATGAAATATGCCAGAGAGAGAAAGACAGATAATGCATGCTATCACTTACCTGTGGAATCCAAAATAGAAAAATTGAGCTCACAGGAACAGAGAGTGGAAGAACCATTGCAGGCCATTTGGGTGGCTTAGTCAGTTATGCCTCTGACTCTTGGTTTCAGGTCAGATCATAATCTCAGGGTCATAAGATCCAGCCCCATGTCAGGCACCACACTCAGTATGGAGTCTGCTTAGGGTTTCTCTTTCCCTCTCCCTCTGCCCCTCCCCACTGCTCTTGCTCTCTAAAATAAATAAACAAATCGTTAAAAAACAAAAGAAGAGGAGCTCCTGGGTGGCTCAGTCATTAAGCCTCTGCATTCGGCTCAGGTCAGCATCCCAGGATTCTGGGATCCAGCCCCTGCTCTGCAGGAAAGCCTGCTTCTCCCTCTCCCACTCCCATTACTGGTGTTCCCTCTTTCACTGTATTGTATAATTGATATGTATTAAAAGAACAGAACTTAAATGTTCTTCCAAACATAGAAAAGGTATGTAAGTGGGGAAGCAATGCCTTCAGAGGTATACATATGTCAAATCACCATGATGTACACTTTAAATATCTTACAATTTTATTTGCCTATTATACCCCAATAAAACTAAACAAATAGGAAAAGGCAAAGAGATCTTTTTGCTTACAGAAAGAAAAGGTTTCTAAAGGAACAACCAGTCCTATTTAAACAATTAGAAGCAATTAAATATTATGGTTTATGATTAAGTAAAAGAAAATTGAAATCAATGCTTAATGATTCCAAAGGCATGTGGCTAACAGCGCTGAGATAGCAATAAGCCTGCAAACCCTTGGAGAGGAACAGTAATTTACTCCAGAGCAATGAGCTCATCCTCATGGCCTGCTTTGCAAGGAGCTCTGGGACCAGCCCTGCCCCTCTTCCTGTGTAAACCCAGTGTCAGTTTCCAGGCATGCTGACGATGCCACCTGCTCCTTGTGGCCCGGCTTCTTCCCCCTTGCTCTCCGGGTAACTGTGAAAAGGCCTTGGCACTGAGCCAGGCAGTTTGCATCCCATGTGAAATCCACACAATAAAAAACACCCTCTGCTTGTGAAGATGGTTTGGGAGCTTGTGTGAGGCCTCAACACATTTTTATGAATTCTCTATGGATTCAACTCCAATTCTTGCTGAGACGTGTTCATTGACATGGCCTTCTGGTGTTGAAATATTTGTATGTAATTTACCTCAACAGATGGTCCAGAGACACACTCACCCTGATTCTCCTCATTTAAAAAAGTGTATTATTTGCATTTTTTCCTTACACTTAGTTTCTACATTTGAATGGGCAGCATTGTTTCACGGCCCCAGCCAGGCAAGTCTCCCAGCCACGGAGATATTCTTGTAGGGTATTTGTTTAAGGAATGCACGTCGAGAACTGGAAAGACGTTGACATTGTGGTAACCGTATCTTGTGAGGCTCTTGCTGGGGAGAATACATTGTATGCCTGGGGATAGGTCCTATTTAAATCCACATGAAACATTGGTGCTTGTGAGCACAGCCATAAATGGCCCAGGTAATATTTTTTATGTCCCCTGTAATTTAATATAGGCTGCAAAAGGGAATATCTGTTACACAGAAATAAAGCATTCTCCCCTCACCTCTCCAAGTCTCCAACATTTCATATATCATCAAACATTCCTGGCGCAACTTTATAATAGATATCAATTTAAAAATGTGTATATGTGCGTGATCTGTTGAAGCAAAACTACAGCCACAGTTTGGGTGGCTGTGATGGGGAACGCGGAACGTCTTTCCTCGTGCCACCAGGATGACTGAAGAAGGGAAGGTTTTCTACTTACCCCAACACGGAAGAACACTCTGCCCCAAATCTGAGAGACGGCGTTTGAACGTGAGTCTTCTGCCTTTCTAGACAGCCTGGCAGTCTGCTGATTTTGTTCTCACCTCAGTCACTTGCTCAGAAGCTCACTGGAGAGACAGTGGAGACAAGAGCAGGCAGCAAGCGTAAGCGTTATTGCTTGTTCTTGTCGGCTTTCCCCTCCCGGCGTGCCCTTCCCTCTGCGGATTTGCTCTGCTGCGGTGTGTGTCCAGGCAAAGGAGAGCTCTTGGTCTTCTCAGAGGTTTTCGATGCTCATCACTCCTCAGACTAAACCCCCTGTGCTTACTTCCATCATCAGTGCTCAGTCCCCTACTTCACCCACACCCCCATCCCAGACAGCTTCCCGTGCCGTAAGGCTTCGGACCTGCTGTGTGGTTAAGAGGTCAGACCCGTTCGCAGGACGACACAGACAGATAAATGGCACGGAAAAGGAGCCCATGAGTAGGCTGAATATATGTTATAGGTGTACTTGAAGGTAGCAGGATGAAGATGACATCTGGCTTCTGGGGAAAAAGGATAAACTAGTTAACATATGGTATTGGGTCGATTGGCAAACCATGTGGAAAAGGAAAAAGGAGTTAAACCCCTACCTCACAACATGCACCCTAATTAAATCCAGATGGACGAACCACTTAAATGTGAAAAATTGAACCACAGAAGCCCTGAAATGAAATGTAGGGGAGTACATGTTGTTTAAACGTAGGTGAATGGGTGTTTTTCCCTATGGAAACACACGGGCAAAGGCAGAAGGGACAGAGGAGTAAATCTGACTGTGTGATGTGCACCTTCTGTACGGTGAAGAAGTAACATTACCGGTGATAGAAATACTTTGTAGTATACCGCCTAAACGCTAGTATTTAACATCCAGGTATCTCCTAATACTAATTGACTCTATCAATATAAAAATGGACAAAGAAACGAACTGGTGTTGAGAAGGACGAATCAACTGGCCAATGTGTTCAAGAGAACTTCTAAGCAAATAAGCATCAAATGAAAAAAAGGCAATAATCAAATTCCATTTTACCAATGAAATGGGGAGTTGAAACGTGTCATCGAAGTACTTACAAGGCTGGGGTTTAAATTGGTTCTTAATGGTGAGCAAATCAGAAAAATGCAGCAACAGCTTTAAAAAATTTATAATTGATGCCAAAGTTCCATTTTAAATAGTTTGTTATGAGAAAATTTAGATGCAATATATTGTTTAAAATTTTTAAGTATTGAAAACTATTTACATTTCAAATTATAAAGATTTATCTAAATAAATGATAGTACTTGAAAGAGGATACTATATATCTAATTACAATGATTCTGTAGCATATTATTTAAAACCACAGGTAAACAAATTACTACTAGTATTAAGTATAAATCATGGGTATACATGAAATTAAAAAAAAAACTGTGTAAAGCCTGATAGCAAGTACTATGTGTAAATTTATAAATACTAACTAGCAAATGAGGCTTATTCTTTATTTTCTTTTGAAAAATGCTTTTTTCCATCAAATAAAAATGTTTTGATGGTGTCATATCTATTTGTACATGTCACGCAAAGTTATATTACAATAGGTATCTTCATAATTAAACTACTTGAAGTATTACTTCCCCTTTCACAAAACTCTTTTGATGATTCCTAGGAGATTTCAGGTAACTAGAGAAGGATAAACAGATCCACTGAGGAAAATGTTTGCTTTCCAAACATTTTTTGCTTATATGTGGCATCTACTTTCTACCCTCCCTGGAAACCACCAAACTCTGTTGACGTATTCAGCGATAATTAACCATTATCCCTTCTTTTCTTTCCCTCTGACTTTAATTTAATTCATGAGTGTACTTCTTATGTTACTTCCTCAACTTCCTAGTAAATACAATGGGAAAACATTCCTATGTTCTAGGATTGTTTGAGAAGTAGATATAATCCACGTGCAACCCACGTTCCTGTTGAGATAATGATCTTTGAAATAAAAAACCAGCTCATTTCCTCCTCCCTGCTTTGGAAATCTGCTGGAATTCTGGCAAGGAGCAGGCAACTTGAATTTTTCCCATTTACTCAGGGCTTCAGATCCATGCGATCCTGCACCCACTTTCCTGTCCCATAACTCATTATCCAGTACATGCCATTGATTTTCCCCGAAAGGACAATCCATCACAGCCATCTTAAATGGAGCAAATAATTTCCTACAAGTGGGGATGACTAAGAAGTTATATGAACTGTTTTTATCCACTATCTTCCCCCCTTGAGACGACCTGTCTTCTCTTCCTAGCTGTCTCCCCTCCGGTTCAGTATATAACAATTACCACTGTATCTGAAGCCTCATTCATTTGCTGCCCTACAGGATTATCTCTTCCAACAATTAGCAGTGGGAAGAACCAATAAAGACTTTGGGGTTTTCCCCTTTCTCTCCTTCTACCTCGCTTGTCCCTGTGAAGTGTGGAATGACTTGTAAAGATTTATTTTTCCACCGAGATTGGTCAGTTTCATTTTCAAAATATCACTTGTTTTCTCCTTTTTATTGCAAGTAAAAATAAGCATGTAATATATAATAACTGCTAATTATTATTTATTTTTTAAAAATATTTTATTTATTTGACAGAGAGAGACACAGTGAGAGAGGGAACACAAGCAGGGGGAGTGGGAGAGGAAGAAGCAGGCTTCCTGCAGAGCAGGGAGCCCGATGCGGGGCTCGATCTCAGGACCATGGGATCTGACCTGAGCCAAAGGCAGATGCTTAACGACTGAGCCACCCAGGTACCACTAATTATTATTATTTTTAAAGATTTTATTTATTTATTTGAAAGAGAGAGAGCAAGCGAGGAAGAGGTAGAGGAGGAGGAAGAGGGAGATCTTTCAAGCAGACATCCGTTGAGCATGGAGCCCAATGCAGCACTCGATCTCATGACCATGAATGAGATCATGACCTGAGCTGAAATCAGGAGTCTGATGGTCAATCGACTGAGACACCCAGGCGCCCCAATAACTTCTAACTATTAAGCATAATAACTGCTAAGTAAAAGTTTGCTGTCATTATTGTTCTTTTCAGAAGTGATTTTAATTTGTCGGCCATTAGGCCCAGAAGACCAAACTACAGAGATTCTCCAGGAAACTCTCAGAAATAAATGGTCAGCAGCCCAGTGAGGTGGCAAGGATGTGCAGACACCAGCTTACAATTTTCTGTGTGATAAAGACTGATTCTTACACGTGTGCTATGGGGAAAGTTTTTACGGGTTTTTGGAGTCTCAATATTAAAAAAAGCACAAGATATGAAATGGGAGTAAGAAGTTACAGGCTCAGGGAAAGCTTCCAATTCCACATCAAATAGAAAACCACGGGAAAGAGACCCGTGTCCACTTTGGAGTAAGACTGTCTACTCGGGATCAGAGGACTTTTAAGAAATGAAGAGGATATGGTTTGAAGACTGCAATTAAAGTTGCTCTTTTAGGTAACATACTTAGAATTTAAAGTGGTATCTCTAAGGTCACTAGACCACCTCCACAGCCTTTATTTTTTATTTTTTTTTATTTTTTTATTTTTTTTAAAGATTTTATTTATTTATTCAACAGAGAGAGATCACAAGTAGGCAGAGAGGAAGGCAGAGAGAGAGGAGGAGGCAGGCTCCCTGCGGAGCAGAGAGCCCGATGCGGGCCTCGATCCCAGGACCCTGGGATCATGACCTGAGCCGAAAGCAGAGGCTTTAACCCACTGAGCCACCCAGGCGCCCCCTCCACAGCCTTTAAAGGGGTCACAGGTAAGCTCGCCGGGGCAGGGGGTCATCGGCATTCCTCATGCTTTGGAGATTAAGCCTGTTTCACCTCTGCTTTAGTAAGGGTTGGTGAACTAGAAATCATGCCTGAAGCTTATCTAACTCTCCCTTGCTGCACCTCAATAGATTGAGAACTAGTTCTATTTAGTTTGGGATTTATGTGTATTCCATTTGATTCAAGGAAGTTAAAAGTGCTCATGACTATTTATCATATCCTAAGAACCTCCTCGTATCCTGAATTTGGAATCAGAAAACATAAATTGATGCCCCAAGTTGATCCTGCCTTCACGGTGTAACATTAAGCAAGTGAAGCGCCTCCCCGAAGCCTTCATTTCTTCCCCTGTACCATGAAAGCCCATTTCATGAAGTTGTGAGAAATGAAATGTGATGATTCATGTGAAGGGATTTGTGAATTAAAAAGTGAGACCATAAATAAATGTTAGTCACTTTTAATGCAGTAAACATGTTTAGTCAACATGATGCCTTGAGTCATTCTTTTTAATAATTTAAAAGAACATGGTACAAGACGGGGTTGTCACGCAGGATTTTGTTTCTGCAATGCTAATCTACCCCCCCATTGTAGATAACAAGACATTTTCCTGGTTTCAAAATATGGAATTATCTTTTAATTTCCTCTCTCCCTTCTTTATTAGCCTGTATGTCAACAATGACTAAATCTATTCATCCGTATCCTTAAAATATCTCTCCCATCTATCCCCCACCTCCATCCCTTGGCTTTTATGTTTCTTTTATCTTCAGCTTTGCCCGAGGAGAGGACCTGTCAGACAGACCAAGGTGTGAACTGTGGCTGTGCAGGTTTCTGTCTGTGTGAACTTAGGGCTGTATGCTGTCATCTTAAACCTCAGTGTTCTCACCTGTAAAATGGGGATAATACAAATCTCTAGTTACAGCATTCCTGTGTTCAAAATCTTCAATGGTTTAGATTTTTTCACTAAATAAACTTAAAATTTCTCAGACAGGCTTTTGATACCAGTCTCCTATGCCCCATTGAACTTTATCTCTTAGTTTTTCTCCAGTCATTATTATCATCCACTAGATTTGGCTGTCCTAACACTAGAGGCACAAAACTTACATCCCAACGGTGCTCCTTAAATTAAGGATAACTGGGGCGCCTGGGTGGCTCAGTCAGTTAAGTGTGTACCTTAGGCTCAGGTCATGATCTCAGGGTCCTGGGATACTCAAGGTTCTGTAATTGGTCCTGTAATTGGGCTCCTTGCTTAGCTTTCCCACTCCCTCTGCTCCTCTCCCCTTTTATGCTCTTTCTCTCAAATAAATAAATAAAATCTTTACAAAAATTAAGGATAATTAATTCTCTGGTTTCCTGATTTTGAAATCGGGAGAGAAAATTTTCCTGCATACATAACAGAATTGTTTTGAGGGAAAATGTGCTAATGTCTATTACAGAATATTGGTATAGGCCAAAGCTACTTATTTGCATGGTACCATTACTCTCGTTGGCATAGCCTTTGGCTTATCATACACCTGGCTGAAATCAGTCTTCCTTCATGCCTCCTTAGTCTCTCTAAATAAGAGTGACTGACTCCAAGTGGAGAGGTGGAATCTCTTCCAACCACTATTCCCTTTCTACCAGTGAGAAACAGAATAAAAAGAAAATGTGTATTATTTATTAACCTACTGGATTTGTTCACATAAAGGTCAGATAACAGATGATGGCAAAACCTTATTCTCCACATTCTACGGAAACTATCAGGCTTTAAAGCATCTAAAATGTTTACATTTGACAAGCATTCCTCACGACCAATCACACATCATTATAAAGTTCTATGAGGAACATTGTGAACGGACTTACTTCTCTTCTCTAAAATATGCCTATTTGCAATATATATAGCACAGTGTCTTGCAAATAGCTCTAAATACATGCTCATTAATGACTGAATTAGAACATATTGTATATTTCTCTAAATGCCTTCCTGCCTAATTAATCACATCAAAATGATCTGTATTTGGGTGACAGGCTTCATAGGGCATTACTTTGTGAGCAAGGACTAGAGCTCTGGGTACTCTGACAAGCCTAGGAAGGGGTGGATGACTCCAGCTCTGACAGATGCCAAGTTCAAAGAAGAGCTGGGTTGGTGAAGCTGGGGCACTGCATCCTTTTATTCAAGGTCACGGCAAGGACGTGGAGCAAACTGTGGGAGGTTGAGAGTGAGCTCATTTACTACTTGCCAAGAGCAAGACAGGTAGAAATTAAAAAACCAGGCAGCCAAGGATGAACCTGGATAAGGTGTCTTAGGAAACAGGCACAGATAGGAAGGGGGTGTCAGGAACCCAAGGTAAAGGCCAAAGTATGTCACAGGGCAGAACACATGGTGAGCTCAGTGACTGGGTGTTGGGAGTGTGGAGTGGATATTATGGAATGAACCCAGTCATAGGAACAATAACAGAAGCATTACCATCTAGAGGATCTGTAAAAACATAGCTTCTTTGGAACTAGTTCCTTCAGCAAGGAGCCCATCAGCAGAATTTACAGAAGTTCTAATTCAACAGGATGCGGTTTTAGGATTCTGGGTGGGTAGCTCACTTGAGTCCTCAGTGTGAAACCCTCTGCGTGGAGCCACCCCTGGCTTGAAGAGGGCAGAGGGGCGGCTGAGAGTGAGAACATGACATACCACCACCTTTGTAATTATTGGAAAAGCCAAAAATGACAAGAGTGAACCACAGCGAGAGAAATTAAATCCCCAAATCAAAGTCAGCTTTGTACTTTCACCAAGGGACAGGCCTGTTTTGAAGAGTCAGTCTTCCTGAGTGACATGTGTGTCAATTTAAGTCTATCGAGAGAGCTTAATTGTTTCTGTGCTTGTTTTGTTTCACTTTATTTATTTTTAAATCTCTTAGCAAGTTGCTTGCTCTTCAACTATGAATAAAAAGAGCAAGAACATTCTCAATGAGAGCATATGTCTTCTCAGCAAGAAGTCCAATTCCTCTGATAAACAAAAGAAATCTCGGTCTCTCGTAAAGGAGTGCCAGTTCTTCACAGAGCGAGGGCATGAATTTAAATTACACAGAGGGACAACTGGAGACTCATCTGGCGTGAACTGTGCTGTGACGTTCCAGCGACCATTGCCGAAGCTGGTGCTGTTTAGAGGGTTATACATAAAAGATCCAGGAAAAGGGCACAGAGTGAAATCTCCTTGTTTACAGATGACATAAAGCATTGGTGGGAGGAAAGGCCAAGATAATAGATATAAAGAAATAGCTATTCCAGCAGTAATTTTTGTATGTGCTCTTATCCATTCACTTTAGTAAATGGCACTGCGTCTACCTTTCAAAACTTGCGACTGTGCGTTATTTCCATAGCACCCCCCCCCAAAAAAATTCCAAATATCAGAATGTCTCCTGATTATTTGAATAAATATATTCTGGCCTTCCCATGAGGATTTTGAGAATCATGCCACTCTTTGAGAGGCCGTGTGAGAGATGATTGAAGTTTGAAGATGATGGCAACAATCCCAACATCTTTTAAAGGCAGTTCTGTTATCATATGCTTTTAATCAGAGATATATTTAATAGAAAACAAGTAATGCACAGTGCAGTGCATGGTTTACTTGGAGAAAAAAAAGGCCCTCTTCCCTTGGTGGTGACATTAACTGATTTTGAATACCTGATGCAGATCATTTCATCTGTTCTTAAGTATTTTATGTTTCTTTTAAATAAAAAAAGCACACTTAATGAGTTAAAGTAGCACCCACAAAAACTGAAAGTCAAACTAATTTTCAAATTATACTTCATGTATTCTGGTAAAGAAATGGAACCAGGAGTATGTGTCAGAAAGAACTTTGTTTATGATAACAAGATAAACATCGCTTTATTATTAGAATCTCATTGTAAACATGTATTTTTGATATTATTTATCATGTTTTGGCTAATAACCGGTTTATATTATCTTAATTAAATTTGACCCATTCTTTGCAATGTATCTAAATGTTTAAAAATATATAAAGTAATAATTAAAAATACTCAAAGTAACCAAAAAGAATTTTAGTAAATTGATATTTGCCTGGGTTGACTCAATTCAAATTATTCATATAATTGTATAATCCATCCCCTCAAATATATCATTTTAGTAAATATTTGTAAATTGCCTAAAATTTTTGGTAAAACTTGGGCTCCTTTTTTTAAAAAAGTTTTTAAAAATAAATTTTTAGTAATTTAGTAATTTAGTAATTTATTTATTTATTTATTTAGAGTATGCTCAGGGGGAAGGGCAGAAGGAGAGGGAAAGGGAGAGAGAGAATCTCAGGAAGACTCCTCATTAAATATGGAGCCCGAGGTGGGGCTAAATCCCAGAACCCTAAGATCACGACCCACGTGGAAATCAAGAGTTGGGCGCTCAACCGACTGAGCCACCCAGGCTCAAACCTTGGGCTCCTTTTGAAAGTAAATTATCTTATGTATTTCAGAAATTTTAGACTAACTCAATCTTTGCTTCAGGAATAATAAAAGTTTCTAAACTCTGTCTACATGTACAAAATCAGTGTCAGAAGATAAGCTCTGCATTGTAACCAAGGCCCGGGGCTATCTGTGAGCATTGGGGAATCAAAATTGGACAGTTAGCAGTAATTGTGACATCCATAGAGTCCTGTTCTCTGCGTGCATCACATCACCCAAGAGAAGGGCCTGCGGGTAGACGAAGTGAGCCGTGTGAAGGGTCTCTCCACACTTTCTTTGTGCAAAACAATTTGAAACGTTTTGAGGGTCCACACCAACCTTCTTAGTAACTTCATTATGCAGTTCAACGATGAGAATAAATTGAAAACCAATACAATTATTTTATACATGAGAATCTAAGGTTCTGAAAAATAACAGGTTGTTGTAAAGTCACATGTGCTACTGATGGAAAAACTAGTATTAGAATTTTGTTTCTTTTTATGATATTCCATGATGAAAAAGCTAGAAAGCTTGTAATAAAATGGCTGAAATAATCAGACTTTCTGTAAAATGAGTGGTAAATTCAGAGAATTGACCTAACAGCTAGATTTCAACAAATCAATTAGACTTTTTAAAATATATTTTATTATTATTATTTTTTTATTTATTTATGACAGAAAGAGATAGCAAGAGAGGGAGCACAAGCAGGGGCAGTGGGAGAGGGAGAAGCAGGTTTTCCCACAGAACAGGGAGCCTGATGCGGGGCTCGATGCTAGGACCCTGGGATCATGACCTGAGCCGAAGGCAGGCGGTTAACAACAGAGCCACCCAGGCGCCCCTCGATTGGATTTTCTTAAAAAACAACATGAAACAAAACAAAACAAACCAAGAACATCTAGCCTATAATCTATTGAATAAAACTTATTTTTTCATAAAGAAAACAATTACTTTTAGGTAATTCTAAATGGTCTCTGCTGACTGCAGTCCATTCTGCTCAGCGCTGTGGGTAATAGTTACGGTCCTTGGGAAATGCACTTACTTTTAATGTTTGGTGAAGCAGCCTCATGGTGGACTTAACACGTCCAGAAGGATGATGCAGGCACGTTGTCGAAATCAATCTGGACATGTCGGGAGGCTGCCGGCAGCTCATGACACATTGGAAAAGCTCAATGATTCATGTACAAAGATGGGAGAAAAAAGTCAACAAGACCCCTTAAAACTTGTACTTGTTTTTTCTGACCAGTACATCTTGGTTCCAAAAGCAGTGTGTGGTACATAATTATCCTTGTCAACACAGATTCATCAAATGTGGGGAAAATACATTCAGGACACTAGAGATAATTCTTTTTGGCCAATCCACATGGTATTGATTTGCCAGAAGAAAACATTTATATATATGTATATGCATACATATATATGAATATATATTCACTTTATCTATAAAAATACATATGTATTATATCTATGCATATCTGTTATCCACTGCAAGTCCCTGGTCCTATGATCCTTCAGGAATAATATGATCACAGAGGAAAATTCCTTCTCAAGATCTAACAGTGCTTGACAGTAGGACACACACATGAGCTTCATTTGCTGTGACACTGCAGTGACCTAACAGTCTTCTCTGCTGCACTTGGCTGCTTTTTTTGTTGTTGTTCAAATGAAGATAAATTTCAATATTTCGCTTGCTTGCATAATTTGGTGTCCCATTCCAGACTCTCAGTAGCTCTTCCACGTAGAAATTATTGGGCTATCATTGTACAGAAGCTGGTGTGCTATTCTTAGGCTTCTGTGCTCCTCCCCGGCCTTGTCTTGGTGGCATCGCCGTTACAGACCCATTAGAGAGAACAGAACTGCTGGTAGTGCAGAATGCTGGTGACGGATATGGGGGCTCAGATTGCTGGAAGCATACATATTTAATGAAGCAAGCCTAAATACAGGGTTATAATGTTTAATAGCCTAAATGGGGCAAAAAGTGTAGATGGGAAATTATCTTCATGTCACTAGATTCTAAACCCAAATTAAGAAGAAAAAAGAAATCTTTGAGGTGACAAACAAAAATTATTCTGTGACAATTTTCTATCAATATAACAAATAAAATTTCCTATTTATGTGGTTAAATGATTAATGTGTGGCTGCATTATTTATGTTGTAGAAATTGTTGTTAATTTTATGCTCCAAATGTATGATGTGGGTAAATTATTTCTAGGGACAAAGCACATTGTCTATAAAGCCCTCTCTGAAATGTTGCTTCCTGAATAACATTGGTATATCTGGACTTTGCATTTTCACTTTTACATTTTTACTTCTCTGAATAATTAAAAATTTGAAATTATCAAGCAAAGAGAGCAGCATGCTTCTTATTTTCACATAGTAGCCTTTTTTTCATCAAAAAATGATATCTGAGAGGTAAGAAGAGATGCTAAAAAAATGTGCAGACTGAACTAAATGATGCTCCCTTTAAAAAAAAAATTGTTTTAGGGATGCCTGGGTGGTTATGTCGGTTAAGCAACTGCCTTCTGCTCAGGTCATGATCCCAGGGTCCTGGGATCGAGTCCTTGCATCAGTGTCCTTGCTCCGTGGGGAGACTGCGTCTCCCTCTGCCTGCCTCTCCCCCTGTTTGTGCTCTCTCTATCTCTCTCTGACAAATAAATAAAATCTTTAAAAGAATTATTTTTATTTTATTTAACAATAAATATAAATAATGATTTTAAGTAATATCGCTGCATTTTTAACCTGTATTATTGTATTTGTCATTATTCGTATTTCAAATTATTTCAAATTTGGCCATTGCTGTTATGTCATATGTACAAAGATGACTTTTGTTATTTTAGTCCGATGTCATCCTGATGACTGATGTCCCAGGAACAGCTTTCTGTTACTGAAACTTGAGTAAACTTTGTGCAAAATGCTTTGGGAATGTGGAATTTACTTGTCCATATTGCCCGTTGAGGAAATTTGGTATATAACTTATCTAGTGTCTAGAAAAACTCCTTCCCCAAAAGAAAGTTCCAGATGACAATTCAGTGTGGATTGCTGACCAGTCATGACATAACCAATGACCACTGCTGAGCATCTCTGACCTGGGCATCACTGACAATTGCTGAGATGGCCATGAGTGACCATCTCAGACCTGGACATTACCAACCATGCATTCCGTGGGCATCATTATCCATAGTAACTCTTTGAAACAGGGATACAGACTCATAGTTAAACTGAATCGCTCATAGTCTCACAGCTAATAAGTAACAACAACAACAACAAAACATTTAAAATGAATTAGATTTCTGGTTTTGTTCTTTTAAAGATTTTATTTATTTATTTGAGAGAGAGAGAAGGAGAGAGCACAGAGGAGAGGGAGAGGGAGAGGCAAACTCCTCGCTGAACGGGGAGCCCAATGTGGAACTCGATCCCAGGACACTGAGATCATGACATGAGCTGAAGACAGACTCTTAACTGACTGAGCCACCCACGCGCCGCACTGTTTTGTTGTGTTTTGTTCTTGTTTTTTTAATGAAGGAATTGGGGGTCTTTAATTGCAATGAGATAGTTAGGTCCAAAGTATATCGTGATAAACAGACATGTACCACAAGCATCCATATATGACAGCTCTGAAGCATTAAGCTGGAAGTCAAGACTTATAACTCAACTCAGAATTCAAATAACTTCCTCATGCTGACATTAATGCCAATACTTTTTTCTATTTCATAGCCAAAGTGTTCTTGCATATCCCTCATAATTTTCAGAGTAAAAACTGACCTTGCATAACATTTTGGGACAAACCACACAAATATTTTAGTAGATTTTCCTCTTTAGATAATGCATGAGATAAATGGAGGGAAGTAAGGATGTGTAGAGGACATTTGTTTAAAGAAAAAGCTTTAATAAAAAATTTGTAGTTGTGATTTATTTTAATTTTTAGTACACACTTCTTTTTAGTACATACATTTTTAAAGCAAGGGTGGTTAGCATGTTCACTGTGATAAGATCAACATTTAATTAATCATTTGCTTTCTCACGACCCTGAAAGCCAGCAAATTTTATGTTTGCTATTTTTTACGTATTACTATTTTTCATTCATATTACATCTACAGACCAGCAAGATCTAGGGGTTAAAAAAAACTACAAAATGAAGTGCCAAAAATAGGTTATCAAAGGATTATGATGTGAGAAACAATCTTGACAATAATTTGTAGGTGAGTAAAATAGCAGAATAAGAAACATTAAAAATCATATTGCTAGAACGTGGGAGATGGAGACAAAATGTGATTGTGGCTGCCTGTGGTTATCCCTCTTTGCGGATATGCCCAACATACTCACCTTTTCAAGCTTTGCTGCTACTTGTCACCTGGCCGAACACTAACTGGACCTGCCATTGTTTCTCTTTTTTAAATTTAAATTTGATTAGCCAACATACAGTATATCATTAGTTCAATAATTCAACAGTTGTGTATAACAACACCCAGTGCTCATCACATCATGTGTCCTCCTTAATGCCCATCACCCAATTTCCTCATCTCCCTACCTACATCCCCTCCAGCAACTCTCAGTTTGTTTCTTATACCGAAGAGTCTCTCATGGTTTTTCGCCCTCTAATTTCTTAAAGTTCTTCTCTTTCCTCCTTTCACCTAAAAAATCAGTTAAATACAGTTACTCACAGAATTAGACAGGGATTATCTTGCTAAACAAATGCTCTAGCTTTGAAATTGTATTACAGAGAACAGTAGATTAAATTATAGAAAATCTCTCCCCAAACGAGTTTTCCAGGGTGATGTTTGGAAGCTTCGGTCTTCAAAACAATGGGAGGATAATTGCAGTTAGAGAACAGGTGAACTGTTCTACTGGAATTGAGAATGCATAACTCATGTTAACTAGGATGCGTTTGATGTTCAAAAATTGAGTTCATGGGGCACGTGGGTGGCTCAGTGGGTTACACATCTGACCCTTGATTTCAGCTCAGGTCATGTTCTCGTGGTCAAGGAATCAAGCTCTGTGTCTGGCTCTGGGCTCAGCGGGGAGTCTGCTTGAGATTCTGTCTTTTCCCCACCTCTGCTCCTTTCCCCACTCATTTGCTCTCTCTCTAATAAATAAAGGAATCTTTTTTTAAAAAAAATTGAGTTTATTTGTTTCCATTTTGAATAGGTACCCTTATAGCGACAAAGGCCAGAACTTAACACGTGACAAGTCTGACAGTCCAAATTCCCTCCTCCTCTTTCACATAAACCCTCTTATTGTTCACCATTTTATAGTCCCACGACAGCCAGGGGGTCCACAAACAGCCTTCTACCCCTAAGTCTCTCCAAAAACCAAAATAGGAAAGAAAAGTCAGAGAATTTTACTGGGTGATCCCATTCTTAAAGAAGGGAAAGTGAACCAAGTCATGAAAATAATAAAAATTGCATGTTCTTCTTCTCCTCTATCTGATGCGTTCAATGCTGAGAAGTAGGTAGCATTTCTTTCCCTTCCAAAATGGCAGACATTGAAACTAACATCAATGCTCAAACCACTGGAAAGGAAGGAAATAATTGACACATAATCCATCTTTACTAGGTTTATAATATTTTTGCAAATAACGTGCTTCAACTAAATAATAATGTTAATAGAATTTTCCATTTATTGAGAACTATGAATAGATTATTCCACTCTATTTCCGCACGATTATGAGTTCAGCATTTATTTTAAAAAGCATTTGTAAGGGGCATAGTAGGAGCCAGTGCCCTCCATGATCTATCTGCAGGTGGATCAATGAGCAAAGCAAAGCAGGTTTCCTCGCAGAGCTTACCTTGCAGGGAAGGAAGCCAGGCAATCACGCACACATACAATATGGAAAGTGGTATTCACGTTAGGGGACAAAGACGTGAAGTAAGGGAAGGGACTCGGGAACCTACAGGATGGGGCGGGAGGGATACATTAACTAGGATGGTGAGGGAAAGCCTCCTTGATAAGGAGACAATTAAAGAGAGACTGATGGAAGCGGGGAATTGGTCCGGTGACCCTCTGCTGGGAAAGCCAGCAGGCTGACAAAAGGCTGCCCGGAGGTGGTTTACGCTCCGTGTGGTCAAGGAACAGCAAAGAAACCACTGTGGCTGCAGCCAGTTGACTGAGGGAGGGTGTGGAAGGGGAAGAAATGGGAGATTTGGCCAGAAGTTAAATCATGCACAGTCTTGTAGAATCTAAGCTCATCTCTAATGAGGCCCGAGATGGGAAGCCACTGGGAATATAGAAACTGAGACTCAGAGAAATTAAGATATTTTCCGAGGTCACAAGGCAAGGAGAGGCAAATGGAGCTCCACCTGTTGGCATGACCTGTGCACTAAGTGAATATGCTATGCATCCAACAAAGAAACGCAATCATCTCAGTGTGATGCTGGGGTTGTTTAGGGGAGGAAGGGACTGACTGTGGTCTAGTTTTCAGAGATACCATCACAGGGAGAGTGGGAACAGAGCCATGACTTGAAGAATGGAGAATGCTTTTAAGGCAAAAAAAAAAAAAAAAAAAAAAAAAAAAAGAGGATATTGAGAGGATCATGAGTGAAGTCACGCTTCAGTTAGGAGACTAGTTTAACTTCAATTGAATGTCATGTTGAGTTTAATAGGAAATAGCTCTGGAAAAGTAGGTAGGAGTTAGAGAATAAAGATATAACATTAAACCTTTTTTTACTTTATTCTCCAGTCAGTGGGGAAATACAGAATTTTGAATAAGGGAGATAGAGATTTGTTCAAAGGCAAGTTTTAGGAATTTTGGACAAGGAAGAGTGTGAACACTGAGTTCTCGGTAGTTAACTGGAGGTAGCAAGGAAAAGGAAGTGATGAGCATGGACGGAAATGAGAAGGACCCCTGAAAGGAACGTGCTATCAGCTGGGAGTGGTGACGTCGGTAAGAACGTTCCTTTCCTTGCGTCTCCCTTGCAGGCATTCCAGTAGGGTCTTCCCTAGGCTTTTGGACTATCAGTAGTAGTTCAAAATTTCCCCCAACACTGATTTCAAAAATCCTGAAAATGTCTTTGTTGTCTTCTTCTCCCCTTTCCTTCTGCATTTCATTTCTTGGCTGTGTAACCTGTATTTTTCTTGTGTTCTTTGTGTCTGTGGCCTCATCTAGGTCCCCTTGACCTACCGTACAGTGTAGATGCTTCTTTCTTGCCTGGATACTTGGATGAATATCTAACTTGTTTCTCCCATCACATCGCTCAGAGCGTTCCTAAGAGCTCTTCAAATTGGCCCAATATTCTTTTCTAGGAATATCTCATTGTTCCTGAGTGTGCAATGTAAGCTCCTACCCAAAAGGTTATGGTTACATAAACATAACACTTTGGTTTTTTTTCTTTTTTTTCTTTTTGCCTATGCTTTCAGTTCCTCTCTCCCAAACACAGAGCCTTGTGTGTGCAAAGTTGTGCACACGTGTATGTGTGCACGTGCGCACACACACACACACACACACACACACACACACACACACACTGCTCCATTTCTACCAATAGCCCCAACCATTAAAAAAATGTATATTATGAAATCTTGCAACTATAGATGAGCTACATAGGCTAGTGTAATGAAGTTGTGTATTCCAACTACTCAGCTTCCACAATTAATCAAATCACGGTCAGTTTTTGTTTCATCTCAACTGTGCTGTGAGGAGAGTGCTATGCTCCTCCTCACTGTCATGAGGCCAATGCTCATTATCCTTTCTCCTGTTTCCACTTCTCTTTCCTTCTTTCTCCCTACCCGCCCACCCTTCAGCATATATCAACCCTTCAAGAAAGTGAACTACAGGGTCCAGCTATCTCTGGCACAGCTAGAACCAAGACTGCGGAGGACTTTGGATTCCTCCAACCTATTTGGGTTAAAACAAGACAAAACAAACTCGGAAAGGCCTCTGACAAAATACTGTAAGGGCCTACAACTAGAGAAGACAATCTGTCAAGAGGTGAGGCCATTTCAAAACCACCACTGCTCCCACCTTTGTGTCTTGACCTGCAACACCTTCATGTCCCTTGTAGTCACCTTTTCCCACCTCCTGAATCACCGTCATCTTCTCCCTGAGGTGCTAAATTCCTGTTTCCTCTGAAAGACTCTGGTGGCTTGCAGCTTTGGCTTAGATGTGGCCTTTAGTTGTCTCCGTCCATGACTTACCCACGTCATTTCAGTTTAGATCTGCCTGGACAGAGAAAAACAAACCCACAGGTTCAAAACCTGGTTGAGGAGATGATACCCTTTCATGTTATCCCCAAGTGTCTTATCAGTAGAGGAAATGATCCGCCATTTTCCGGTCTAAGGATATGAGGGCACTATGTGATTTCTCAGGGCTGTGAGAGCAATTCTCTGAGGATGCTTGTCCAGCATTAAATTATCGAATGCCTAGATTGCAAAGAAAATAATAGAACTAAGAAACCTGAACTTTTATAGATCAAGACCCCAGCAGCAATTGTAACAGGGCTGGTTATGAGTTTCTCCATCTGGGCAAATAACAAGATGTCCTGCAGCTCTGCTTTTGAGACTTCTCCTTCTGTAAGTCGTCCTGTCCAGAGTAAGGGAGTAACAAGAAAACAGCTCTGTGTTGACCTTAAGTTCTCCCACCTCTGGTGAAGGTGTTGTTCAGGTCATACGTGTCCCTTTGAATTTTGTAAAACAACCCAAATCACTGATAAAATTTCCTTCCCATTGGATTAGTCTTCTGGAGCTGCAAATAGCCTTCTGATAACCAGAAATCGATCTCATGAAGCTCTTCTAAATAGCAGAGTTGATAACTGAATAAAGCTCTCCCCTTCTTACAGTGGAATTCCCATTTTAGGAACATCCATATCTCAACCATACTGAACATCAAGACACCTCCTAGACCAGAATGGAGACATGGAACACAAGCAGATGTCCTCCTATGCTAATACACAGATGGTGATACATGTCACCAGGAAAAAAGAAGGGAAACTGACTTCACAAGCCTGGTATTTCCTAACTATTGAAGTTTCCATTGGGAAGCTATTAGTCAATTCTAAAGTAATATTCCCCATATTCTTATCTTCAACAGTTGGACATTTGTTTACATGGGCAAGGTAGCATTCCCTTGGTATCACTAATCACTATTAGTTTTTAATCAAATAACCATTTCTACGCCCTCCTGGCATAACTATCTAATACAAAGGTTAATAAGTAAAGGCATTTTTTTTTTTCAGAAGTTCTCTTGGACTAGGTAGTAATGTAGTGTCTTCAAAATTATTTAACCTTTAAATTCTACAGGTTACAAATAACATTGATTGTCTGTGGATAATACATTGCATAAACATAATAAGCATTCTGGTTATCAGAAAGTACTATACCTAGAATCGAGCCTTCTGAATACTTTTGTGTCTAGTTACAAGTAATAAAAAAAAAAGCTTATTTACTGAATATCTATTCTGATACTGTCCTTAAATATGGTTGCTCTTTAATACAGCTTATAAAATTTTCTTATACCCGTTTTGCAGATAATTTGCAAAGCATGATGCACATGCATTCAAAGTACTTAAACATCAAACAACATGATTTCTAGAATACACTTTTCTTCTGAATTTTTTTCTGTGGCACTTGAGTAATATTCTGAGCAGTTATAGGTTAATAAATACTGTAAGCCACAAATTTGGTAAGTGGTTAATTATTTAAGCAAATAACAGAAGTTACTTTACCTACAAAGAAACTGAGATTAGTCGAAGGCAAGGAGACATGAGATACGAGATCTCTGTGCTGGATATTCTAATTCTCTCCCACCAATTCTACTCTCCACTCTTTTTCTGACTCTGCTCTGTTCCAGAAAGCAATCTCTATGGGTAGAATCAACCCACCTCCCCCACCCTGTGTTGTCTGGATGGTGCCACCTGAAAGACAACAGCCACGATCATAGATGGCAGGAAGAGAGAGAAGCCAAGTTTTTACTCTTCCGGCTTCTCCCCATTAGTCTGTGTTTTGGTTGTGGCTGCCTTCCTCTGCCCAGAGCAAGACTACTGGTCAGCCTTCCACCAGCATCTACAGCTACCAGTTTTTATGTTCGACAAATGTACCTTTTCCTTGGTCCTTCAGAACTGGGATGGTGATGCTTTCCCCCCCTTACTGACCCCAGGGTTCTTACTGCCCACAGTTAGCTAACATAAGCCAACTAACACCATGACAGATTAGCCATTTCATTAAATTCTATTAAATCTTTTCAGTTCCCCTCTTGAGAGTACATTGATTTCTTCTGGGACTTTGGTACGGAAATTGTCACGGCCCCAATTGAACAATGGCCCCAGGAAAAAGACCTCAGAGTTGAATTCTGATATTGGGTTACTCTCATACTGGATGAGTGCACTGATCATCTCCTTGCCAGGGGATATAAGGCATCATGATCTGTGGCATATGGTAGCATATGGTGGTGTTGTGAAGGCAGGCAGAGGGCAAGGTGTTCTGAGAGAAAATAGATGTGATTCAGAGCCACTACAGTTCCAGGGATAAGAGTAACAAGGAAGGCATGGCTGGCTATTTCAGATGGCCATGGAGAGAATTCTCAGGGAGTTGGACCAACTGAAAGACTCAGATACATGCCCAACTCAGGGCATGAATGGAAACTCAGAAGGCCACCAAGACAGGCTTAAAGATAGCCTTAATCCTCTGTCGCTACACCAAAAAGAAGGGTGAAAATTAGGCCCAGGTCCCAACTGCAGTTATCACATGATTACAACATTGATGAATGTGACCCTCCCGGGTCCTCCTCCCAAAGGATTCTGAAGAGAAGAAGGATGCTACTGCCACATGGGATGGGGACACATGGGCAGATAGAATTGATGTTAAGAGCTTTGAATCCCTAAATCTCCCTGAGGGGTCCTTGTCTTGACCAGGGATGTCTCTTCTCACCACATTCATGGGTCCCAGGCCCACAGTGAAAGTGAGATTCCAGAGCAGCCCAAAGAAGAGAGTAGCAGAGGTGGCCTTCTCAAGAAGAAAAGACTCTATATACTAGACAAGCTGCAGAACATCTTCAGTTTGAATTAACAGAAAACTGGGGAATGTGTTGGAGTGGATTTGGTAGACCAAGAAGGATAAAAAAAGATGTAGATACACCCACCTAGAAGCAAGGATTTAATATATTAACTCAAGCAACTGGGAGTGGCATTGATAGATTACTACGTTAGTTCATTAAGTCATCTCAGTCGATGGGCTTTAATTGCAAAAGCTGCCAGACACACTCTACATCACAGGTCAGCCCACAGGCCAGGTTGGGCCAGCCAGCTTGTTTTCATAGATAAAAGGTTATTGGAACACAGCCACAACCATATTAAGCATTATCTGTGGAAGCTTTTGCACAAAAACGGCAAGGTTATATGGTTACGATAGGGGACACAAGGCCCACAAAATCCAAAATATTTCCTATCTGGTGCTTTACAGAAAGTTTTCCCATTGCTGTGTTAAAGGAATCAAAAGCTCTAGCAGAAAGGCGTGTTGGAGTGGACTGATTGGCTGCAGCCTGCTCAGCTACACTTCCCATTCCCTCAGCATATCTCTGGCATGGCCGGAAAATGCCTCCTGCACCAGGACCTGAAGAAATGAGATAGTGTCTCTCCTCCAAGCGCCACGGGTGGCATTGGGTGAGGTTGCAGTCAAAATAGATACAGGGGTTGAGTGCAATAATGATTAGTTAGAATGATAAAAAACGACCACAACAAGTGAAATGTTTTAAAAGCTGTGAAATAAAACTAACATCACAAAATCTAAGAAAATAACTTTAAAAAATAATTAACTTTTTATCAATTTTTAACGCTTCCCTGCGCCCCCCCACCCCCAATTGGGAGAGGTTCTTTAAGTTCAGTTTAGTTTTGCTGCATAAAACTTATTTTCATAACAGTAATTGCAGCGTGGTAGAGGCCAGATGGTGACACCTCCCTATCAGATAATGTTTACCTGATTACCATGGTAAGCTTCAGGTATCTGTGGTTGTGGCTAATTCATCACAAACCCCTAGGGGCGACATAGATGGGTAGCCCTTTAGGTTCCATTTGACATATATAATTGAATAATTCAGAGTCTGTTAGATTGAAATTGACTTGAGTTGCTTTAGTGGGGATCGGCTGTGTCTTGCTCACTTTCTGAACCAAGTCAATTCACAAATCTGATGTTCCTCCATTGATAGGAGGTGAGGTTACTTGAGGAAGAACCGTATCACAGCCCACTTCTAAATCGGAGAATCTTCCTACAAGGCTTTCCTTAAAAGTACCTTTATCCGTTTACCTGAATGACAGGTTAGACTCTCTCTGTTTCCAATGATCTTCTGAGATTCCACCAAGATCCATTGCTCAAAGTAGAAATTTGTGAAAATCAAGTGGTAAACATTGTTTTGGCCCAAATCTGTCTTTGAGGGGTCCAATCAAACCACAAGCCCATCCTGTGGTTATTGTCTCGATTCTAGAATATATAGTGAGAACAGATATTCTTAGGAACATGTACAGTCTCCACATGGGTTATTAGACCTGTGATGAGCTATAAATATTAGGATGGATCAAGTGGAAGCCCTGAAACTGTCTCCTTTAACCCTTCATCTTTCATGGTAGCAATCTAGAAAGGTTATTGCATCCATGAGGACACAAAACAACATGGTGCATCATTGAAGATGTGAGGGGTTCAGAGTGTTTCCTAATGGGTCTCTGTAGGATACTCCTGATTGGTGAAAAAGCCAGGTGGGCTTTGCAGAATGACTAGGGATTATTAAAAATACACCTGGGGGGAGATATCAGTTCTAGTAATGATTACAGGTGCATTATCTCTACTTGATCAAATAAAGACAGCCTCTGGCATCTGGCATGCAACTTTTGATGTAGCACCATGTTTTCTTTTCAATCCCCTTCAACAAAGATACTCAGATCATTTTGCCTCATGAACCCTGGATAACAGTCTCACTACCCTTTATTACATCAGGACATTGTCAATTCTCTTACTTTCTGCAGAAATGTAAATTTCAAGTACTGCAATCATCTTAATAGTGCATTGAACACCACCCTGTCCATTCATTGATGACATTGTGTTAACTGGATCTGGTAATTGGGAGGCAGCAAACCTCGGTGAGAATATATGGCAGAAGAAAGACATAAATCCCATGTTAGCCCAGGGCCTGACAAATGGGAGAGGTTCCAACAAGTCCAATGATATGGGGATTTTAAGAACATTCTGAAAGAGCACCTGGGTGGCCCAGTGGGTTAAAGCCTCTGCCTTTGGCTCAGGTCATGATCTCAGCATCCTGGGATCGAGGCCCGCTTAGGGCTCCCTGCTCGGCAGGGAGCCTGCTTCCTCCTCTCTGCCTACTTGTGATCTCTCTCTCTGTCAAATAAATAAATAAAATCTTAAAAAAAAAAAAGAATCTTCTGAAAGACAATTTTCTATACCTTGCATTGCCTACCACAAAGACAGAGGCACATTTCCGTAGGTTGTTGTGACCCGTTGACCAAAACCTCTTACTCTGACACATATTTAAATGGAGTCTAGATCAAGTAAAATTCTCTGGCAGCTCCGGAATGTAGTAGAAGGGGCCTTACCTCTTGGTTTTGATGACCTGCAAGTGTCAACAGCAGATACAGAAGTTCTAGAGAACCTCTGAAAATCCCTAGTAGGAGAATCACAGTACTGAATCTTTTTTGTTGATGAATATTCTCCATTTTAAAAGCAGATCCTAGCACTGAGCAACTGACCCTGTAAACATGTAACCAAATGACTATGCAAGTAAATTGCCTGCAGTGAACTGGTACGTGATCCATCAAACCACAAAATTGGTTGTGCACACAGCATTTTATTGTTCAATGGAAACGACATTTATAAAGCTGGCTTACACAAGTCTGGAAGACCTAAGTAAATTCCATTTGTGATTAGGGTGTGTCCATTGAGGAAAATTCCCATTTCTACATACCCTAAATACAAGAGCATAGAGCAACTGCATCTGATTTTCAATTACCTGTACCAACTTTGAATAGACAACTGAGAGAAAAGTGACCATTAGTTATTATTAGTCTTTTGAATAACTTATTCGTGAGGACAATATTATCTTTGTGGAATGGTTTTACGTGGTCAAGACATGGCTTCCTCTTATTAACCTAAATGACTTTATCCCAATCCTCTTTTACTCTTAGCAACTGAATTCTAACAATATTATTCCAATGAGTGGTACATTTTTTAAAAAGATTTTTAAAGAAAATTATTTACTTGAGAGAGAGAGCACACAGGCGCACAAGCAGGAGAGAGGGGCAGAGGGAGAGGGAGAAGGAGACTCCCCATTGAGCTTGGAGCCCAATGCTAGGCTCCATCCCCAGGACCCCGAGATCACGTCCTGAGCCCAAGTCAAGATACTTAACCACCCAGGTGGCCCAGTGCATTTTTAAAAAAAATTTTAATATTATTTTAAATATTATTTACTGTCTTTGTTTTTTATTTTTTCTTTTTATACATTTTTTATAATGTCTGATGTACTAGTTTTACTTTTATCACTAAGTCTTTTAATTACTAAACAGCCGTTAGGTTTGTTGTTAAAAAAACTAAACTGTTATGTGACAGATTTCAATTTTCTCGTTCTTACTGAACATGCAGATACCCACATGCTTGCGTAGGCACGCTTGGAGTAGCTCGTCCTAATGCTTTGTCTCTTTTCATGGACATAAGCTGTTCTATACGGAACCCTCTTTGATAGCCCAAATATTTTCATATTTCTTAAAACAAAGTTCCCCTCAAGTTTGTCACCACCTGTAATTTTGACAGTCCTCCTGGGCTCAGATGACTCTTTTGGTATTCTTAACAGATCAATAGTGATTAATCTCCTTCAAATACCCGGAGTCATCCTGAGTTGTAGGCCTGCTGGGTCTTGGAATTACAGGGAAGTGTGTGATTCAATCTTGAGCCTTGTGTTCTCAGTCATGTGTCACCTACGGGGAATGAAGAGTTGCTTTCAATGAGGGTTTTTGTTTGTTTGTTTGTTTGTTTTTACCTTCGGACTTGCCAGGAGTTAGCATACTTTCAAGGAAATGGCAAAAAGACCAAGCAGTAACTCAGGGTGACAGAAATCTGCTGTACGCTCCTGCCTTCTGGTCTGTATTTCAGTGGCAGTGAAACAATAGGTCACTGAAATGGAGCCCAACACATTCACAGGCCGCCCTTTAGACGCCCCCCGACCCCTGAGTATTCCTAAACATGCCAGACACATGGACAAGAAAGCAGTATGGAGAGATGCGAAAAGAAAAAGCAGGATTCCTTTTAGAAGTTTTGCCTAATTTCTATACCTCAAAGTTTGTTTCTCTCTGGTATTTCCTGTTTACCATGATCATGTCTATTCACCAAACACATTTCTAATAGACCCCTGCAAGTGTCAGGAAGTGACCTGCCCTCCAGCGGCCTCCTCTGTAAGCCTGCGTGTGGACATCTGCTGTGAGTAAGCCTCGTATCCTGCACCGTTCTTGAGGTGATTAGCCTGCTCCTGTGGTTTCCTTCAGGTATCTATTATCACAGCGAACTCGAGATGTTTCTGAAAATAGTCTCTTACCTTCTCTGCTCTGACACTCAAAACTGTTTTTCAGTCATTGCAGTGAATTCCACCCATCTCTGAATTCATCTCAGTAATTCTGAATAATGTGTGGAGAATCGAGCTATGTGGATCCCACTTACACATGTACAGGGTGACATAGAGACTCTTCTCACACTGTTTCTATTTTTGAAATATGAACATTGCTCTTGTATGCACAAAGATAAGAACCAGAGTCTGAAAAATAAGTCAGGCAAATGCTGCATAATGGAAGCAGATGATGTTTATTGAAGGCAGAGTTTTCCTGAGTCTCAATTTAATTATGCTCCCCCCCCCACAAAAACAAATGAAGCTATTACTAGCCACGTATAAGAAAAGGCCATCTTTTCTCGTCTTCCCCGTCCAACTTGCCTGTTTGCTTGAAGACTCATTCCAAGGGGATGGGGAGTATCCGTGCCCAGATGAGCATCCTCGGGCACGTGCTTTCTGCTTGACTTCACACCTCTCCACTTTGACCACATAGGAATTGGCAAATGACTTAGTGACACTGCTCAGTCACAGCTCAGCGAGATCTTCTCTCTGGTCTTGACTCCTTGAGTCCTAGCAACCTGGGTAGGTCTCTAAGGCCTCCAGCTGACTCTCGTGCAATCTATTTCCCTAATATGTTCTAGTTCTTCTCAGTGGGAGGTTTGGTGAGCCACAACTTAGTCACTTGCTTTATGAGAAGGAGAACTGCTATTTTGGGGCACACCAACTCTGTCAGTCAGATATTATTATTATTTATAGTGGAATATAAGACAACTGAGGGTTTTTCTCTTTAAATGAGTTGCTTGCCCTATTTTAAGGAATTTGATGAAGCAACTGGGGTTTGGTCTTATTGTGTTCTGAGTTTAATGCACACATACATTTATATTATGTCTCAGGTACTGTCTTGGGTGCTTGATGACTATGACAAAGAAACGAACATATTTTCCATGATACACAATAATTCTTTGAATTAAAAGTTTATAAAAAAGATCATTGTTATAACATCTATGTCAATTTTATTACCTAGAACTATTGAGAATTAAAATAATGGGAATTGGGTTCCTGGTGACTCAGTGGGTTAAAGCCTCTGCCTTTGGCTCAGGTCATGATCTCAGGGTCCTGGGATCGAGTCCTGCGTCGGGCTCCCTGCTCAGCGGGGAGCCTGCTTCCTCCTCTCTCTCTACCTGCCTCTCTGCCTACTTGTGATCTCTCTGTCTGTCAAATAAAAATAAATAAATAAATAAAATAATGGGAATTTATTGGCAGTAGATTATATTAGTGTCCCCATTAGTCTGTTTGGGCTGCTATATCAAAAATGCCATAGAAACAGTAGAAATCTGTTTTCCACAGTTCTGGAGGCTGAAAGTCCAAAATCAAGGCACAAAAGTGTAAAGTCAGCATAATTCTTAATATTTGGTAATAACTTATACTTTCAGGACACCTTGTGAAACAGCATCTTATTCGATATTTACAGCAAATGTTCCAGTATAGATGTATCTCCACTGTGAAGGTAAGAAAATTGAGGCTCAGATAGTTATGTAAGTCACTGACAATCACTGACAATCAGGAAACAGAAGTATCAAAATCAGAATTCAAATACATATTCCATGTACTAGAGATACTTTGCTCCTTCTTAGTTATTCATCACCCAATTCATGGTTAGGAGTAAGGCTTTAAAAGGTTAAATTATATCTCCAAATGCACTCAGTAGATGACAGCTAGAACTCTAATCTACATCTTCGAACTCTTGAATAAAACTGTATTAATGTGTTGGGAACATAGGGATGTGTGTGTGTGTGTGTGTGTGTGTGTGTGTGTGCACATGTGTGTATGTTTTTGTGTATTTGTGAACACCACTAACACTCCATCTATCCCATAATATCGCCCAGGGACATTGTCATTAAAGTTAATTACAGTATTTTGGTATGTATTGAAGGTTTCTAAATAAAATATCTCTCAAGCACATATGGTATTTGTAGTCTCTTGGGGAGACAGACATTACTGCAGCTCATCAATATTTCTGGTCCTTCTTTCCTTCTGAGCTTTTGGGAGGATAAGACTTTCCCACCCTCTTCAAGTTAATATAATTGAGTGATAGAAGAACACATCACTTCAAGGCGGAAGCATCTCAGAGTTGACACGTTAGTTTTCATGCTCTTTTCTCTTGCTCCGGCAAACCTTGAAAACTTGCATTGAGACTCATAATAAGGTGGTGGAACTTCTGTTAGCAGAGATATAAAGCAGATTAACTCAGTCACTGCATGAAGACTGAGCAACAAACCCTTCTATTCAAACCAGTGAAATTTTGAAATACTCCTGACTGCAGTGTAACACTTAGCCAATACTAATTACCCTTAGTTAACTGCATCTGTAATTTGATTGAATACTCCAGAAAGATGTGTGTTCTAATGTATTGATTGTCTAATATGTGCCTAAGCAATATATTAGGAACTGTATATATCATGGAGAGTAAGACAAAAATATGACATCTGTCCTCATGAAATATCTTGGGTGGAGGAGCCATCTGATCATTTTACTTTAGGATTATAAAGGAGCATGAACTGAAAATTTGCTAAAATATATAAAATGATAAAAATGTCATTTTCCTTTTTAAACAAAATAGAAGCAGTTTTAGTATTTGAGTCATTATGGTGTTTATGACAGTATTAACTATGCTTTGTGGGAAGGGACAGGTGAAATGTAGGTAGTAGGCTTACCAAATGATTAGTGGAGGGCAGTTTATGGGTGTATGAAGTTAATAGACCAAAGTATCATTATGCTAAGAGCCAAGACACAGAGAAAACAGTAGTGAGAACTGCCTACATTGTGTATTTCTGTCATTAAGCTTTCTAGTACTCCCCACATGGGGTGTACACTTCGTAATTTAACTTTTTAGACATTGTTTTTCTTGGTTCACTTATGTAAGTCGGAGTTCACTCTACGTGGTCAATTTTTACAGTTAGGTCTGTAGTAAGTATTGGAAACATTAGCTGAGACAGATACCAAGCAAGTTATCTTATGATCCATGGTGAAAGAGTTGACACTTATTCTCTCTTTACGATCTCAAGACAGCATTCCCTTTTGGTATACGATAGCTCCCACCTTCCACCTGCATACACCTTTTAGATGATGAACAAGGTGAGTCAACAGAGGTGGATATGGCTAATCTTTCCAATCCTGTGTCCCCATCTGATGAAATCAGACAATCAAAGGGTTTAATAGTTTGGAAATGTCCTCAGAATTTTCTGATCAAGCACAGATAACAGTATGTTTGAGATGAAAAAGATTCCACCAAGTTTTTTTTCATAATTTCATTGTTATTTTTTAAATTTATTTTAATAGTATTGTACATGTTTGGGGGTAAAACTCATTGGTAGAAGTTGGAGATAGGGAAGAATATCTTTATTTTTACATTAATATCTATTGAAATAATTTCCATCATATTCTGTGTACCTTTGTGTTTCTTTGAAATGCAGTGACTCAATGTGAGACACTTCAAAATTTTGCCTCCGCAATGACAATATCTAATAAATAAAAATTGGAAACAATGGAAATGCATATCAACATTGAAATAGATAATTTGTGGCATGTTCATACAAAAGAATACTCTCAGTAATGGAAATTATTGAGCTACCAATACCTACGACAATATGGATGATTTTCAAAAATTAATGTTGAGTAAAGTATGTCAGACATAAAAGTAACATATTATTCAAAGCGTACAAAGTTCAAAAATAGCAAAACCAAATTACATATGATATTTTAATATTATTAATATCAGTACAAATACCATTAGAGAGTACAGTTCTAGGTTTCAGAACATATGGTTTTCTGTTAACCATATGGTTAATTTCTGATAATTTCTGTTATTGACGAGGTTGGTCTTCATGTGGTCAGTTCACTCTGTGATTTTTCATCACGCTGTACTTCTATGATTTGCATAGGTTAGTGGATGTTATATGACAGTGATGAATTAAATAAACTAATACTTTTTGATACTTATGTCCTTTCCTAAGGCATGTAATGTCTTATTATCTTCTTAAGAATTTTAAATCCTTCTAAGTTACATGATTTTTAAAAATATTTTATCTGCTTAAATTTTATCATGTTTACCATTTCATTGTTTTTTATTCTTTCCTCCATCTCTAGTCCCCCATCTGGGGTTCTTTCCTACCTGCCCAGAAAACACCCATGACATTTCCTTTGCTGTGGGTCTGTTAGTGATGAATTCCCTCTCTTCAGTGTTTGTGAAAGAGATACTTTAATCATGGTAAGTTTGAGGTAGGAAATTTTGGATATAGAATTATTGGTTTATTTTAGGACATGGAATATATAATCCCATTTTCTTTCGTCTTCCACATTTTTATTGTAGAATAGTTAGCTGTCAGATTTCATATCTCCTGTAGCTTTTTTTCTGTTTTTGTTTTACCATATGAGTAAATGTGGCTTTTCCCCCCTCTTTCTCTCTTTTTAAAAATTGTTTTCTTAGGATTTCTATGGCTTCTTGAATCTGTATTGATGTCTTTTATAACATTTGGAAAATTCTGCAGTTATCTCTTCAAACATTGCTTTGCCTCCAACCTCCCTTTCCTCTCTTCCTAGGACCCTAACACCCATACGGTAGGACTTCTTACTAACCATCGTCTACGTCTCATATCCTTGTTTATGCGTTCTCCATCTTTCGTCTCAGTACTTCATTCTGACTAGTTTCTTCTTATTTATCTCCCAATTAATTATGTCTTCTTCAGTTGTGCCTATTAGACTACAAGTGAATCAATGGATTTCTTCATTTGAATTAATAATGGAATTTTTTTCTGGAAGTTTTAGAAATCTTTTCCCACACTTCTAAGTTGCATATTTTTCTTCTTGAACTTAACTAGAGTGGGTGTTTTAAAGCTTGTGTCTGAAAGGACAATCTTTATCCGGAACCACTATGGGTCCGTTTCCACTGTCTCATGCCTCTGCTGGTGGTCGTGTGTGGATTCCTTGCAGACCATGACACTGTGGTGCAGGCCGTTGTGAATAGTTCACACTTATGACCACACAGGAGTACTGCATGCGTTTCCATATTATGTTTAGCATGTTTTTCATGCTACATGAAATGTGTTTCGCGTGGCACCAACTATAGTTAATAGCTTGCAACAACTATAGTTAAATATTTACCTATTTTATAGATAATAAAACTACAGTGCAGGGAGTTTAAGTGCTTCATATAGACCCGATAAACGAGGAAACTCCATGAATTTGATCCCAGGGAACATTCTCAACCTCTCCGCTACCACATATTTATGAGAAGCAAAACAAAAAATGAACAAAAAACCCCTTTCCTATTATTCATTTTACATACAACTTCCTAATAAGCAAAGTAATTGATAAATAAAAATTAGATCAGAAAACTCTTTATTTGCTTCACCTGAAACAAAATTTTACTTTACTTAGCAAGCCCTTTGCATCGTCTTATTAAATTCTCACGACAATGCTATGGTTACATATTTGATATCCCCATTTAATAAACGAAGAGACCAGCAGAGAAAAATTAGGAAACTTATTCAAATACCCACATCCAGAAACAGGCAGAATAAAATTTCAGAATCAAATTAGTCTGACTCTAAAACGTATGTTCTTTAATTCTGTACTATGGTTTCTCTCATATGCATTTTAAAATAAACAACTGATATTTGACATTAGATTTTCATACCATTTTTTCATATTTCACTTTTTTCACTGAAAATAGTAATCCATTCCATGCACTGACCACGCTTCTGCACCCAACAACATACACAGATGCATATTTGCAATAAAGCTCCAGCACTGATGGAAATCTGAGTGTTCACTTGCACGGTGAGCTACCTCACTGGCTTTTTACAACCAAAAAGCTTAGCCTTAAGGTGGCATAATTTTCAAGCTCCATTCAAGCCTGCAGAGCAAGAAGCACTAACTCATCTTTTCAAAATGTGCTTAGAGAATGTCTTTGAAAAACAGCCTGTTGTATGTTTCATAAGGGCTCTGGAAAAAATAGTATATTCCGATAAATTTCATATGACTCTAAATATGGTAGATAAGAGATATAAAATAATGTTTTTAAAGGACTATTTTTTTCATTGACTTTATCTTTCTTAAATGCTCAGAGACATGAATATATGAAAATTTGTGAATAGCAAGAGACATTTTATGCTCTGAAATCAAATTAAATATCCTGAAATGCCAACTCAGGTTTGACCATATATATTTCTGTTACAGGTTTTGCTTTCTACTTCACCTCAAAAAGGCTTGCAAAGATCCAAAGTCGAGGAATTGGCTTATGTTGATTTGGTTTCTTCTTGCTTCAGGGTCTTTGGATATGAAGTCATTTCTGTTAGGACGCTCTCCCCAAATGGTTTGTCTCTTTCCAACCTCTTCTTTGGCCAGGCTTCATTCTTAGAGAGTTGGCCTTATTGTCACCTTCTCTGAGAACACTTTCTGAGTTTTGCCTACTCCTCGCCCGCTTGACCTTCATCCTGGGAAGTAACACTCCAGTGTGACTGCCCAACACAACCTCCATCGCTCTTCAATTAACCACAAATTCCTGTCGTTAGTTATTTATGTCTGTCCTTATCCTCACTGTGATTTTCTTGAAACCAGCATCTGTTTCATTTTTTTTAAATAGTTTTATTGAGATATAATTCATACACCATTTTTGAATCTATGTTTTTTGTAATATTCACATGACTGCACAACCAACACAAACTTTGTCCCCCCAAAGTAAGCTCCATATCCATTTGCATTCTATCTTCATCTTCATCCCATACTTTTCAATCCCAAACAACCATCATCTTTGCATTATCTGTGATTAGTAGAATGGTAGATACACAGTAAATTCTAAATCAATGTTTACTTTAAAATACAAGTAGTGATATGTATTGGTTTCCTACAGCTGCACTAACAAGGTGTCACAAACTGGATGACTTAAAACAACAAAAATTTATTGTCTCATAGTTCTGGAGGCTTGAAGTCCAATATCAAGTTGTCGGCAGGGCCATGCTCCCTTTGAAACTTGTAGGGGAACATTTCCCTCCCTCCTCTAAGCTTCTGTTGGTTGCTGGTGATCTTTGGTGTTTCTTAGCTTGCAGTTGGGTAACTGATCTCTGCCTCTGTGATCACAAGGAATTACCCTGGCCTTCACATGGCTACCTTCTTTTAAGAGCATCACTTAATATTTGTTTAGAACACACCCTGCTCCTGTATGACTGCATGTTAATTATTTACATCTGCAAAGACCTAATTTCCAAATAAGGTCACATTCAGAGGTACTGAGATTTAGGAGCTCACTATATCCTTTTTTGTGGGAAGAGGTACATAAATGAACCCATACCAGAATAGATGAATGATCAATAAAATCATTCACTATTATTCGCAAAGGTTTTTATCTTAAAAATGGTATTAATAGTATATGATTTTTACTTCTCCAAACAAAAATCATTTCACAGCATGCATGTTTTTATAGTTATACTATGAACCACTCTGATAATTTGCTCACTATAAGATACTCTCAATTTACTTGCCATGAAATTATTTCTAGTGCAGCTTGCTATGTTAGATGGAAATTAACTGATAGCATCTTAATCCATTTTTTTTTTATGTTCCTACTTCCAAACTATGGTCTGCAAATTCTCTTTGCTATAGCTCCAGTGGAATTATAAGTGGAAAACTCTACCTATATACCCCATATCACACTTTCTCATGTAAATAGTGCTGCCTGCTTGAATAGTTCAAAGTAGCACTATGTTACAAAAATAAAAGTGGTAAAATTTGGTGACATATTTTGTATCTTTTTCCTTTTCCACATGAAACTTTCTGGTGAAATCTTGAGATTACCTTTAGTCCAAGAATTATTTTGGTACCCAAAAAATAATTCTCAACCCATGAGTTCTCATTCTTAAAATAGAATCATTGACCAATAAAAAACAAACTAGCTCTCTTCTTGAGAATTGGAGCAGACAATTGATTTGAAAACTATACAATATCACCTAGCAGATATCAATAGCCAAGCCCAGTATGAAAAGTTGTTAATAGATTGATGAAGAAAGGAACATAATATAATTTTAAGGATATGAATTTGGGACTAGGGTTGTGGTTGCCGGACAAAGGGGGAATCCACAACTCTTGGAAGTTTGTGTAGAAGGAGCATAAACGATCAAGGAACCAGGAAAGAAGATTCTTCTGGTCTATATTTATTATGTGTTTATGTAACTCTAATTACTTATAGGCAATTTACAGGCAAGTCTTTAGGATCATATCTCCAAAGGAACTAGCTTGAAAAAATGTTCAAATACATGTCTCAGTGCGCATTAATCTTGTGATGCCTAATCTGATCTACAAAAGAAACTCTTATCTGAATCAAAGGAGAAATCCAAAATAAATCACAAGTAGATCTACTGTTATATTTTGTAATTTTCATTTTATAATTAGTTTTTGATTTATAAGATGTTACTTTCTGTTGGTTTCAAGAAACTTGATAGCTTAATGTTTTGATTGCCCTGGTTCTTTCAAATATTTCTTTCACATATTAACCTGTTTTTGCCTTCACTTTAACAGAAATATGAAAGAAGAAAATCTCCTTTATTACAACATAGCTGGTACAAATTCTTTTCAGATGTATTTTGGTTAGAAGCATTGAATTCTGGTCCCCAATTTGACTATCTTTTTCTGATATCTATCTCAATCTTCTTCTGTCTGCAATTCTTTCTTTTTTTAATTTTAATTTAACTTAATTTAATTAATTAATTTTTTTTTTTGAATAGGCTCCTTTACCAGCATGGAACCCAACTTGAGGCTTGAACTCACAACCCTGAGATCAAGACCTGAGCTAAAACCAAGAGTCAGGTGCTCAACTGACTGAACCACCCATGTGCACTTTCTGTCTGTAATTCTAACAATTTTTTCTAAGAATTTGGTATTTTATATAGAAATACTGAAAAGTCTACATTTGTAGTTTTCTTCATCATTTTGTTCCAGAGCTGAATTAAAATGGATTTTAAAAAATCATTTTACTAATTTTATGTTTTAAAAATATTCAATGCTTCCTTTTTCCTTATGGCAGGGGAATGGTTCTGGATCATTTGGGAATTGCATTTGTAAATAATGCATACTTATCTTCCTTAAGAATTCTTACAGTCTAGCAGTTTAATAAAACAGACGTGAGGGCGCCTGGGTGGCTCAGTGGGTTAAAAGCCTCTGCTTTCGCCTCAGGTCATGATCTCAGCATCCTGGGATCGAGGCCCACATCGGGCTCTCTGCTCAGCAGGGAGCCTGCTTCCTCCTCTCCCTGTCTCTCTGCCTGCCTCTCTGCCTACTTGTAATCTCTCTCTGTGAGTCAAATAAATAAATAAAATCTTTAAAAAATAAAAAATAAATAAAAAATAAATAAAACAGAGATGTGAACCAAAGAACCGAAGGGCTAAAGATTGGGTGTGGCCAGAACATTGGTAAGGCCTGTGCCATTTTTGGAAATTGAGATTACTTACAAATTTAATACATAGACTCTTTCTCTCCCAAAGTTTTACTTTTCATATTTGACCTGGATATTTAACAGAGAAAGCATAGCAAAGAATAGCTGTCTGAGTGTTTCTGTAAGTAGATTAATGAACTTAATACAGGCACAAAGTAAAGAACACTTAGGTATCCATTGAAAAAACATTCTTCCTGGATTTAAGTTCTGTTTAAAGGTTGTATTTGTCTGCTTATTTTTTAGATAGCAGATAAAGATTTATAAGAATTTAAATTTGTGTCCCTCCTCTAATTTTTAGGCCTAGAATTCTTTGGTCAACTTGAGAAAAATTATAGCTCACCTACTATTTGTTTTAAGGATAAACATAACAGTTCTTTTTCACTCTTATCAAATTTCAGACTTTTTTAGAAGCACAAAAGGACCAGCAAAAAGATAACATTTCTTGGAAAGAGAATCTTGCTTAGAAAAAGGAGTCTATAAGGTTTTCGTATGTGTATTTTTCTTTCTTTTCTTTTCTTCCTTTTTTTTTTAACTGTAAGAAACTCCTGTAAGTGATGCAGTAGAGATTTAAAATAATGAGAACCAAAAGATAAGAAAGGCCAAATGGTTTAAAGTTATTTTATCTCTGGAAGTATCCCAATGACAGCCCAGCCCGACATTAAAACAATCTACATTGTGTAGTAGAACAGTTAAAATCAGTGTGGCCATCTGGAAACATTCCAAGCATTATGAATTGATGGCCAAAGACAATCCCCTTTTAACAACTGGGCACATTCACACAAAACCTCATGTCAAAGTCTATGGAAAAGAAAATGCTCATATAAAAAAAAAAAGCAACAGGCTGAAGAAGAGGTTTCTTTACATGTAGGAAACAGTCACAGCAAAAAAATAACTTGAAAGAGTAATGGTGATGAAAATGAGAAATTTCAAATTACCAAAGTCAGGTCCACATGAGAATTGCACCTAGCATTATTTAGACCTGTGCTTGACTAATATTTTTTAAATTATTTTCCAGTACAGAAAAAAAAGGAATTATCATATGACATATCACTCTGCATGAAAAACTCAATAATTTTAGAATCTAAAGTAAAAATAAGGGGAAAAAAACAAAACAAAACAAAACAAAAAAACACCCTGTTAGCCTCCTATACAATTATATCACTGACCCAAAGTGTGAGCAAAAGTACCACCAAACTCCTTTTTGGAATTGTGATTAATCAATAAGAGTTCCGTACTAATTAATCTTTAATTTTGTGTTTTTGAAAATGAAATTCAAGTGAATGCAGCTAAATCATGTTTCAAGGTAGAATACTTAAATATTGATGGATGTTTTCTTTACGTGATTAGCAGGAAGATAATTTTTAAAGTGGAAAATGTAAGATAGTTGTTGACGAACAGTGTCTAAAATGCTCAAGTGAGTCTGCATAACACATTCATCGCCAAATTTGGTTTTGCTTCTAGCATCAATGCTTAAAACTATTTTTAAAGGCAATTAAAATTGTATAGGTGGCATAAATCCAGAGAAGAACAGCTGTCCCTATTGATACACCAATTGTTCAGAAGATACTCTCATGGTTATTTTCAACATTCCGTGTTCACTATCTTTAAGAAATTTGGAAATAAATAAATCTAGAATATTTAAAATAAGTAAAGCTTTATACAAAAAAGTATTTTGTAATATTTTAAATAACATCAACTAACAATTGATCCTGTATTAGATATGGTTTAAGGAGTATAGGGTTTTTTTGGATGCTGTTATGATTTATTTTGTAATTACCATTAATTTGCATGAACAAGTACCCATTTGTGAATAAAATTGCTTGATGGTCTATGAGAAAGCATCAATGGACACAGCTCATGTATTACAGAGACCGTGGCTGCTATTAATTGTTGTCACTGCTATCTTTAGTATGAAGCCCTGTATAGAACTGGGGACAATAGACTCTTAGGATGAGTGAGTCAGATTTTTCCATTGTCTATGACCCTTCTTTATTATGACCTAACAGTTATTGCTTTGCTATTTCAGTACCATGACATAATTCATTATATGATGAATTTTGTTAAAAGCCAGGCTCGAGTTGCCACAAATGTGGAATCTGTCCCCCAAAGAATAATAGACCTTAACACAGAATCACAGTAAAATTTCATTTTATGTTTAAAAAGTTTATTACACTTCTTGAGCATACAAATGCCCCTTTTGCTACTATCACAGACATATCTCAATAATTCTGAGTAGAATATTCCTAGTATAGGAGCCTCAGGGTTTATTTGCAAAAAAGTGAAATTGGAAACTCTATAGATCTGTGTCTGATTCCTAGCTCTAGATCTTATTTGAACTCTAAAGTACTTTTAATGATCCAGGGAAATCTTCTGATTTGCATACCTGGAAGTTTTTGATTGCTGAGTTTAAAAGATAAAATCAGTACAAAAAGCTAGTATTGTGTCTGGCTCAATATAAGCAAAATATCTGGAAAAAAATAAACCTCATCAATGGGTTTTGTTTTTTTGGGTTTTGTTTGTTTGTTTGTTTGTTTAGCACTTCCTTAATTTCTGGTCCCACATAATGCTTCAGGCTCATCTTGCTTGCTCTTCTGACCCAGTCCTAGAACCAGTCATTTCTCCAAGGAGCCCTGGAACTTGTTAGTGGAAAACGGCATTAGAACCCAAGCTCTGATGGGCTCTTTGCTGCAGAATATCATGTCTTTTGGGCACTCTCAGTTCACAGACTAACCCATGCATATACACATGTCTATAAATATTTCTGTATTCAACAAAACATAAGTTAATACTGACTTCTCCAATGATCCATATAGATAATTCTAGACTCCCAACAGCCCCCCACCCCCGGCTTATCTGCATATTGCCTCTCCAACAGTGAGGAACCTAGCTCTCATCATCCACTGTTTATTCATTTGTTTACTTCATTGTTCAATTTCAGTGTTCATGTGTAGCAGTACCAGAATTGTTAGCTCATACCTTAATGGGATATACTTCATCAACTAGACCACAAGGGTTTTGGGCAACTGCTTCAGGCTTTCATCTTATAGCTGCTACTCATTTGAAAATTTACACTTATCAGTAGTCCCTTCCTCCTACTTCCTTCAAGGGATGTTTCATGTATTTTTAATGCAATTGCATTCTTTTGTGACAGTTTGCATTCTTTCCTAAGATTCCAGGGCATCCAAGTAATTTTTTTTATTCAAAATAAATCTGCATGCATTGAAATTCACTATTTGTGCTGTAAAGTTCTAGAGCTTTGACAAATGCATAATGCCATGTATCCATCATTACAGTTTTATATGAAAAGTTTAGTACCCTAAAAATCCCCTGTACTTTAGTTTTTTATCCCCTTGTCCCACCCCGAAGGCCTGGCAACCACGGATCATTTTAGTGCCTCTATAATTTTACATTTTCCAAAATGTCTTGTAATTGGAGTCATATATGCAGCTTTTTCATATTGGCATTTTAACTTAACAATATCCACTTAGCTCTCCTCCATGTCTTTTTGTTGCTTGATAATTCATCTCTTTTTATCACTGAATAATACTCCATTGTATAAATGGACCACAGCTTGCCTAACCGCTCACCTGTCAAAAACTATCTTGGTTGTTTTTCTTGGGTTGATATGGATAAAGCTGCTGTAAATATGTGCAGTTTTTTGCAGACATAAGTTTTGAAATTAACTGGAGAACTACTTTGAAACACAAGGGTTGCTGTGTATGGCTCTACTATTATATTCCCATCTGCAATAAATGAGAGTTCCTGTTGCTCTACAATGTCATCAGCTTTAGGTATTATCATTTTTTTTGGATTTTTAGCTATTTTAATTGGTATATGGTGGTATCTCATCATGGTTTTAATGTGCAATTCTGTGAAGACAAAGAAGGTTGAACATCTTTCTTGTTTCCATTGAACAATCTGCATCATCTCTCATGAGGCATCTGGTCAGAACCATTGCCCCATTTCCTAGTTAAGTTTTTTTTTATGTTTTTTATTTGTATATTTTGAATACAAGTCCTTTAGCAAATATATGTACAAAAATACAGTCTCCTAGTCTCTGACTTGACTTTGTATTCTTTTAAGAGTGTCTTTTTACAGAACACATGTTTTTAATTGTAATGAAGTACACTTATTTTTTTTTTTCCTTTCACAGATGATGCCTTTGGTGTTGTATCTAAATACTCATCACCAAACCCAAGGTCACACAGATTTTCTCCAGCGTTTTCTTCTAGAAGTTTTGCAATATTTGCAGTTTGTTGACATCTACAAAATAGCTTATAAGGTTTTGCTCAGAATAGCAATGTTTCTATATATCAATTAAGGAAGAATTGATGTAATACTGAGTTTTCCAATCCTGGAACATGAAAGATCTCTCCATATATTTAGATTGTCTTTTTTTTTAAGGTTTTATTTATTTATTTGACAGAGAGAGAGAGAGCACAAGTAGGCAGAGCAGCAGGCAGAGGGAGAGGGAGAAGCAGGCTCCCCACTGAGTAGGGAGCCCGACGCCAGGCTCTGTCTCAGGACCCTGGGATCACGACCTGAGTAGAAGGTAGATGCTTAAACAACTGAGCCACCCAGGCACCCCCAAATCTTTGTTAGCTTTCTTCAGGGTTTCTGCATGTACAGCATCATATTTTATTAGATTAAGACCTGGATATTTCATTTTTTTAGTGCTATTGTAAAGAACATTTTGTTTTTAATTTGAAATTCCTATTTTTCATTGCTGGTATATAGGAAAGCAATTGGTGTTTGTATATTGACCCTGTATCTGATGGCCTTGTTATAATCAGTTACTAGTTGCAGGTGCTTTTTTGTTTGCTTTTTTTTTTTCTGTATTTTTTATATGGAAAATCATTGCATGTACAAAATAAGACATGTTAATTTCTTCATTCTCAATCTGCCCAAATTTTATTTTCTCTTTTTGCATTAGCTTTAATGTGGTTTACCAGTTAATATGATAATAAGGTTTCGAAGGTAGGAAAAATATTCTGTAATCTTATGATTAAAGGTCACTATTTCCGTGCTTCTATGAGCTTTGGCCATGAATTTCATTATTGTCTCTAATCTTCTTCCTGACAGCTTGGTTGAGGCAGGAACACTAGAGTGTTCTGCAGTTGGGTAATTCCCTTTCCCAGATAGGATAATTCCCTGGACTTACTTCATAATTATCTTTTTCCTCTCACCCCACTTCTCCTTCCCTCTCTCCTCTTAGCCACAACCCAGCTAGAAACACTGATATATGCCCCCTCCTCCCCCCCAGACTCTTCTCTATGAGAAACGGGTAAAATTCCTGGGGATAAATCCCCAGAGAGTGTGGACCCTCCTCTAAATCATCAGCCTCCAGAATTGTCTCACTCTCAGGCTAGTTCATGCTCTGACTCCAGCAATTCATCAAAGTTTCATTTCAGCATTCCTAGACGTTTATGGCTCCAGTGGCTTCTGCGGCAGGTGAGCTGATCGAGGCTGTAATTCCTGTATTTGTCTGGCGAACCTCCTTAATTTCAGAGTTTCAGTTTAATGGGGAGTACATGAATTTGATAATCAGTAATTTCCAGGCCTGTGGATTAAATGTTCCAGTTTTCTAAGCTTTTCATCAAAACTCAAGATGAAACATTTTATGCTCCCTGAATAAGATTCATTTTTTTGCAGACAAATTGGTGGTGTTCTTTAATTCGTAACAAAACTCTCATGCTAGATATCAGAGGAAACTGAAACTGAAAAGCAAAGTATAAAATAAGCCGTTGTGTGACTTTTTGCACAAAGTTGAAGTAAAGAGAAAATAGTCACAGTTGACTATCGTTGTCAGGAAATCTTACGTGTTAAAGGATGTTGAGATTCAAAAAGTACTATCCTGGAAGGGGAGTCATGTTTACTGAACAAATTCTCCTTTCCCATGTCCTCGTTTGTCTAACAGACCCCAGAAATGTGAGTAGTGTTTCCCTTTTCCAGATTAGGAACTAAGGCTTAGAGATGCTTAACAGGTTGTCCTCGGGTCATAAAGAGATTTTGGGTCCAAACCAGGAGCCAATCAAGATGTGGACCCAGATCTGTCCGCAGAGTCCAATGCTTGGGTCCTTTGTCTTCTGAAAGAGTCGGATACTTTCCCTTGATATGTTTGACAGGAAAACTCTGAGTTCTCTAACTACATATATAGCCTCAGATAATTGACTTGACATCTTCTGATTTAAATTGGGTATAAAATAAGAAGGTTGAAAGATTCAAGCTCATTTAAATTTTCTATGTTCAGTTAAATCAGACACGAGTGACCTTTATGAAAATGCTTTTTATTAAAGGTGTGTTGCTTTTCTTTATACTAGTCTTTTTAGAAAATGGACAAAACAGTTGATATGCTTTAATGATTAGATGCTTACTATGTGTTTCCTCAGAGAAGCACCTAGCTTTGTCCCAATTAATATATTTTTTATAAAAAAAAGCAGTGCCTTTCAAATTCAAATGCATATATAAATCACTTGGAGATCTTGTTAAAATACATCCTCTGATTTTATATGTCTGGCAAGACGCCTGTGATTCTTCAGTTCTAACCAGTTCCAAGGAGATGCTGATATTGTTTGCGTAGGGACCACGCTGATACGGCAAGGGTCTAGACTCCTGGAAAGATTTGATGATGCTCTCAGAAGCACCTGGAGCTTTACTTATCCTTACTTGTTGGGCATATTTTCAGAAATTAATTTCTAACTAGAGAATTGGTTTTCAACTCTAGCTGCACATTATTAACTAACCACAGACATTCAAGAAATACAAGATGCCTTGCAGTTGCTTTATCAATCCTACGGTACCGATGTGGCTGAGGAATTGTAGTAGTAAAGTATCTAGTTTGTTTCCAGAAGCTGTGAGTACTCTCTTCTCTGCTGCATGGTGTCCTGAAAGCAGCTAATTTTTATTAAACATCTACAGTTGGTAAGGAATTATGTAGAACACTGTTTACATGAAAGTGACCCAGATTTTATGAGAAGGTGCCAGTAGTTTTGTATACTAACAAAATATGTATTCTTCCTGCCCTTTGGACTCTTGATTAATTTTTTAAAGTGCAAAATATTTCAAACATATTGAAAAGCAGAGAAATTAGTGGCAAGCGCATGTTAGTTAATATTTTGTCATTATTATTTTCTGTCTCTCTTTTTTTTTTTAAGATTCTGTTTATTTATTTGACACAGAGAGAGAGATCAGATCACAAGGAGGCAGGGAGCCCGATGCGGGCCTCGATCCCAGGACCCTGAGATCATGACCTGAGCCAAAGGCTGAGGCTTTAACCCACTGAGCCACCCAGGCGCCCACTGTTGATACTCCTTAAAACAAGACCCTTCCTCTTTCCTCTTGGCTCAGCGATAGGTCTCCTTTCACATCACTCTCCTGGATTAATTTACCTTTTTTACATAACCATACCTAAATCTCAGTATAGATCTTTCTATGGATAAGAGATAGGTGATGGAGAAATAGAAAAATAATAGCATTGTTTCTGCTGGTTTTTCTTTTAACTTACACAAATTACTATTATATGGATTATCTAATCTCATCCAATTGAAAGACTATGAAATGTATATTTAGGCATTGTGTTTATACAACCGATTATTATTCCACTGTTTGTGGAACACTTATTTGTTTCCCTAATATTAGAGACATTTTTGCTATATTCCTATTTCAAACAACGATGCAATAAAAATTGTAGAGAAAACATCCTTGTGCACATGAGGGTTGTCAGTCATGAGAGTGCCTAAGTGTTGCCAATACTTTGAGTCACCAGATTTGGGCAGATTTGACCAACTTGGTATTTATGAGATGTTTTAGCAGCCATTTCTCTATTTACTTGTGGAAATAATAAGCTTTCACATCCTTTTCTTTATCTTCCATTAAGTTAGGTTTTTTAAAAATTTTATTTTTTTATTTCAGAGAAAGAGAAAATGGAGGGAGAGAGACAGAGGGAGAGGGAGAAAGAGAATCTCAAGCAGACTCCCGGGTGAGCGTGGAGCTCAATGCAGGGCTCAGTCCCACAACTCTGAGATCACGACTTGAGGAGCAATCTAGAGGAGGCCACTTAAACTCACTGAGCCACCTACGCACTCGTTCCATCAAGTTTTTAAATCCAACAATTTCTTGTTCATATCCTTTGACCATTTTATGATTTTTTTTCACTTGGGCACAGTTGTTAATTTAACTACTTATATAGTCAGGGTACAAATCCTTTTCGGTTATCTTGAAAATACCATTTAGTATTTATGGATGATCTTTTAATTTAGTGCACCATGTTTATTTTAGTGTAGAAAGTTGTCTGGGACTTTCCTTACTTCCCCTGCCCCCGCTTGGTGACCTTGCTTAAAATATTTTATCTTTTAAAAAGTCTCTCTCTGGGGCACCTGGGCGCTCAGTCGGTTGAGCGTTGAACTTTTGATTTCAGCTTGGGTAGTTCTCTCAGGACCCTAGGATCCGGCCCTGTGTGAGCCTCCATGCTCAGCAGTGAGTTTGACTGAAGATTCTCTCTCTCCATCTCCCTCTGCCCCTGTCCCTGCTCACGCGCTCCCTAAAATAAATAAATAAATCTTTAAATAAATAAACAAAAGTCTCTTTAAAATTCTTTCTTTTTTTTTTTACTTTTGCATTTCTATCTTTGACCCTAGTAGATTACATTTTTGTTTAGTCTATTCAGTTGGATGCATTTTTTTAATATGGATAAACGTCCAGCACCATTTATTAACTATGTTGACTTGCAGTTGCAGTTGTTATTTGGCAAGTTCCAGTGTGTGCACGCGTTTGCATGTGTTAATATGCTTCCTGGCTCTTTTTTCAGAAGGTGTACTTTGCCATTATACTGATGCACACTTTATTACTATTGCTTCATGACAAGTTTAACTAAATAGTGGAGAAATACTAGTTCTTCAGCTCTGTTTTGACCATTCTGGGGCTTTTCTTCCTCCACAAGAAGCTTAGATTCATTTTTCTTAAGCCTCATGGATGAGGACTTGAAGTTTTCCTTAAAATTGAATGGAAAAAGTAGCATGATTTGAGAAAAGTAATCTTTTGAATTGCATATCTCTATCCATGAGAACAATGTCCGACAAGTAAGTCCTTTGACATATTCTTATTATTGTATCTATTGAAAACTAACATATAGTTNGCATCGGGCTCTCTGCTCAGCAGGGAGCCTGCTTCCTCCTCTCCCTGTCTCTCGGCCTGCCTCTCTGCCTACTTGTAATCTCTCTCTGTGTCAAATAAACAAATAAAATCTTTAAAAAAAAAAAAAAATTGAATGGAAAAAGTAGCATGATTTGAGAAAAGTAATGTTTTGAATTGCATATCTCTATCCATGAGAACAATGACCGACAAGTAAGTCCTTTGACATATTCTTATTATTGTATCTATTGAAAACTAACATATAGTTTGCAAGCATTTTCCCCCTAAGGAATGTAGTAGAATTTGATGATATCCTCATTTTAATTATATATTCGCATGTTACTTAGTTATGGGAATGCTATTGCTTGTTTAATCTCATACTCTCCTGCATAGTCTATTACAGAATCACATTTTTCTAACAGTTTTATTTTTTCTTTGCATATACTTATTCATTTACTTTCTTATATTTTGTCCCACTTTCAAATCCAGTGTTGTGTATAAGTAGTAATAGTGCTCACTCTTGTTTATTCCATGACTTCAAGCACAGCTTCTAAAATTTCACCATTAGATATTTTGGATAGATTTTTTTTTAATAGTTCTCTTTTAACAAATAAAGGAGGCTATCTTCTATCCTTATGTTACAGGTACATTGTTTTAGTTTCATTTATTAGTAGTTGATTTCATTATTTTTACTATCTATTGAAATGACCACATTACCTTTTCTCCTCTGATCTGTTAATATGATATGAAAATTTTCATGTATATTTTATCCGATGTTAATGATACCATTAGGCCTATTCTTAGATAAATCTGGTTCATTGATGACGTATTATCCGCTTTCATCATTTTAGTGAGAGAGCTGGGATGCTGATAGTTAAAATTTTGCACTTACTGTCTTAATTTGCCTCTAATTTGTCTTTCTCAATCTATCCTTGCCTGACTTTGCTATCAGAACTATAGGATCTTCATAAATTGAGTTTGGAAACTCGCATTTTTCAGTCCTCTGGAACAGTTTATATAACTTAGGAATTACATGTTCTTTTAAGGTTTTATAGAACTTGGTTATAAAACTGTCTGGCCTGGTGTTATTTTGCACGTGGGAGGTAGGTGGGAAGGAGGGTAAATGTTAACTTATAGCTTCTATAGCTTTAATTTCACAAATGGCTTGTTAAGTTTTATATTTCATTTTGAGTGAGTTTCAATAATTTTTCCTTTTTGAAAATGTCATTTTATATGTTGGAAAATTATCTATATAATCATTTTGCTTTTTAACCAATGGAATCCATGATTCTACGTTACTCTGATTTCTGATATGTGTGTGTGTGTGTGTGTATTTTCTTTACATTTTCTCGATGCATCATACCAGAGTTTCATCTATGGATTTATCTTTCTGAAGAATCAGATTAAAAAAAAATATTTTCTTTGGATTCTGTTTTCTATTTCATTAGTTACTAGACTTTATATTTATGATTCCCTTCCTTCAATAATTCTTGCACTTACTCTTTAACTCTTTTTCTAACTTACTGAATTAAATATTCATCATGCAATTCTCAACCCTTTTTGTAAGTGAATGAATGCATTTTAAGAACTTCAAATTTCTGGGGTGTCTGGATGGCTCAGTCAGTTAAGTGTTTGCCTTCAGCTGGGGTCATGATCCCAAGGTCCTGGGATGGAGCCCCATTTTGGTCTCCCTGCTCAGCTGGGAACTGGCGTCTGCTTGTCCCTCTCCCTCTGCCCCTCTTCCCACTTCCCACTCTCTCTCTCTCTCAAATAAATAAATAAATGAATAGCTAAGTAAATAAATAAAAACACTTCAAATTTCCTTCACATTGCTGCTGTCGTTGATCTAGTGTTTCCAATGTTAATCAGCACTAAACCTTTTGTGACTCAGGATACATAAATTCTTTTTTTAAGTTCTTATTTAAATTCTAGTTCATTAACATACAATGTAATAAAAACAATTTTTGATAATACCAAGTTAAAATGATTAACCATAGAGTTTGGAAACCAACAAAACAGGAACAAGTACAAAGCCCCCACGTGATCATGATAACACATTCGAAAGCATATAAATAGGTCATTGAACACCATAAACTTGGTGAGCTACACATATGAATGATGTTATTTTCTCCAATTAAAAACAAGAATTAAATCTTTTGTATATTCTGCTGTTTCTTCTTTAACCCAAGAATTATGTAATTGTGTATATATTTTATTTTCCAAAATATGAAGCTTTGGGGATGTTTCAAAATATGAATCAGAGTATGAATTTAATGTATGTGCCTGATATAACGGTCTTTGCATTTGTTGAGACCTTTTTCTGTGTCCTATATTGTTAACGGGAAATATTCTTCGTATACTTCAAAATTACTGATATTTCAAAATCACAGATATTGTCTATTTCAAGATGCTTCCCTCTCTCCTCCCACCACCCTGTCACTTGCACCAATCTTGTTACTTGTGTTTTTTACTCTAATTCTTTTCAGATCTATCACTTACAGTATGACCTCTTGAGAAAGGGTTGTTATAAATAAGGGATATTAAAATTTCAATTTTATACATTGGTTGAATTTTTCGGTAATTTTGTCAATTTTATTTTATATATTGTTATCTTATTACATTCCCATAAGTATAGGATATTAAACCTCAGGTATATTGGTTATTCTTATTCTTTTTATCATTCTGCAATAATATGCTTTATCCCTAGTTATGTTTATTAAAGCCGATCTTATATGAAATTAATATTGCTGTGCCAACATTTCTTTCATTTTTATTTGTTTTTTTTATCATTTACTCTCTATCGACACCAGCGTGTTTCACCTATGCTTTCTGTAACCCATACATAATTAAATACCTTTTTTACTTTTATGTGGCTATAGCCTAATGGTTAAGATCAAGGGCACTCCTTGCAAGAGTGTCTTCCAAAACTTTCCTTCCTTTGGGTTTAGTGCCCCCATGCTTCCATGATGGACTTAGGCATATTTTATTTTATTTCTTATTAAAATTGATTGCATTTTTTCACTATTAATATTTCTGTCCTTTGGTCAGGTCTTTCATTCTTTTGGTATTGCCTTTCTCTCATTGATTTTGTTTTATCCTCTTGGAATTCAAAGTACTCATATGTCCCATTGTCTCACTAAATACTATACTCGTCTTTCAACTATGGTTTCCAATTGTCTACCTCTTCAATGGTTTTTAACATACTGCATAACATCCTCAACTATAGCGTTTAATGTGTTCATTTTCTCTTTAACATATCTAATCTGCTGTTCAAGGCATGCAGTAAAAATCTAATTTGAGGGAAGCCTGGGTGGCTCAGTGGGTTAAGCGGCTGCCTTCAGCTCAGGTCACGATTCCAGGGTCCTGGGATCGAGTCCCACATCGGGCTCCTTGCTCAGTGGGGAGCCTGCTTCTCTCTCTGCCTCTGCCTGCTCCTCTGCCAGCTTGTGCTCTCTCCCTCTCTGTCTGACAAATAAATAAAAAAAAATCTTTAAAAAAAAATCTAATTTGAATAATTATATTGTTGCTTCCAAAACTTACGTTTGATCTTTTTTTTTTAGACTGCTTCACTGTTATTCTTTTCACATCTTTTAATACTTCCTTTTAGTCTCACACCTTCTTTTTGAGTATATCGGTTTTATTGCTCTTTTATTTTTCCAGTTACCTCAAATTCTGTGTGATAAGCTTCCTCACTTTTGTGTCTGCTCTTTTCCCACCTGGTAGAAAACATCTTCTTGTTAGTTATGATTTCTTTCTTCCCTTCCTTATTTACTTAGTTCTACTATGAGCACCTACTCCTTTGAAGTATTCCTCCAACTTGGTCTTGAGTGTGAACCCACTGCTCATGCTAGGATGTCATTGCCTAGGGACCAATTTTTATATTCAAAGCTCAGCTTAAGCATGTGTGCAGCTTATCTATGATGAAAAATCAAACAGATATAAAGCAAGGTGCTGGCACGAGCTTTTAATTTCTTTAGAACCATATCTTTATCCTCAACCTCCAAGTCAAGATAGAAATAGTCTTCCCAGCCATATCATCTCTCTATCTCAACCTTTGGGCAGTTTATCGTCTTCTCACCGAGATTGTACCACTGCAGATCAAGGCTATCATCTCATTCATGAGTTTCTGTCCCTTCCAACACACTGGGCAGAGAGACCCAGTCTCCTCTCTCAAGGTTCTCCTTGCCATTGTAGGGTCCAGTGGACCCAGGGGAACCCATCCTGTTTCCTGGTTGCCTGCTTCCTCCTTGCTGATAGCCCTGTGGATTTTCTTATTATATTTGGAGCTAGCTAACAAGGTATTTAAAAGCTATATATAACCCAGACTCTTTAGTACTTTGTAGGAAGATTTTCATGCAAGCTTCGTTCTTTATTTTATTGGAATCAAAAGTCTCTCTGTCTTCTATTTTTCCTTGCCCAAAAGATCCATGAAATTAAGAAGCACTTACTTCTATTTAACTCAGTTAACCTGTTTTGGTCTCATCAAAACATCCACTCTGCTTAGTTTTTTAGGTTTTTGTTTGTTCTCAGCTTCAAACAATCCATCAGGCCCTTTCTGGTTTTGTCCCTTTTTTACTCGCTTTAGCACCATGAACCATGACATTGATATTCTCTTACTGGTATTCACAACTCCCTGTATGCGTTTCTTTCCATTGCACCTGTGTGGGCCCCTTCTGCTCCTTCTTTGCTAGTTTCCCTACCTACACTCCTTCTCTTCCACAGACCACTCTCCAATTGCAGCTAGAATGACTGAAATAAAACAAAATCAGATTGTTCCTCCTTGCTTAAGACTCTGATATCTTTCCATTGTCTATAAACCAGTCTCTTAACAATGGCTAAAGAGATGCCCCATGATGTGATCTCCATCTACGTCTCAACTGCACCTTGAGCTAGTTTCTTATTCTCTTCAGCCTTTTAAGAATATGGGATTGTTTTCCATTCTTTGATAAATGCTCTGGCATCACAAAACTCTACAATGAGACAACGGTTCTCAAAGTAGGTCCCTGGGCCAGGAGAAAGAGCACCTCCTGGGAACTTAGAGAATTTGGAGCTCTATTCCCTGACCTACTGAATCAGAAATGATAGGGACACACGGAGCAGTCCATGTTTCACAAACCCACCAGGTGTTTCTCACACAGGTTAAAGTTTGAGAACCATTCCCATAGGTATTTCTTCTATCTGAGACACTCCCTGCACCCCACCTAACCCTGGGGCAAGCTGTCCCAAGCTTCAGGCTTCAGATTAAGTCTTCTTCTCAGTGATGCAAAATAGATCCTTAAATCTTGTTGAATCCACATTCATGGTATGATGCACTTCCCTGATAAGTATAGTTACCTTATTTGCCAAATACTGATTCACATAAGTCTCCTGTGACAAACTACAGGTGCAGAGAAAGTCGGGAATTTTAATAACCTTTCTCATATATTTTCAGTGTTTGCCACCTACTTACAGGGTACAGAGTGGAAATATTTTTGAATGATTGAATGGATGCAGGGTTTAAGTAGTATTTTCATTGTAGAGGTTGAAATTATCCCCTCCCCCCACTCCTCTCACTTTGCTTTCCAGGGATATTTCCTGAAATAATTGATATCAATGAAGTGTGAAGCACAGAAGTCATTTTCTGTATTCCAACTATTTTGTTTGTCAATACGTTTCCTGGTTGGAATCAATGTCTCTCCATCTCGATCTCTTTCTTTCTATTTCTTTCTCTGTCCGAAAGACATCTATATTCCACATTTTTTTAAGTCAGTGACTGGTGGGTTAGAATTGTCTACAAATATGAGTCATTGGAGTAATTTAGTCCAAGTACAGACTCAAGCTTCAATTTGTTCAATGAATCCATATTCACTAGGAACTCGCTCTGTGCAAAATGGTACTAAATCTTTCCAATAGATGACTGCAGTTGTGTTTACAGGTGAACCTGGAGAGGCAAGGCGGGGGCCAGGGTTTGAACTGCCAGATGTGGGTTGAAGGTAAGCGGCTACCAGCTTACACTTCTCTCGTCCTGCACTCTTTACCCTTGGTGTCCTTGTGCCACCCTTCATGCCCTGGGGAATTATTTCAGCTCGGCAGACTCTGTTTTCATTTGTCTGCTTTTGGTTATGTTTTCTCTTCTTTATGAAGGATCGATTATCTTCATGTTTGTTGATGTTACTCTCCTTTCTTCTAACTTTTTGTACTCGGATTTGTGATTTGGCATCTTGATTTTGGTCTTATCCATGTGTTATTTATTTCATAGATTTTGAAAGTGTTTCTTTAAATTGTGTGCACTATTTTTCAGTGATTTATTTTATAATGTCATCGGGAGGCATCAACTTGGAAGCTTCAGTGTAGGAGGAACACATATAACCATATAACGGACAAGGTGGTTTGGGATCTTCATCTAGATCTCTCTGCAGCTGACCATCCTCAACTTCTATCAGTAGGCAATTCTCATCCATATCATGCATCTGTCAAGATATTCCTGTGTTAAAATAAAAAAAAAATGATCACAGGGTCCTGGGATCGGGACCCACATTTAGCTCCCTGCTCAGCGCCTCCCTTTGCCCCCGCTCCTGCTATCTCTTTTGCTATCTCTCTCCCTCTTTCTCAAATAAATAAATAAAAGAGATTCATGTATTAAATATATTTTTATGAAGTTAGTTGTGAGCAAGAAGAAGTATTAGTGCTTGGATGGAGCAGTGGAAAAATGGCCTGGGTCACAGTCCATGAAATAATCATGCAATGTACATTGAGGTGTATGCACATAAGGGTACCATGTGAGTATAAGGATAGGCCATACATAGTCTGCAAGTCCAGAAGGATGTACTTGGAAACATAGGTGAGCAGATTATTCCTGGCAAAGGATAGGAAGTGCAAATGCCTGAGATAGAAAGGCAGCTTGTGGAATCGGAGAAATGGGAACAAGGTCAGCATGGCCGACAGGTAATACATGGGGGCTGGGGGTCAGGGCAGTGTCTGGAGGGTAGAGGACAAGCCAGTGCAAATCCTGGAGGTTTAGGCAGAGTCCAAACCAAGTGCCTTGTGGATGACATTTGCTTCTTTCGTAGATCATGCTGGTTCTGAGTGGAGACTAGGCTTAGAAGCAGATGAGAGAGAGCAGAATAAGTCGATGGAGGCGTGCTGTGGAGATGATGGTGGCTTGCATTAGTGTAATAGAAGTGGCAGGAAGAAGAAGAGGGTGAAGTTGGAAAGTGTTTAGAAGACAGAATCAGCAGGACTTGCAGACTGGTTGGCCATATGAAAGGGGGCTTAGCTTCTAGCTAAGAGAGGGGACACTGGAGAAGCAATCTGGGGGGAAAGATGCGCTATCGGTTTGGAATATATTGAGTTCAAAATAATGGTGAGCCATGTGAGTAGGATTTTAGTCATGCAATTCCATTTATATGAGATGACAAGAGAAATTTATGAGAAGAGCATGTGGCTATAAAGAGTGTATGGTTGGTAGTAGAACAGACTTTTGAGGGAGCAGTTTTGTGCACTGGGACAGGGGGTGGGATTGGGGAGGAGACCGCAGAACTTTGAAGGGAATTGATAAAACCAGCTAAAGTGTTAGTAGAAAATGAGTGTTGCCAACGACAAACAAAATATTTGAAAGAGGGAAGATGGGTCAAGTATGTTCACAGTTGCTGAGGAACCCAGTGAAATAAATGACTTAAAGTCCATTGGTTTAAGCAAAAGAGGCATTTTTTGACTTTTGACACAGTTGTTTCAAAGCTATTATTTATGAGTTAAGGATGGAATGTAGGTGAGGTGAGGAGAGAAAAGAGACAGGCTGAATCTGGCCAGGAATGTGGACACTGAGGAGGGTTATCCAATGGAGAGGAATGTGGGTGGCACATTAAAATTATTTTGGCACCACACTAAAATTATCAAAATGTTGTGTCTTTGATGCCTTTTTAAAATAAAGAGTTGCATGTTTTTATACCCAAATATTCCTATCTTTCACATAATCATTGACATTTAGGAAAGTCACAGAGTTATATGCTATTCCATAGGGGACGGGAAAAAAAAGAGCTTAGAATTTTCATGTTTGGAAAGATTTCCTGAATACCACCCTAAGGGTCTTGGAGAATGCACTGAAGGGTGTGCGTATGGGCAGGCGTACTGAGCACCCAAAGACCTATGGGTGTCTGATAACCTCCCAAGGACAGGACAGTGGGGACTCACTGCACCAGTTGGTGACTTGATGTCATAATTACTCTCAATAAATACAGCTTGTTATGTATGACTTCAGATGGCCCTCTCTGTGTGTCACCAGTTCACCCAATCCTCTGCCACATTTATCACACAACTCACATCTTCCACCCAGGAATTTACTGAAGACTAGTCACACATGCATGCATGTACCTTACCTTACCTCCTGGAGTTTTTGCCCCTCCTTCTCATTACACAGTGACCTAAAAGAGCTGATGTCACATATTTTGCACTCACCATATTCTTTTCTTTCCTAGTTTACTTTCCTGGCCTTACTATCCTCCACTACCAAGTAAAAATGACACATTCATAAATAGACTCTGGGGAATAGAAAGAGCCCTCAAGACAAAGTGTCAATCATGACTGTTCCACTACAAATCAGCTTATGTTAAGTTATATGCATTAACATTCTAATCTTCATATTATAATCAGTTAATTCGTAGTAATTAGTATAGTTTAGCCCAAAATAGCTGCCTTAAATCTTATATGCTCTTTGTAATCTTATTTAGGTCTCTGCAACATTTAACCAAAAGAACAGTTGGAAACTTCTTATAAATCAGACTTTTGTTTTTTGGTTTGTTTTTGTTTTTGTTTTTGTTTTTTTAATTGACGATGCCCTAAAGTTAACTATAAAGAGCATGGGTGAATGACTTGGTCTCATCGGGAATTTATAAGGATGGTGTAGAATCTTTGTAGTGCTTGTGGTAGACAGAATAATCCTCCCCCAGGGATATGTGTTATCTCCCTTGGGACCTGTGAATGCAGCCCGTTCAAGGGCAGAGGAGATTTTATAGATATGATGAAGTCAAGGCTCTCATGATGAGAGATCACCCAATGTGATCAGAAGGACCCTCACAAGAGGGAGGACGGAGAGTCTGGGAGAGTGGATGCAGCCAGGGAAATGCAGACCACACATTGGAAGGCACTGCTATGCTGGCTTTGAGGATGGACAAGGGGCCACCAGCTTCTCAGAACCTGGAAAAGGTGAGTACATGGCAACTCCTGCAGAGACTATGGAGGGATCACAGTCTTAGTGATGCTGAAAATGAAATTAAGCCCTTCCATGCCTCTCACCTCCAGAACTCTAAGCTGATAAATCTGTGTTGTATTAAGCCAGTAAGTTTGTGGTAACTTGTTACAGCAGCAGTAGGAAACTGACATGATATTCTATAATCGCCGAGTGTCACTAATGCAGTTTTCAACACACACATCTTGTGAATGAGTTCACTCTTGTTGTATGTGGTCGTGGCCGTTCCTATCCGAACAGTAAGGGGTGCTCCAGTGGAGGCCAGAGAGGGAGGCCAGCTCTGTCATAGATCTGAGGTGACCTATGGAGCCTGGGAAGGCCAGGGGAGCAGACAGAACTCAATCTCCACCTCTCTGAAGTCTGGACCATTAGAAACCCTACCTCCTGCCCCGTCTGTGGGCTGAGTCCAGTTACTGAGTAGGGCCACGAAGCAGCTCTGTGACCTTCGTCTTCAGCTGGGCTCTCTTCCCTTAAAGAGCCATAGGGAAATTACCCACGTTTGCTTAAAAAAAAAGCCCACCCATGAGTAACTAAAAAGAAAAACAAGAAAGAAACGTACATGACATTTGTTGCTATTAAGCATTTTCGCTTTTGTTGGACCCCTATCACCCACTTGTGGGTCTCCCAAAATCCAAAGAGAACTCATCTTTGCTCCTGGGGCACACCACCGATCCATCAATCCTGCATCAAAAATCATTCTGAAAATAATTCTGTGGATGTGGAACATATTTAATAGGTTCCCCCTTCTGACACTTGCTGACTGCAAAAAAACAAAAGTAAGGAAATATTTTTTAAAACTCTAGGAAAAATTCAAATGCCGGTGAATCTGAATCTGAATTGCCCTTAAATAAATCAACAAAATCTTCATGCTTCTCTCTCTTCGCCTGTGTTCAAAGTTTGAATATATGTATTTTACCACAAAAATTTGCCAAAACGGTGCCCCATATACATATGTGTAGCTCACTGCATTGCCAGACTAACTAGAGGTTCCAAATGATGACATTCTATTGTTACGTTGGAATGCCCCCATTTATGTGTGACAGAGCTCTTTACAGAAATATAAAGGAAGAAATGTGAATAAATCTTATTTAGCTGGCTCAATTTAACACTCGAGAAGTACGTGACTCATGCCATGAGGGCTGTGCAGAAAACACACAAAGAAAAAAAGAATTATTCCCAGTTAAAATCATGAAGTAGTGGGGCTTGATGGTTTTTTAGCAGCTGTGTGCAAATCATTATATATCAATGGCCATGGGGAAACATTGTCAACATCTGGAGTTTTTATTAAACAAATACCAACAGCTACCATTTGATTGCTCTTTCCCAAAGCAGAGATTAAATAATAGTCCATCAGACACCTGCTGCATGAAATTTATCACAGCAGCCTGTGCTCTCCATCAAGAGTAAAGTAGCATCTTTCTGGCATTCTCCAGCATGCACAACGTGTGTGTGTGTGTGTGTGTGTGTGTGTGTGTGTGCGCGTGCGGGTGCGCACGCATGTGCGTGACTAAAACTGGAAACAGAAGAAAAGAATACTGATTAGTAAAAAACATGCTTTCTTCCTTATTTAAATGGAAATTTTAAAAATTAAAAATGTGATTACTGCATCATAACATAGTCATGTATTTTTTTGTGAATTTTAGATCCTTCATGCTCTTTTATTATAGTATTAAATTGTTTTTTAAAGATTGTTCACATGCAATAGGACCTAGAATGAATCTTAATGAATTCCAAAGATAGAAATGGTGGGACCCATTAAAACAATAGTTACTAGAATTGGAGTGGGGAGACTGCTTATTCGCATAAATGTTTTCGCATAAGTTTAAGAGTTACATGCCTGGGAAATCAGGCCATTGTTCAAAATATCAATTAGAATTTTGCCAGTGCTATGTAAGGGCCATACTAAACAGAAACATGGCTTCGAAGAAGCATATGGCAACATCTTTCCCAAAGATAGTTGGTCTGTCTCATATTGAGAAAGTGGAAGCGTAAGGTCTTATTAAGAAGCATCTTTGGAAATCTTTTGTGTCTGTGCTACTGAAAACGTGGTCCTCAGACCAGCATTATCAGGATCACCTGGGAGATGGTTAGAAATGTAAATTGCTGGGCTCTACAACCAGACTTTCTGGATCACATTTTAGAAGTGGGGCCAAGTGTCTGTGCTTTAACAAGGTTTCTAAAGGGCCTGGATGCATACTAATTTAGAGAATCAAGGCTTCATACAATTTGGGGGTGCCAGTAGACTTATTTGAGAGATATTAGGAATACTCAAGTTTAGCACAACCCCCTGATCATTGGTTATATAAGGACTCATGGTCTACATATGTAGTTTTCGAACACTCTTCAAAAAATCTTTTTTATATTTCATTTTGTAAAAATGTCATATATGTCCACCTAGCAGTTTTTCCAAATTAAATTTTAGATGGAGAAATACATATCTTTAGTATATAGTAGAAGGGTTCATTTAGTTGAGATGAGATGGATGAAAAATAATTGGAGTAAAAACAATTGTCAAGGCTAAGGAAAAAACTTTTGAAAGTGCCTTCTAGATTATAAAACTAAATATAATAGTTGAAGTAATATATAGAGTAATTGTTGGATTAATATACTCTGACTACCATGACATATATTTTCGCCATTAAGATATTTTAAAGAATATTCAGACACTAGTAAGTGCCTCATTTAGCTGTATTTCAAATGAAATTCATAAATTAATCCTGGCTCAAAAATAGGAGCTAATTATTTTCATAAAACAAAAATGCATTGCCAGAAAAGTTGCTGGAACAATATCAGCAATTTGCAATTCTCTTGCTTTGCTTCTGTGGTTGCAATATATCAGCAAGTTCACATTCAAGGAAAGTAGAAGGGGAGAAAACACAGCATGAGATCCATTTATCCCTTTAATCAGAAAAGCACATCTTTTTCTTTAAAACCCTCCAGTGGGCTTTGGTTTAAGACTCATTGCCAATGGGGCCACCTTTAATGGGAGGTGATGAGGGAGATGGAGATGAGAATGACTTTTACATCAGCCCGTCAACCATGCCTGAATGGCCAGTCCAGGGCTGGACAAAACCCAGGTTATTTTCAGCTCAATGATCCTTTAGCCAACAAATAACTTATTTAGTGATTAATGTAAACTACCAACATGAACTTAAAATAAGCGAGTTGGGTTAACCCTACAAATGTGTTTCAAGATGAGCATCTGTTTATAGATTCTTTGTCTCTGAGGATTCTAATAATGGGTTGAATCCATGTGATAGGAAGCACATAAGTAGTCATTTTTCTCAGGTCCTATCTCCAACAAGATATACTAATATAAAACAGATGCTCATATCCTACTTCAACACGTACCTAGGGAGATGCACTGTATGGCTGTCCTCAGTGACCTACTCTAGTCTCTCTATGCACAGGACCTCAAGGATGCTCACCCAGGACATCGGACTTTGTTAAGCACAGCTCCATCAGCAGCAGGGAGCTGAACTCAATGAACTTTCAAGGTCTCTTTTAAGGCTATTATTGGATTTGCCTGCCTGTGTAGTCTCAGGACTTGTTTATATCCACATGAGGTCAATGCTTCCTCCCTCCTATTAATTTTCCTGCCATCTGTGCTGCCAGATGTAGTGAGAACAGGGAAGGCACTCCACCCTGGGGAAGAAAAGGCAACTCCGCCCAACTGCTCTGCCCCTGCCTCAGCATTGATTCTTCTCTTTGTTCCAGGAGATTTGTGCTCTCATTTGCCAAAAGTAAAGGTCTCCGTGTACAACCAAGTTGAAAATAGCCATCCATTCAGTGTCAAAAAGAGTCAACCTGAATGGATGATATTGCATATGTTTATTCACATTTTCTCTTTATGAAATACATGAGAACCTATTTGCTAGCTAGAGATACGCTAGATTATAGTTTAGCATAATTGAGTGGTTGGCCAAAGACAAGTGGGATAAAGTTCACTCAGAGGAGAATTAAGAGGCGCATAAAGAGGGAAAGTCAAGGGCCTGAGCTCCCTTATGACAAGGATAGAAGTGACATAATTTCCTACTCTCCCTCCTGAAGAAAACTTGTAAACGGGCCCCCAAAATGTGAGATGCACCAAAACAGGAAAGTTAGGCACCAATGTTGACCTGCATCGCTTCCGGCTCTTCGGTGCTTTTCTTATGGATTTTGTACCCTTGACGTTACAGCCCTGAAAATAATGGGAGGCTTTGGGAAAGTGTATCCCTTAGCTTTGAATCCGTGAGCTTTGTAGTCTGCAGCTGAGAGGGATTGTCCAAGATCACCCATCTATCTCACGCATGTTACAGCCACTGAGGCACGCAGAGGTGAGGTGATGTCCCCAGCGCTTTGTCACTCAGAACTATGTGCTGCAAGCTATGCATCGTTGTAACAATTAATTCTATTATTTGTTTGGCATGTTAATATTTTAGTTATATATCCACCTATATATATCCTATCAACCAAATTTACTTTGCATTTACTGAGTAAAAAAGTCACTTCTCTTTATAGGAGTTGAGTCTATATTAGGCCTGAACCATTCCTAATGCTTTCATGATGTTCACGAAGAATAGATGTGTGGCTGATTTGAATAAGGAATAACAATAGCAAAATAATAATAATAATAACAACAACAACAACAATAACAATAATAAAATAGGTTATTAGTGTAGTCTATCCACGTTATGCTTTTCACTGATTCTTTGACCTTGAATAAATCACTTAACTTGACATAATTCCCATTACGTTAAATTGAGACCATCCGTCTACAAGTGAATCTGTTAAGCCTATAAGCTTTGTCCTCAGTGATAGAAAATTGCCTATTTTAGTTGTACCGAATTTTAAATATAGTTTAAGAAAAGTTATCCAAAAGGTCTATTAGAGCTCTGTCCAAGGAAAATTAATAAAGAGAAATGAGAGACTAGTTCAACCCGGGTGCCAGATTTCTGTCCACAGCCCTGAAATCCCCGGAGGCCCAAGGAGAAAGATCAGTTTGAATATTTGGGAAGCCAAGCCAACTGAAAGAAAACTACAGTTTTTTTTTTATCTCAGACTTAGGTTCTGGCCACCGTTATTCATGTGGTTGAATGGCATCAATTTCAGTATACAGATTATCCATGCCGAACTGCCCCGGTAGCTTAGCAACTTTTGGCAGTTTTAGTCTGATTAGTGCAACAGTTAATTTCCAAGTCATTGGGGAAATTGGAAACTGAAGTGTATCAACATTTGTAGGATTTGATTATCCATCCTATTCCAACTATAAGTGTTCTCAGACTATATTGATAAGTAGAGTCAGTCAAGCTTTTTAAGAAAAGCATGTGTATACTCTGTTCTCAAGTCCATTGTACTCATCCTGTTACTCCACAAAATACAACACAAGTTCAGTCAAAATCTGTAGCAGTTTGCCATATATACAGCTCCATGTTATATGCATTTAAATATTTATGTTCCTGAGCTTTTATGATCAAGTGATCAATGCAAACCGTATAGTAGTATTTGATTAGAATCTTCAGGGAAATAACCTCCCTTAAAATGGAAAAATAACAGATAAAATAAAGCACACATTGGGTAGACAAGAGGAAAAGTGTCAGGAGATTTTAGGTTGGTTTTGTGTATTTGAAAGACATTGTGCAATCTTTTATGAGCTCCCTTCACTGTTGGCAGCCTACATAGTTACTGAGAGCAGACATCCTCTTTATTATTTTTTTTAAAGATTTTATTTATTTATTTGACACAGAGATAGAGATTACAAGTAGGCAGAGATGCAGGCAGAGAGAGAGGAGAGAGGAGGAAGCAGGCTCCCTGCCGAGCAGAGAGCCCGATGAGGGCCTCGATCCCAGGACCCTGGGATCATGACCTGAGCCGAAGGCAGAGGCTTTAACCCACTGAGCCACCCAGGTGCCCCATCCTCTTTAACTTCAGAAATAACTCATCACTGCTCTCTTGATGAACACAGTGGCAGACACAGTGGGCCTTATGATACAGACCAAACTGCCCCTTAAGCTATTCTTTCCCTGGATAGTTGTTGCTACACCTTGGAAAGAAATCCAACTTGTAATCATCTCCTTTTGTCTTTTCTGATCTTCCACCTGTCCTTTGAGTCTGTGCTTTCACCCTTGAGTTCCTTTGTCGTTCTCTTCTCAGGGAGCTGCTAAATCAATGAACAATTTAATGGAGTTTCCTGCTGTGAGGATACATAAGACTCAGAAGATATTTCTTGCTTAGAAACTTGCAAAACATTCTCACTATTGCATGACCGAAGAAAATGCTGTAGTTAGGTTTTTATTGGAACCTCAACAATACTGAAACAAGACGCTATGGAAATATCACAGATGGATATCCAAAGTTGATATTTCCATATGGCAGCTATGATAAAATAAGAAGACCGTGGATTTGGAGACACGGAACTTGGTTTTACATCACAGCCATGCCACTTACTGTATGACCTTGTGGCAGTGATCAGATTTTATGAACCTCAGTTTTTCTTCTAAAATGAAAGAGAATAAAAATGACCTCTTCTGCCAAAATGTATTTAATGACTAAAATATAGGCCGTGTAGAAGCACCAACTGGCCCATGAAACCCCTTAAGAAGCATTTATGAGAAGTCGCATCTGAATTTATATTCTAATTCCAATCTCTTTTGCTATTTGCCTGAGGATTAAGTTCATTCTTAAATATCAAGCTTAGCCTTCAACACATACCTAAAGAGTAGTGTCAGACCAAATCATCTGTAGAATTTGAAATCAGCTATCTGTTTCATCTTATTATTCCAGCCTCTTCAAATCGCTATAGACAACAGAATATTCCAGGAACACACACACACACAAAATAGTCCAAAATTCATCAACCATGTGTAGTCAGTCGACATTGCCCGCCACCCCAAAAAGACTTCATCTACAAGAAAGAGACCATTTGTTTTCACAGCACTGAATTTTAAGATCATTCATGGAAGAGAATGAAGTTCACTACTCATTATATGAGATTAGCATACCTAACTGCTGGGTCGACAATTAGTCTTAGCCTAATTGTTTTTCTTTTCTTTGTATAATTGTGTTTCATCGTAAACACATTGTTTATAGTTTAACACCATTTTTTAAAAAGACTGTATTGATTTATTTATCAGAGAGAGAAACAGAGAGCACAAGCAGGGGGAGTGGCAGGCAGAGGGAGAAACAGTCTACCCCTGAGCAAAGACCCCAGTGCAGGACTCGATTCTAGGACCCTGAGATCGTGACCTGAGCTGAAGGCAGACGCTTAACTGATGGAGCCACCCAGGCCTCCCTAGTTAACACCATTTTTATAACAAATACTTATATAGAAAAGTGTAAGGTTGAGAAATTGAGATTTTCCTATAATTTATAATAGGCTACCTGACTTTGAAAAACAATTTTCAGCTTTAATTATTGTAATGTATAAGTTAGAACACAAAAAAGATATATATAAAGTAAAAAGAGGTAGATAAAAAATGATGAATTAGATATTTGGAAGTGTGCTCTTCAATTTAATATAGCAAATGATTGGGATACATTCTAGACTGTATATGGTAAAGCAAAAAAATGATGAACTGGATAAAAGAAATAAGGGATTTATATAAAAATCAGTACAGAGAATAAAAAACAAAATTTTTAAGAAATACTATAAACATCTGGGATAAAAACTGAATCTCCATCATGTCTAGTGTGTATAATAGTGATCGCAGGAGAAACAAACAGACAATTTTCTGGAATGTGAAAAAGAATAGTTTCCTACTACAAGTGACTGTGATTGCCATAGAAGATAAAAGAAAGAAACTGCTATTTAGGTATATGGTAATAATACTAAAGAATACCTAGTATAAAGTGATATTTTTAAAGTTACAAGATATAGATGATCTACAGTTGAAGAAAATTCAATGGTAATTGGTAAAATTACCAAAATTACAAATTGGTAAAATTGGTAATGGTAAAAACACAAAGCTTAAAGAAAATAGAAGCATTATTCACAGTAGGCAAAAGGTGGGAGCAAGACAGATGTTCATCAAGAGATGAGAAGTTAAAAAAATGTGATATGTACTTACAATGGAAAATTATTCATCCTTAAAAAGGAAAAGAATCTTGTCACATGCTACAATATGAATAAAACTTGAAGACATTCTGGCGAGTGAGCTAAACCAGACATAAAAAGGCAAATACTGTATGATTTCAAATATATGAGGTCTCTAAAGTAGTCAAATGAATAGAAATAGAAATTAAAGCAACGGTCACCAGAGGTGGGGGCTACTTATAGATACGAATTTTGAGATTGACAAAATGAAAAGTTCTGAGAGCTATTTAACTTCTGAAACTTATGCTTAAAAATAGGTAAGATAATAAATTTAATGTTGTGTTTTATACCACAACAAAACAAAAACTTAAAGGCAATGACTAATAACTTCAAAGTAATCACAAAAAAACGAACGAACAAACAAAAATTAATTGGTAATTTTAAACTCAGTTAGAGAGACCAAGACTGATGATAGAAAAAACAGTTTGAATAGCAGTGTGCTTTAAATTTTCTTTATTAAAATGATTGTTTTAAGATACGATCTACTTAAACAGAAACACGTAGCCCAGATGTGGAAAGTGGATTAAAATGATGACAGTGCTATGCAAGAGTAAACTCAAGGAAAGCGAAACTTCTGGAGAAATGGGCAAACATTGATGTCACCAGAGATGAAGTGGCAATAAATCTGAAACCAAAGCTGGGGTTTTGTCTGTTTGTTTGTTTAGTGTCTAATAAGATTTGTCAACCTTGGCCAGACAGGCAGCTGGGAGGCAGAATGAGCCCACAGACATGTGCACCAGTGCAGATACGTGTCCTAAAATGCCTAGTGAAAGGAGCAAGATGCATAATGATGTGGAGTATGCAATAATTTGTTATATGAAATGTGAAGATCTTACGTTAGAGGAACCTCTTTAGGAATTGTATTAAGGATGAACACCAAATTGAAAATTACAAATTTTGTGGGAAACAATAGAATTAGAATGAACAAGGGAGAGGCAAAAATGGGGCTTCAACTGTATCTACATTTTTTTAATAATATGCTCACCTAATATGACTAAATTAAAATGTTTGATGAAAAGTGAGTGTACAGGTATTCATTTTTATCTTTTTTGGCTAGTTTTTAAAATACTTAAACTCAACGACATGTTACATACACACACAAATTAGAAAAACATACAGTGTACCCCCGCAAAACAAGCTCAAAGACATTTTCAATTTCTTGTCATTCCAAATCAGTGTGGCCCCCCCATGAGGCGATTACAGTGGTATGACCTGAACTTAGTGACAGATTTCACTAACTGGAAAAACTTCAAGGGTTAATATTTCACAAGTTTAAAACTGTTTCACAACGGTTTTTTATTGTTCATTTTTATAATAACACACATTTTTGAAGTAGAACTTCCTGGATTGACATTATTCAACATGGCACCAGACCCAAGTTCAGAGTCTTCATTATCAAAATAATATGTTGCCCTCTAGAGTGCCTGTGAGCTCACCTGCACGCCAGGCTCCTAGAGTTTCGTATGTTTATTTCAGCACTGCGCTTTCCCTGAAATCTCCCATAAATCTGAACAACACTGGTTCATTGCTTTATAACATCTGGTTCTTAGTGGAAGGTTATGGTGTGAAGTGATACCCAAAGATTTGGGAAGGAGACTCAGTTCAAACGGACCCCTCATTTATGAATTTTCAGTACAAACAAAACAGAACTGTGACTTAACCATCATCCCTATGCCCTCACTATGAAGAAAATGTATGTGATAAAAAATTCAAAATAATATTTTTAATTAATTTCAATTGAAGGAATATTTTTAAGGCTGACACTTTTCTAGATCCTGTGGGAAACAAGCAGATGTTTAGATACAATTCATAGACCTCAAAAACTTGATGTTTTAAGAGGGACACAGGACACATATAAATAATAATATAAGATAGACAATTCTTGGGGCATGAAGTTTCATACAAAGTTACACACACAAAAAAATTAGAAAGACCTTCTGGGAATCATAAATGTCAATCTGGGCATTGATGGATGAGTAGAAAATTCACTTAGACATGTTTAAAATGTTGTTTTTTGGGGCGCTTGGGTGACTCAGTGGATTAAAGCCTCTGCCTTTCTCTCAGGATCTCAGGGTCCTGGGATCAAGCCCCACATCGGGCTGCCTGCTTGGCAGGGGGTCTGCTTCCTCCTCTCTCTCTCTGCCTGCCTCTCTGCCTATTTGTGATCTCTCTCTCTGTCAAATAAATAAGTAAAATCTTAAAAAAATAAAAAATATAAAATGTTGTTTTCTTATGATAAATGTAATATGCATTCATTGGGGAGATGGAGGGCCCTTCAAGGAGCACAATGGACGGGATTTCTTATTGTGAATGATACACCTGTGAATTTCAATAGATAGTCCCTTTATCCCATGAGGGTTCCCACAGGCAAAACCAGGACACCTTGCTGAGCAAGGAGTCCAGGTTCCCACAGAATGAATGCAGCTGAAGGAACCCAGGAGTCTCTGATTGCCCCCAGGGCAAGTGTATATAGTGAAGAGGTCGCTTTTCCTCCAAAGCAGAAATAGTTTCCAGGCTTCCACTTTTGCTGGGGAGAGCGTTTGGAACAGCAGTTAGAAAGCAAACTGAAGGGCGCCTGGGTGACTCAGTGTGTTAAAGCCTCTGCTTTCGGCTCAGGTCATGATCTCAGGGTCCTGNAGGCCCTCTGCCCAGCGGGGGGCCCTCTCCCCCCCCCCCTCTCTCTCTCTGCCTGCCTCTCTGCCTCCTTGTGATCTCTCTCCTTCTGTGAAATGAATAAATAAAATCTTTAAAAAAAAAAAAAAGAAAAAAGAAAGCAAACTGAAAACTGTAGAGAGAAGAACAAACATGGTGTGTGCAGACGAGGGTGGGAGACCAGAGTGGCTTGATGTTTCCAGGCACCTGGTGGCTGAAGTGGTATGGGAGGTTTTATGGTTTATAGAAATTGTTTTGGAAGTGCTTACAGGGTTAAAAATATAACCTCTTTAACAAATTTAAATTAAATTTAAATTTAATTCATTTAAATTAAATACCTTGAGCCCATTAATAGCAAATGTTGGTTATTAAAAAATACGGGAGGTAACCCAAATATTCTCTTTTCTGTTTGTCAGCTCTTTTCTAGGTGTTGCTTGCTTACTGTTCTCCTTGATTTTGGCCTTTTTTCCACAGGAGTCAAGTGCTGGGCCGTCCTCTAGGCCGGTTCTGGAGTTAGGAAGGATGACTGTCCAAAGTCTTTTCCTGCAGAAAGCTTGACGTCTCCCGCCCGATCCCCCTGTCCTGTCCTGCTCTGGATTCTCCGAACCTTCTGTTGGATGCTTCTCAATGCCTCCCAAGGGAACACCTTTGGGTCAATTTTAATCCATCACAGCATTAGCTTAAACCTGCTTCTGAGATCATTCAAGATAAAAGGATTCAGGCTTCTGAAGATCAGGGCTTGTCCAGCTCAGCCTTGTGTCATCTGAGGTCCGATGGTCACCGTCAGAATTCCAGAAGCAAGTCTCCACTTACCTCCTACAGTCTGCATTAGAACTTCAAATTTTGTGATTTAGGATTTAACGATTTCTCTATCTGGTAATCCTTCATTTTGCCCATTCCCACTCACCAGGATCATTATATTAGCTTCAATCTGCTGCAGTGAAAAGCAAATATTAAATGTTTTCAGACACTTTTCAAACTTTATTTGTTTATTTTAAATATTTTAATTATTCATTGGACAGAGAAAGCACACACAAGCAGGGAGAAGGGCTGGTAGAGCAGAGAGCTGGACCTAGGGGGTTGATACCAGGGTCCTGGGATCATGACCTGAGCCCAGGGCAGACACTTAACTGACTAAGCCACACAGGTGCCCCTCAAACCATATTTAAATAAGGAAGTTTAAAAGTTATGCTTCTATACACAATAACTTTTCTGTAACCCACACATACATACATACATATATCCCTTAATATTATATATAAATTTAACTCCTGTGTGATGATTTATTGTCGAAAATAGAAACACACTGTATAGAAATTTCCCACGTTGCCAAGCTTAATTCATTATAAAAAAAATCCTGGTGTCTATATTTATTATTATTATTATTTTAATTAAATCTGAATTTTCATAAAAGTTGTTGGCTTTAAGTAAGAGAGCCATGTACATGTCGGTCACGTGTTTCTAATGTGTTTTAATCCTGAGACTTCTCAGTAGACTTGAAACCATTCCTACATCGTTTTTTTAAAAGATTTTATTTATTTATTTGACACAGAAAGAGAGAGATCAGATCACAAGTAGGCAGAGAGACAGGCAGAGAGAGAGAGGAGGAAGCAGAGTCCCTGATGAGCAGAGAGCCCGATGTGGGACTCGATCCCAGGATCCTGAGATCATGACCTGAGCCGAAGGCAGAGACTTTAACCCACTGAGCCACCCAGGCACCCCTCCTACATCTTTTATGAACTAAGGATTAAATTGATTATTGAATATCTAGCTTGTGAAGAAAAAGAAGGGCTTTTCTCTTTATTATAGATAAGAGAATACAACTTATCATTTATCTTTCATGATAGGATATTGGAAATAGTATCCCTAATGATTCCATTATCTATTGTCTCATGTGCAAAAAAAGAATAACACACGGAATTTCCTCTAAAAGTCACTATAAAGAAAATAGAAGAGTCACAAGTAACTTATTATTGTAGTTCACTTTGTCAATATTGATATCAATCATTCTAAACTTTGCACTTCCTTCTGTATCGAAACATTGAATTATGCATTATATGTTATATTTATGAGTGGGATATCTATTCATGGGTCAACCAGACAGTGATTCAGTGTTTTCCATAGGACACTCACATCTGATAGATCCCCAACGATATAATTCTTCAATAAGAATTGGCAGGGAAAGAAGAGTAAGGACAACAACGTATACACACACCTAAAAACATTGTTACTCTGTGTTTGTGTTTATGCATGTGTGTGTGTGTGTGTGTGTGTGTGTGTGTGTGTGTATATATAAAACTGGAAACATATGCAGATAAAGTATTAAAGGATACCTATACATTATCATATAAGTATATATGTATACATATTTCTTCACTCCTCCTTCTTTTTCATAGCATTTATCAGTTTGTAATTAGTACAGTAATTGGTGCAATTATTTGCATTTTGACTGCTTATGAAAGTGGTGTTAACATAAAAAACAAACGAGACCAACTTTGAAATTTGCCTAAGCAGACAAATCACTTTAGTTGTACAAGCAAAGCTTCCTTTAAGTAATTTTGCAAGGTTAACTTGACCTGGGTCATTTCTTGCTTATATTTCTGCAAGTCAGAAGCAAAACTTGAACTGTTTCCCAAGGTTAATATGAGGTAATCACTGACTGGGTTCTTTATCATTTAAGAAAATTCTAATTCTAGGGGCACCTGGGGTGACTCAGTTGGTTAAGACTCAGATCATGATCTCAGGGTCCTGGGATTGAGCCCCACATCAGGTTCCTTGTTTGGTAGGGAGTCTGCTTCTCCCTCTGCTCCTTCTCCTGCTTGTGCTCTTTGTCTCTCTCGCAAATAAATAAATAAAATCTTACAAAAATTTCTAATTCTATAACCTCTCACTGTGAAGAGCACACAGTTACTGGTTCTCACTGTATAAGCTGCTTTTTAACAATTTAACCCTGAGCCTCATCCCATGTTTTGGTGTAAGTGCTCCCGGTCTACAAAATGTCTTGTGTGTGCAAAATGTCTTGTGTGCGCACGCACACACACAATATACTTTTACTAATTATTGCTTCTGTGATTCATTGATTTTACTTCTGTTATTTCTGAAGTTTTGGCAACGTTCACTAAGTTATTTGGCTTCAGGAGAGCACCAGGATGCAGTGTCAGCTGAATGCAGAGAGTAAGTACAACAGAGTAAATCCCAAAGACTCACCGTGTGTGTCAATAGCAAGAGTGATGATCTGCGTCTGTAGGGAGTTCAGTGGTATCAATAAGAAATTGGGAGGAAACTTTTAGGAAAGGAGAAGAGAAGGAACATCTAAGGATGAGACCAAAGTGTCTTTGGAAAGTACGCAGTGATTCTAGCAGTATTCTAATTTTACAGGAAATGTCAAAACATCTTCAATTTATATTATGTAAGTTGTTTCAGCACTAAGTACATACATGCAAAGCAAATTTCCCAAAAGTTTTCAGTTACTATTGCGTTAGAGTAAGAACCTTTACTGGACTTCACTCAGTGTCAAATGGTCACTGTTACCGCTAAAGTCAAATTAATTTTCTCTCAGAAATCATTTCTGCTTAACCCTAGAAATGAAGTAAGAAATATTTTTGAAGATATTATCGACTGTTTTCATTTTTATCTGCATATACATTTTGGGACGTAGATAACAGATATTTCAAGGAAAATTAAGTGAAATTAAGTTGAGAAGTTCTAGGGGAACTAAATTTTTTTTTCTCATTTACCTTTAGATGAGCTATTTCTTTAGAAACAAAAACCAACCAGTAAAATCTCTAAGAAAAGGTGTGTTTTACTTACTTCTCTCTAGCGGTCTCATTTCCTGGAGACGATAATCTAGGAAAGTTACTTTGAGTCAGTAACAATGTACACGGCATTTCCCAACATTGAAGTCTTTATAATCGTTTGAAAGTGAAACCCATAAAAAAAGTGATTACAGTTTTAATCAACTACTGCAGATCTACACACTCACACAAATTATATGGTTCAAAAGTTAGATTTTAACTACTTCCTTCAACAGGAAATCATGGTTCGTTATTATTTAACAACTGTATTTGTCACTGGCCACGGAAGTTTTTATCTGTTTTAGTTAAAATAGCATTCATATAATATGTAAAGCTATTTAAAAATACGCCAATACAGGCTTTTCTTTTCCTAAATTAGCTACTAGAAGGAAGCAAACAGCACACTGTGTAGGACAGTATATCACCCTTCCCATGATCTTATATACATCCCAACACACGAATGAACATGCCCATATCATCCAAGTGAGAGAGAGAGAGAGAGATGGAGAGAGAGAGAGAGAAAGAGAGGGAGGGATTTTCAGATTCTTTTGTGGCACGTTGGTACCTGATATTTAGTCTATTTCATATACAGAGTATTTATTCTCTATGACTTTCATCGTATTTCTTCAAACTTGAGTAAATTAGAATTTTCTAGCTCTTTCTCATCTTTCCTTACTTCATACACTCTAGCCTTGTGTACATTTTCCTTTTTAGTCATTGGAATAAGCAATTTCAGCAGCAGCCTTAATTTAGATAGGTTCAATTTACTTCCTTTGGAAATTCTGACATTTTTGGAGATTAAAATACATTATTAAAATTACCTAGGGACTTTCTCTTCAACGAGGTGGCAGAGTGGTTTGCTGGTGGTGGCTTTGAAGCAGACCGGGGACACAGATCTTTGTGAAGATCCTGACCACCAAGACCATCACCCTAGAGGTAGAGCCCAGTGACATCACGGAAAATGTCAAAGGCAAAGCCCAAGACAAGGAGGGCATCCCACCTGACCAGCAGCATCTGATTCTTGTGGGCAAACAGCTCGAGGATGGCAGTGCTCGCTCCGACTACAATATCCCAGAGAAGGTTCAGCCTGCATGTGGTGCTTCTCCTGTGGGGTAGGGTCATCACTGAAGCTTCCCTCCATCAGCTGGCCCTGAAATACACCTGTGCCCAGATGATCTGCCACAACTGTTATGCTCACCTGCATCCCTGCTCTGTCAACTGCCACTGGAGTTTGGCCACACCAACAACCTGTGCCCCAAGAAGGTCAAATAAGTCTCTCTACCTGCTCTTCCTTTGCCTGCAGGGCAGCCTCCTGCCGGAGCCCCAGGGCCTTGGGACCTCAATAAAATTTCCCTTCCCTTGACTGGAACAGTAAAAACAAACAAACTCTATATATCTATAAATACAGATATAAAGATTAGATCGATAGATGATAGATAGATAGATAGATGATAGATAGATAATAGATATTATTTTCTCTCAATAGAATTGAAGAAGGTGCTGCGCTTAGATAAAGGGAGTGTCATTTGCAGGAGAAGGCAGAAAGCTTGGTCAATGCTTCACACATAGTAGATACTGATCTGTGGGTGAAAACATGGGTGTGCTTAGGTCCAGAATTTCACTAAGTGAACCAGCTGTTTCATAATCTCTAGTCTGACTCGCCTCTAAAATTGTCTAATGTCTCTGTGTATATTTGTCTAGTCCTCTGTCTTCCCTTGTCCTTGTAGCTAATTTCTGATATTTTCAGGGTAAAATCAATGCTGCCATGCTGAGAAATCTTCTGTTATCCACACCCAATACATGTTGGTATCGAAAGAAACCTTTACCCACGTCTCTATGCACAGAACAAAAATGTCTCTGCTTTCTGCTCCTACTTGCCCTTAGGCAGATGATCCCAGTCAATGAAATATGGAAAAGAATCAAAAGGCATAAATACTGAAAAAAAAGAGCAATCTTTATCTGTAGGTAATGTGATTATTTATGTAAAACCCTATGGAATCTGTAGAAATTCTAGAAATATAAGTGAATCTAACAAGATTAATGAAAGCAAGATTGACACATAATCAATTGGATTTCTATGGACAAGTAGCAAACAATTGGAAAATTAAACTTTAAAAATATTTTATTTAAAATAGCATCAAAACCATGAAATTTATAGTTATACATATATAATTATAATAACTGATGTACATTAAAATCTTGCTGAAAATAATTAAAGAAGACTCAACTAATGGAGAAGTTCGCTGAGTTCATGGATTAGAAAGCTCAATATTGTTTGAAATGACAATTCCGTCCACATTTATCTAATCTCCAAATTCAATTTTTCTCTCACTTAATTGAAGTTATAATAGCTTACAGTATTGGTTTTTGTGCTGATTTGATGATTACAAATTTTATGTGAAAATGCAAAATAACTAGAATAGACAACATAATCTTGGAAAAGAACAAAACTGGATGACTTGTACCTCCTGATTTCAAGTCTCAGTGTATATTCACAATAATCAACAGAGTATCGATTTGACATATGGATAAACAAAGATATTTGTGTAACAGAGTTGCAGAATAGCAAACCTTGAAATAGAATAGCATGTATTTGTCAGTCCTTTTTTAACAGAGACAAAGCAATTTGATGGAAAATGGGAGATATTGTCAATGAATCATGCTCGAATTGGATTAATTTATGGGAAAGACATGAACTGGGGTCCTGATTCATATCAGTAATTTATAAAGACTACTCCATAATGACTAAGAGGATAGAGAGCAGGTATGGAAGGTTAACTGAGCATTCGAAAATGAATTAATGCAAGGAGAAAATTCACACAATTATTTCTATAAATGTGGGAAAAGCATTTGAGAAAACCTGACACTCACGCATAATTAAAAACTCTAACAAACTAGGAATGTGAGAAGAATACCTGAATATTATAAAGTATACCCATATGTTACTTTAAATGAGTCACAGACATAGAAAATAAAACTACCCATCTTCCGTAAGAAAGCATTTCAGAATGTTTTAGTGACCTGGGGTAGACAACATTCTTATATTATGATCATATGATAGATTTATACCGCAGGGATTTTTGTTGTTGTTAGTTCTATTTTCAACATAATTATTTATGTTGAATCCAATTATTCATTGGTGATGTATGAAAAGGGAAATGAATTTTTTGTGTTTATCTTGTTTCCTGCAACCCCAGTAGGTTTGCTTACCAATTCCAGCAGTCTTTCCTTATTATTATTATTGTTGTTGTTATTATATTACTATTATTATTTTGGAGTTTTCTGCATAGATAATCATGACATCTGCCAAAGTTTCTAGCTTTATTGCCTTGTATTGTCTTATTGAGCAGCATAACTTCCAGTCAGACGTTAAAGCAGAGTTTCCTTGCCTTGTTCCCCATCCCAGGAAGAAAACATCAAGTTTTGGGCGCCTGGGTGGCTCAGTGGGTTAAAGCCTCTGCTTTCGGCTCAGGTCATGATCTCAGGGTCCTGGGATCGAGGCCCGCATCGGGCTCCCTGCTCCGCGGGGAGCCTGCTTCCCCCTCTCTCTCTGCCTGCCTCTCTGCCTCCTTGTGATCTCTCTCCCTCTGTGAAATAAATAAATAAAATCTTTAAAAAAAAAAAAAGAAAACATCAAGTTTTTCACTACTTAGTAAGATGTTAGCTGTGCATTTGTGTACATGTGTTTTATCAGGTTGAGGAAATCCTGCTCTATTTCTAGTTTGCTGAGAGTATTTATCATGAATGAGTATTCAAATTGTCAAATTTTTTTTCAACTTCTATTGATATGCTCATATGAGTTTTCTTTTTTATGTTATGGATGTAGTAAGTTGAACTGATTGATTCTCAAATAGTAAGCCAGCCTTGTATATGTGTCATATGTCTTACTTGGCAATTAATGTTTCATGTTTTCATATATTGCTGAATTCGATTTTCTAATACTTGGTAGAGGATTTTTGCATCTGTGTTCATGAGAGCTGTAATGGAAAAAGAAGATGACATTTTAGAGTAGATGATTGATAAGAGGAGAGAGATGGAAGTGCTAAGAAATAATCAAAAGAAAACGCAATAAGTAAAAAAAATAAAGAATTTTGACACGAAGAATGCTTTTGTGGGCTCATCAGTAGACTGGACACAGCCACTGAAATCATCAGTGAGGCTGAAGGTATGTCATTGGTTATTTTAAATTCATGGTCTGATAATACCAACATCTGTGTCATATTTGAGACTGGTTATGATATTTGCTTTGTCTCTTCATGCTGTTTTCCTTTGTCTTTGTAATTTTTTTGAAAGTGGTCATCATCTGTCAGTGACTAGATGCTGAGGTAGTTAGACCCTTAGTGTGATGTTTTACATTAATTTGACTAGGAGTTTGACACGTTTAATACTTGTTTTAGTTATTGGTTCTAGAGTTTTCAAATTTCCCTATAACTCCTTTTTTTTTTTCCTTTATTTTTCTAATAAAGGACTTTCCTAAAATCCTTCTTTAGATAATGTCTCTGTATCCCAGCCCTTCAGGTATAATCTAATGTTTTACACGGGAGTCCTGGTGGTTAGGCAGTAAGATTGGGAGACAAGTTTTCTATAATCTTATGATTAAATCCTAGTCTTTCAGTGGAGCTAAGTCCTTGTGCTGTGACCTTCATAAGTATTTTTTAGCTCTTTTCTTTAAGTCATGAGGTAGGCAAGAGGGTGTTGGAGTCAGGGTACTCCTCCCCCTGGGCGGACTAGGATGCAGGTGAATTTCTTGCCCCTGGAGAGTAGTCCTCCATTGTAGAGGATGCTCTGGGATCAATTAAAAGCTACCAAAATCCAAATCAAATACATCCCTACAGGAGTGTCTACTGTTTTCCCAGATTCTGATTCTAAGGAAGCAGAAATTCTAAGTCCTTTTCCACAGGTTGCCTCCTAGCCTTTGCATTAACCTAGAGATTGAATAATAGCCTCAGAATAGACGTTGTAAATTTGAATTATTAACTCAAATTTAAATTCATTCAAGAATACACTATAGATTTTTTAAAGCAACCTCATATCTGAGCCAAGATATGATGATCATTTTGAAATCAGACCCAATAGATTATGCACTCTTGCCTCGATACACATTCATCAATCTCTCCAAGGAGGTATGGTAAAGTGCCCTCAGAGTCATCTTTTTAGGTGGGAGATAATCTGTGCAGTAAAATAATTTCTATCTTTTCCAAAATAGATTTGGTTGATGCTCAAATGTATTTTTGGGTGGCATTGCTATATAATGCAGAATGCTGCATTTTAAGTCACAAAGCTGTGAATATTGAGATACATGTAAATAATGCTGTATATAGCATTCTTAACAAATGCATCAAAAGTACACTAATTATACTAAATAAATAGTACTGATGGCAACAATGTATAAATGCAGGGCCTGTTAGGGTAAGGAAATAAAAAAGCATCCAACCCTGTAACTGAACCCTGCTGTTTCCTGGGATAGCACCCCATATGGTCTTCGGTCTAAAAGCACCACAACATAAGGCGGTATTATATGCCCTAGAGCATTCTTAGCAAGTAGAATATAATGGTGTGGTATGGAAAATATGGAAAGCATTCCTTTCTTTTATCTTTGAGCCAGGCAAACCTAGAGTGAAATGGCAAATAATTTTCCAGGAAGTTTTATAGAGAAGAGTTTTGTAGAACTTCCCTGTATGAAGTTTAGCTGAGACCACCCCTTTATGTTGTATAAGTCAAGGGCAAAATGCAAAACAAAAGACATCTTTCACCCTAAGACATTTTATATTTTACTCTTTTAAGGACAGGCGCGTCTTGGCACAAAACTTTACTACAATATGGAGCACAAAGACAAGGCTTTGGTTGATGCTAACAACATGTAAACTCTCTGAACAAATTGACACATTGAATATTTCCTTGTCTAGTCGAACAAAAATGAAAATTAGGATGGATAGTATTGAAATGCTTTTAAGAATAAATTTGTGCCAACATGGAATATAATAGTAAAGTCAGATCTGTCAGATAGGAAGATTCATTTTTTTTTTATTTAACCAGTGATAGACCTGTTAATGTTTTAGTGTTATTTTGTGTTATGTATAATTTGTAACTTTCATGGAAAAATACATTCATCTGGACCTCTTGATTAGATCATTTTCAAGCTAGGAAATCTGAAAATATTTCATTTTATCTTCATTTTACTTACCAAATCAATTTATGTAAAATGCAACTACATACTGGATATCCTTTCGAAGACCCATTGGAACATAAGGGGGGATTACCTTTAGAAAGGTACCTAGATTCATGGTAGCTCAGTATTCCCATTATTCATGTTAACAACAACAAAAAGTATGAATGCATTATCATCGTTTATTACACTTGATTAAAACATGTCCTCACACTTCTTGCTTCTTACACAAAATGCGTGTGTGCCCTCATGTACGTGTTTGAAGCAGAAATATAAGTTTTATAAGGAGAGTTAACAGATTTAAATCACAAATGCCTTTTGAATTTTCAAGTTACAACTTGGGAAGCATTCATTTTATGGGATTTTATATTTGATGAGAATCCCATTATGTCACTAATTCTACATTAATCTTTTATGAGAAGTCAACAGTAGATAACATAGAGATAATTATTTACGGTAAGCTAAAACGACAAAAACACTCCAACATTGATTCATTTCATTGTAAATTATAAACTCGGATTCTAATAGAATTAACTGAAGGCCGAGTAAAATAACATAATTTATTGTATAATCCTATAAATCTATACAAAGGATAATGAGAAGATAGGTACTACATTACAATCAGGAATTTGAATGCTATTCATAATCACTAAATCTTTGATCTTCTTATATTCATGCAAAATAGTTGGAGAAGTAGAAAATATGTTCTTTCAATAGGTGAAAAATGAAGATAAGTCAAAAGAATAAGATATTATTCAAAATTATTCGGTCAAGTAATGGAATAGTAGTCAAAACATAGGCAGAAATTTGGATTCCGATGTTAAATTTTCAGAAAAATACTTACATACCGTAAGTTAACGGCTAAATGTATGCCTTTAATTTATTAGAGACATTCTTTATGCCATGAGACAAAAAAAAAAAAAATACCGGAAACAGTGCCTGCATTTTGTCTTCTCTGTTTCCCAATACAGATGATAGTCATATAGAAATAACCTAAGCAGAGGAAAAATGGTAAATTTAGAGGTTTATTTGAAACTGATAATTTTCTATAAATAAGAATAATGCAAACTTCAGCTTTCTGACTATTTTTAGATAATTGCTTCAGTTTAATTAGCAGATCTATATCACATCAGATAGAACCTATTCTTGATACTTCATGATCTCTGTGAATAATAGTAATAAAATGTCACTCATTTCAATGCACCTTCTCACTGTACTAAGAAGAAGAAAGAGGTGGGGTTAATCATATTAGTCTTGAGTAAAATAAGATTTAGAAAGTTTAGGGAAATCTATCATTCACTGAATGACTACTTGTGCCAGCTATTACGGTATATTACACACACCTGACCTCTGTTAAATCTTTCCCAAAGGCCTGCGAGGTCTGGTATGATTTCTATTCTGGAGATAGGGAAAATGAATCATGGCAATTTGGATTAAGTTCCTAAATTACAGAACTAGAGAGAGGATCTATGCATCTGCAAATGCAGTTCTCCTTCTCCCACAAGTGTCTTGAAACCTGGCCCCTGGGTTGGAAATCTTCCCGAGGCTCTGGGTGAGCCAAGGCAGCCTGGCTCTTGAGCTCTGGTCTCAGCAAGATACACTTTTCTCTCACCTGTTGTGACTCGCAGGAGTTTTATGTTTATAAAAAGGACCAAATCCCATAGAACGTGCAACAGCAAGAGTGACCTGTAACGTAATCTACAGACTTTGGTTGACAGTGGTGTGTGGCCACATAGGTTCACCCAGAGGAGGGAAGGTCGCATTTCAGTGTATGAGCCCTGTAGTGGGGAGGTGTTGTACATAGGCGAGGTGGGGGTGGGGGGGAGAGGGGGGAATCTCTGTACGTTCTGGTCAAGTTCAACTACGAACTGAAAACTGTTCAAAAAATACAATCTACATTTCAAAAGCTCCTCAGGGCACCTGGGTGGCTCAGTCGGTTCATCGTCGGCCTTCTGCTCAGGTCATGATCCCTGGGGTCCTGGGATCCAGCTCTACCTCAGGCTCGCTGCTCAGCCAGGAGCCTGTTCTCCTCATGCTCCCCGCCCCCCTCCCTGTTCTCTCTCTCTCTCTCCCTCGATCAAGTAAATAAATAAAATCTTTAAAAAAAAATGCCTCCTGCTCAGACAATGACATGCAAAACCTCACCATATACGAGAAAGTGAGAGCTAGAGCCCATTCTGGATCTCTTCCCACCCTGTCGGTGTCCGACTAAGAAACAACATCAGCAGAAAGCTGCCTCTACCCCCGTTCGGTTCCCGGTCTGTTGTAATTCGTTACACTACAGAATGATACCACAAACGAATGCATTTCATCTTTTTCTCAGTATTCCAAACATTTTACCTACAGTAAGTATCTATTTTGCAACGTTAAACCTTTTTCCCCAAGTTTAGTGGAAGATGAGGACCCCGTTCTTCTTTTTACGTGAGAGTCATTTTAAAATTTGCCATCCTGATCAGTGTCATTTTCCTCAACCTGACCTCATAGATTCCTGCTTTCCTGTCTTTTAATGATTTTTGTTTCTGTGCTATGTGGTTTTACCAAAGTCTTCATAATCCTCTTAAATGTTGGAGCACTGGGTGGTTCAGAACACTCTAATAAGCAGCAATGCATAAGAAGCAAGCAGATTGTTCCTTACCTTTTCTAGACCTTTGATATTTCACCAGAAGCACTTAAGAGCAGAAATTCTCAGGCTCTACATAGCGATCATAGACTCCTCCAGGACTCTCTGTTCTTCCTCTATTCTATACTTAGGCAGAAATTTGTATATATGTGTTTCATTTGGACCCTTTAGAAACTACGTCAATGTCATGTGTGCAGACTGCATTTAACTTTATTAGAAGAGAGCCTGATACAATCCTGTCCCCACCATTTAACTGCAATTTATTGTAACTCCCCAGCTGCAGCTCCATCATTTCACAAATTGTTCATAGAATCCAAGAATTTTTTTCCCCCCAGAAAGCTGTCACATAGCTTGGTCACAATTAAACATACATTTATTTACTCTCTATAGGGCATCAGCCATGATATTTGCCTCTGTGAGACAGTTCTTTTTTTTTTTTTTAATTTTTTTTTTATTTGACAGAGAGAGAGAGAGATCACAAGTAGGCAGAGAGGCAGTCAGAGAGAGAGGAGAAGGCAGGCTCTCCGCTGAGCAGATAGCCCGATGCGGGCCTCAATCCCAGGACCCTGGGATCACGACCTGAGCCAAAGGCAGAGGCTTTAACCCACTGAGCCACCCAGGTGTCCCTGTGAGACAGTTCTAATAAAGATGACTTTTCCCCATCCCCTGACCACTCTCCACTCAAAATAAAGACAACACATAATATTTTTAGAGAAACTGAAATCTTAATATTGGGATTCACATCTTAGGTAAAACTCATAGTACTTAAATAAATGAGTCAATTAATCATTAGTGTTTCAATGTCTTCGATGTACAATAATTCTAATGACTTACATCTTTTAAAGTAGCTTTGATAATTAACTGAAATAAAATGTGAAAACTATTTATGTAGCTGTCAGAGAAACAGAAGTCACAAAAATAGCATATTTGAAATTAGATAGACTGGGATAAAAGATAAAGCTACACAAATGATTTCAAAATTTTCATGCCAATCTGGATATATGAACATTTGTATAATTATGTAAAGAGTATGTATATTTCATGTAGAACTTTTGTGTCTAAGAATGTGCCCAGACCAACACACAAATATTTAATATAAATATTAAATCTCATTACGTTAAATTGGCATAGTCTTGAATATTGAAGATTCGATTTAAAAAAACCTGAAGTGTTGTTTAGTAAATGCTACATTTTTTTAATGCTGAGTGTGAAAATTTTAGTCTTAGCAGTACAGAAAATGAAATCGCAGTAAACATTTATATTGACAGGTGGTTGTAACATGTCATTAGGAATGATCTCTTTGAAATGAAAATGACTCTAAGGATCATGGTGTTGTGTTGGAAGAAGATAAATAGAGGAGCACTGGTAATATTATCAGCACCTATTGTTACAAAGTCTCTTGCAAACTCTAATCCTAATCTGTATTACATCTGCTAACACACTTTTGCTGAGATATTAATGCCTCCTTCGGTCATGGGTAAGTCAATGAATCTTTATGTATATGTTAACATTATATGGGTGGTAAATATATTGTGGGAGTCTAAGGTACATATCAAAACTATACTTGCTAAGAATCACGATCTGAAAAGTGTTATAACCACTCTCAACTATTTGTCACAAGTTCTCCTATACACTACACCTAATCCATCAACAAATGCTCTTTGGTCCTCTTTCAAAATATATCCAACATCTTGACTACCTCTGAAACCTTCCCAGCTGCTATCTGGTAAACCGCAATCATCTCTCTACTTGGTCATTTCAGTGACCAACTGAAATGACTGGTTCCGTGTGGCCATCCTTGTCCCTCTATTAAGTGCCAATTCTCCACCAAGCTGAGTGACCCTTGGAAAATGTAACTTGGATCATGTCACTCCCCTCTAACGGTCTGTTTGAAATCTCATTCCCACTGAACTGTGAAGTCTTCACAGTGACCTACAGAACTGAAAGATCTGATCCTGTTTCCCACCTCTGCATCCAACAACTTGCCTTCCTTCCTCCCTCACTCCTTCCCTCCGTTTCTGTCTCTATCTCTGTCTCTCTGTCTGTCTCTCTTTCTCTCCTTCTCTCTCTCTCTCTCTCTCTCTCTCTCTCTCTCTCTCTCACACACACACACACACACACACACACACACACACACCCTCTATGCCCAGTCACTCAGCTTTCAGAACTTTATGTGCTAAATACTCTCTGCTTGAATACTTTTCCTGGAAAATGCATGTGGTTCACCTCTCACTCCCTTAGGTCATTATGAAAGCTTCACCTTATTAGAGAGCACTTTCCTATTTTGGCAATGCCCCCTAACCCCACAGTTTAGATCTTTTTTAAAATCCTGCTTTATTTTTTGCTATTGCCCTCAATTTTACCTGACATTATACACACATACACACACGAACACATGAATATGAGTGTGTCTGTTTATCTGCATGTGTATCTGTATATGCATATACTAAATAGTTATAATATTTGTGCATATTGCTGGTCTTCCCTTATTTTGCTTTTTTAATATGGGAAATAGCTAATTAGCCTTTAAAAGCCAAGAATCAGATGGAAGACATGGAACTTTGGAAGAATGTGTGTTCAAACAGAGACGGTCTTACCGTGACTATTCCCATGTGTCCAGATAAAGATCCTCCAGACTGGAAGATAATGAAATGGAAAATCGCAGGGGAAATAAAAGGGAGTTGGTATGAAGGGGCCTTGCCCCCAGCTACCCTTCTAGGTCTAGTCTCAAATCTAAGGTGTGAGAACCTATTTATTTGGAGCAGTTGTGTATTGAAGTTATCCTGCCTAAGCTCTGAGGGGAAAAGTTCTTATTATCTTCAAGTGCATATGGACACTAATACTTAGTCTCCCAGAAACATAAAATGCAAATCACAAGAGTTGGGATAAGCAGGGAAGGGCCCGAAATGAGCAGAGCTTACCTGGCAAAGGTTAAAAGGCAATGACCTGACTGAGTTTTCCTGAATTATCAGCAAGCACGTTCTGCTAGCAGGTAAAATGGAGTTCAAAATAAGAACCAAACAGTGTCATGGGAAAACAAACATAAAGAGATACAGTTCTTACACAACTAATGTTGGTGGTCTGGTCATAAGTTCCTGGACTCCTGGTTCAGTCGAGAACATATTTGTACATTCTGGAATTACGCTTCAATTTTCTTTTATATGTATTAAAAATATGAAATGGGATACAAAATAAAGAAATGAAATATGTCATAATGAGAAGCACTGTAATAGATTCTTAACTTTTACAAGAGAAAATCTTTAATAAAACATATTGAATAATGTTGATTTTGGCCATCAATTTAAAAATGCAATTCTAAGTCCACAGAGAAGTACCAATATGCCTCTCTAAGAACATGTGCTGGTCAGGAAATTGCAAGAAGGAGCTTGTTCTCCTCAGTAGCACCACCCTTGTCTCCCTTGCCCCATCCTGGGCCAAAAAAAAAAAAAAAAAAAAAAAAAAAAAAAAGGAGAGCTGCTTTATGCAAAAGAAAAAAGAAAGNCTCCCTTGCCCCATCCTGGGCCAAAAAAAAAAAAAAAGAAAAAGAAAAAAAAAAGGAGAGCTGCTTTATGCAAAAGAAAAAAGAAAGAAAAGAAAGAAAATAATCATTCCTATAGATTACTGACATTTACCTACCTCCTGATAACTCAATCGTGGTTTCACTTACTCAAGGCTGTAGTCTGTGTTCTTACACTTCTCTTTATTCCCACTAACTTTGTAAAATTCCAACCACTTGTTCTTCTCATCTCTGTGATATCTCATATTTTTATAATCCTTGCCCTCAGCTCCCCAGTCCCAAGATAACATCATGAACGTTCTCATCACCAGAAACTACAATATCCCTGAAATCGCATCCATATCTAGCTTAATCACTCTAACTACTCTTAAAAAATACCTCCAGGGGCACCTGGGTGGCTCAGTGGGTTAAGCCTCTGCCTTCGGCTCAGGTCATGGTCTCAGGGCCCCACATCTCCTCTCTGCTCAGCAGGGAGCCTGCTTCCTCCTCTTTCTCTGCCTGCCTCTCTGCCTACTTGTGATCTCTCTCTCTCTCTCTGTCAAATAAATAAATAAAATCTTAAAAAAAAAATACCTCCAATTCTGTCGTATTCCTCTCCTTCTGTTGCTGAGCCAACCAGGCCACAACTCTAGAAACCCAGTCAACTGCAAATCTTGCCTGAATCTTCCTTATGCATGCAGCGGAATGTTCCTAAAGAAAATCATGGAATTAGCAACCTAATGCCTCTGACACATTCATTGCCACCTGGCTGATACATCTCACACAACACCTGTTACTTTTATTCCCTCTTTGGAGGAACGTTGATCTCTGCTCCCTGTAATGTGTGCTATAGAAGTTTCTTCCATTCACTACAGTGACATATACTCTTTGAAATATTTCATGGGGCATTATATATAGAACTTTTCTCACTGCCTTCTGAAATGAAAATTTCAAATGTCACTAGGCATCTTCTAGTTGTTGCTGGTAAATCTGGAAACAGTACCACTACACTCTAAAAAAGCTGGTGCCCTCTCTATTTCATTGAACAAAAATATTGATGTCCTATGGAAATGCTACTGTCTCTGGACTCCCACCGTTAGCATCCTTCTTCCTTCCCATTTCTAAAAGCACCTTTAAAAAATCAAGTATTCTGTAATCAAACGGTGATACCTTACCATGAACTCAAGTTCCTATACCCATGTACCTTTGTGACCCATTCTATGCATTAAAACATATTATGCAGGATCATTCCCCTCAGTCCAGTATGGTTTATGTCTTCTATAATAAAACCAGGCCTGATAAAATCGAGATGGCAGAAAATCACACTTCCTCAGTCCTCAACCACCTTTAGCAGTAAGATGCATGTACCTGGCACTGGCACAGCCTTCCCGGGCCCTGGCTCTCTGTGTCGTCTCTGCTCTCTGGGTAGTCTCTGAGCTCTTCCAGTGTGGACATCAGAGTCCCCCTCTGTCCCCAGGGTCTCAACTCTTCCTGCGGTTATTGAACCATCATTATGCTGATGACGCCAAGCTTCAGAAAAGTCCCAGTTTGCTTCTTCAACAAAAATCTACATGTAAATGCTTCACAAATACCATGAACAGAAAATGTTGAAATACAACTCTTGCACTTTCCCCCAAAGGTGTCTTTTAAAGAATACTCCCCACTGGAACAGAGTTGGTATTGATTTCCCCTCTGCAGAGCATGGGGTAGCCAATGGCTCCTTAGACCCCAATGCTCCCATGTTAGGCTGTGAGGTTTGAGTGGTAAGAGGTTTTGTATAGCCTCTTCTCTCTTCCTTTCCCTGGCTCTTCTTAGCCAGCCATTTCGTAGGTTCCAGCATTCAGTTCAAGTATTAAGTCCTTAGTAGACCTTCCCAGACCACTTCATCTAAAAATGCCTCCTCCTTTTTTCCTCACTACTTCCAATACATATTCCTGTATGTTACCTCTCTGTTTTAATCGTCTATCTGTTTCCTTCCCTCAGCTACTCTTTGTTTCACTACTGAATTCTTTGTAATGTTTCACACAAGTGGCACCTAACAAGCATGAAATAAATATTTGTTGAATAGTGGAGAAATGCATCAGTAAATTATTTGTGAGATGATATTTTAAATGTTCTAAGGTATTCTCAAGTGTATAGAATTTATGATGGATTATAAAAATATAAAAACAATTAAGATACTACGTATATATCTTCATGATATATAATACCTTTTGCCAATAGGCTAATATATGACACACATGTTACCAAGTGTTACGTACAGTATTCATTTAGATCCTAAATAATATAAGTCAATAAACTAAGGCCAATTGTTAAAGAGATCTAATGAGAAAAAAATGCATCTATTAAAGCCATAATTCTGATTTTTTAAATTAAATTTGGGGTATATTTTATTTTACGTGAAAGCAAATAGTCTAGAAGCCAGTGTTTTACTTCTGAGGCACATTTGGAGCTGGTTTTGCAAAGCTCTGCATAAATTTATTCTGTGATGGCATCAGTTAATATCACCACCATAATTATTTATAGCTTATTAATCATTACTGAACAATTAAAAAGATTTAATAGCTCATTTCTCACTAACTTATCTTTTGCATGAGAACAAGAAAGATTGTTTTCTGTTATATAATAACACATTCTGAAAGAGCTTCATCAAATTCTAGAATAATAAAAGTAGAAAAGTACATAAATTTCATTTCACTCCCATGAATAAAAAAATAATTACTTTAAGATAGGTGTTTTTTATTTGTTAGAATACAACCTCTCCTACTATTTGATTATCTTTTTCTCTCTCTCTTCTCTGGCTCTCTCTCTCTGGATCCATCAACACCACACACACGGTGAGACACTAGCTACAGTCTTCAGAGGGAGAAGTGTCAGCCATCTGGTAAATAAACAACATCAGTATTGACAACTGCAAGATGTAAATTACATTGCATAAGGCCGTGTGAATTGTAAAGGATTATGGTAGGCAGTGGCTAATATTTTATATGGAGGGAAATAATACCATTAGTGTGATTTCCAGCCTCAGTGAAGATAGGAGTTGAATTTCCCTGCTACTATGAAATCTGCCGAAGGTGCTTGCCAACACTGTCAATGCAGATAGAACTCTCTGATCTCGAGCAATGGGATCATTTGATTATGCTGGGAATAAAGGATATTATATTACTTCCTCATACTTAATTCAAATCATCAGCCTGTTTGTTCTGCTTTCCAGAACAAAGAGAACAGTGCTTCATACTACAGCAATTGCATCAAGTACCAGTGGAGCGTCACTGAAAGTGCCTTTCTTTTTGATACTTTCAGCTGAATATTGCCCTAAAATTACTCTGTGGCTCTTATCTGAACCTTTGCAATTGCTCAGGCCCTTCTTTAGGCTAGAGCTGAGGTCAATACTCTGCTAGTAGAATCCGATTTCAACCAAGAAAGGTAAAGGGAATCATTCACAGTTTATGCTACATATATTCATTCATATTTCTTTACTAAATAGACTGGTTCTAATGTTACAATTATGTATCATTCTTTCCAATAATATGCATGAGCCAAGCAATGGGTCATGTGAAAAATCTTTAAAGACACGACAAAGCCCTTGACCTGATGAGCCTTCGGTCTCATAGGAAAGATAAGTCCTTAACCCCAAATAAAGTCATATGTAAAAGGAGCCAAATGCTAATGACACTGTGGAGTACAAAACGTCAACCAGCCATAAATCCACTGAATATTTCACCAATATGTACGATTAAGAGGTGGAATTTATGAAAATGGCTGCCCTGTTACAGGACTCTGAGGACTGATTAACAACTCTGCTGTTATATAACCCGTACTTTGTGTTGTATTTAGTATCTTCATGTCGGTGAATGTATCATCATTCCATATTTAACTTGTGGGGTCTTCATAATCTATGGTGCTTGTTGTATAGCTAATCTTACACAGAAGTAAGGGTGTAGCCCTGTGACAGCATGCTCCAGTTCTTTAGGAAAAAATAAAATAGAAATCGAGTTGTTTCACTATTGCTATTTTTACCAGAGACAATGTCTCCATTAGCATTGCTTCAACTCTGTCGGCAATTGATTTTGTTTTAAAAAAAAAAAAGAAAGAAAGAAAAAAAACCTCCTTATTTTTGTGTTTTTTCCCCCAAAATCTTATACAGGAAAATTTTTATGTGATAAGTGAGAAAATGTCCCTCCTTAAAAAACAGACCTTGAATCAAATTAATTGCTTTAAAGCAGCAAAAAATTAAAAGTAAATAAAGAAACTGGATTCACAAAATGTCTCCTAACTTTGTAAATAAAATGTTTAAGTCTTGGAGAAAAAATTCTAAACCTGCCTGGAAGGCAGCTCCCATCACAGAAGATGGAATGAGTTAGGATCTAACGAGGAAAGGTTCCCAGGACTGCTGAGAAAGGAGTATGCAGTCACGGTACAAAAAGTTTCTGGAGTGTACGCACTGATGGGATGATTTTTAAATGACACAGTTTTCCGCAATATCATTTCAGAGATGAATGAAGAAGGAAGTCCAATTTTTAATAAAACTGTAGAAACATTTTATAAACAAAAAGCCTTCCAAAGAACAGAGTGCATTTAATGAAAAATACATGCAGAATTATAATTTATCTGAGGTCCTTCCTATCTAGAAAATCAACTTCCCATTGGCTTATATTGGCTAGGATTGATCAATGACAAGAAAGAGAACTTGAAAGCACGTATTTGCCAGAGTTCCACGTTTGAATAATTGGAAGGCAGGTAATTTTATCTCTGCAGGTGTCGAACCCTGGCAAATGTAGTAACACGGACATGGATTTTCATAAATTCTCTTCTACTCCCACTTCCCCTCCACCCTGTGCTTTTGCATCAATTTCCATAAACATTACTGTATCTCCTGAACTTTAAACATCCTGTCCTTTTTTCCCTAAGTATGTATCCATGGTGCTGAGGGCTCTGCCAATTAAAAAGCCACATTGTTACAAGCATCAGGGTTATTGCAGCTTTTTTGCAAGATAGGATCCCAGTGTTTTTCATCAGGGTGATCAGCTTCTGTTTTGTCTGTGTCTCATTTCTGTTTTTTGTATATTGACCGATGCCAGTCTGCACAGCTGACCCCATCACTTTCATCCACTTCACATTGTGCTGGGTTAGAACATGTTTAACAACTGGACCTCCAGGAAAAATAAAATGTATGTGTTTGTATGTATGTGTATATATCTTGTTTGTATTATATTTTATTTTGTATTTTGCATTGTATTTTATTTGTATTATATTTTATTGATGAAAAAATGTATGGCAAGTAATTGGCAGTTAATAACAAAATGTCCAATACCTTTACCATAAATTCCATCTAGCCAATTGATTTTCACAGAATGTTTTTATGCAGTTTGCCAAATGCTTGTATCTTGTGTCCACAACCAAGCTATGGATTCTCTTCAACCATGGTTTGACAACATTTATATATGGAATGTTACTTAACCATAAAAAATAAGGAAATCTTGTGATTTGCAGCAACATGGATAGAAGTAGAGAGTATGATGCTAAGTGGAATATGTCAGGCAGGGAAAGTCAAATACCATATGATTTCACTCATACGTGAAACTTATGAAACCAAAAAATGAACAAAGGAAAAAAAAAAGAGAGAGACAAACCAAGAAACAGACTCTCTATTATAGAGAACAAACTGATGGTGAACAGAGGGAAGGGGGGTGGGGAGATGAGGGAATTAGGGGATGGGGATTAAGAAGAACACTTATGATAAAAAAATAAAGTGGAGGGCGCCAGGGGTGGCTCAGTTGGTTAAGCAACTGCCTTCGGCTCAGGTCATGATCCCGGTGTCCCAGGATCGAGTCCCACATCGGGCTCCCAGCTCGATGGAGAGTCTGCTTCTCCTTCTGACCTTCTCCCCTCTCATGCTCTCTCTCACTTTCTCTCTCTCTCTCAAATAAATAAATAAAATATTTTTTAAAATGGAAATAAATTATATTATAAATAAGCACACAAATTAATTATACCAAAACAAAGTTGAATATCCCAAACCCATTATTTCCTAATTATTATACCACATCTTTCTATTTTCTATGCTACTGCGGGAGTTATCTATGCATATGATTTCTGTAGTAAAACGATATACTGCTTACTGAATATCACTGCCCAGCTTTGTGTTCAATGCTGTCACATTGGGAGCATGAAATTCGCCATGATGAAAGTAGTTATTCAACAGAAATTGGCAAATGTGACAACTTAAGCCTTCATCTTTGGCTTTGTGGACTACGCAGGCTCAAGAAATTGATGAAGGAAAAATGTAAAAAGGCAGAGTAGACTCAAAAGTGTGGTCTAACTCTCACTACTTTGTAAGTCACACAAAATGCTGTCATTTTGTCCTCACTCTCCAGGGAGTTTGCTGGAGACTCTCTCCCTCTCCGTTTGTCCCATGCCCATCCCCCCACATGTGCTCTTGCTCTCTCTCTAAAATAAGTAAATAAATATTTCTAAAAAACCAGTATGGTACTGGCATAAAAATGGACTCATAGATCAATAGGATAGAACAGAAAACCCATAAATAAACCTATAATTTTATGGTCAGTTTGTATCTGTTGAAGGAGGAATGAATATCCAATGGGAAAAAATACAGTCTCTTCAACAAATGGCGTTGAGAACACCGGACAGCTACATGCAAAAGAATAAAACTGAACCACTTTCTTTCACTACACACAAAAATAAATTCGAAATGGATTAAAGACCTAAAGGGGAGACCTGAAACCAGAAGAATCCTTGAGACAGCATAGGCCATAATCACTCTGACATCAGCCATAGGAGCATTTTTCTAGATATAATATGATTTTTAATAATGGTTGCATTAACTGAATTGACAGATTCCCATCAGTGTAACCACTGTCTCTCACAAGCACATATGAGCTTGCTCTAGCACACCATTGCTTCGCTATTCCCTCAGCTGCACTCTCCAGGGCTGAGCCCTGAAATTTGTCCCAGCCTCGTTCAAAGCTCCAGCTCCATCCTCATCCCTAATTTCTCAAAATTTAGATCAAACTCTAGCTCTAAATCTCCTAAAATCCAACAGGGCTGCTCCTCGCAGCTTCACTGCCATCTCCTCCTCCATAATTGACCCACCATGCAATTGGAAAGCCGTGCGAAGTCAGGATTTAAGCCAACTTGAATTTGAGACCCCTCTCTTTCTTTTTCTTTTTTAAGATTTTATTTATTTATTTATTTATTTATTTATTTATTTATAGAGTACAATCAGGGAGAGTATCAGGGACAGAGGGAGTCAGCAGGGAGCCTGATTTGGGGCTCAATCCCAGCATCCTTAACCAAGTGAGCTACCCAGGTGCCCCAGACCCCTCTCTTTCACTTACAGCTGTGTGACCTTAGATAAGAGATGGTTATTTTTCAGGTTCAATTTCCTCATCTGTAAAATGGAGAAAATAACAGCAAGCTGATAGAATTTTAGTTAGAATTAGCACAGGTCTGAAACATGCCCATCAAAGATGCTCTGTAAAGATAATATGCACCTGCCTCTTTCTCCCTTTGCTGAAATGGAACGACATTGTCTTCAGACAGGAAGAACAGGGCCAAGAGGCTTAAGAGGAACCTTTACATCCAGCTAAAACCTTATGTTTTCAGCCACTGACCGAAATAATAAGGCTACTTACTCAACATGCTCCTAGTTTATTTGTGCCGGATCCCCTTGTTGGCTACACATTTCAAGTTCCAGCATTTCTTCTACATGTCTCTGGACTATGGCTTCCATACAGCTGTCTTTCCTGGTACTGTGCCCAGTTAGCATGTGGCTTTGAGCCTTCGTGAAGCTGGTTTTGTGCTGGGTCTCAAAGCAGTATGTTTCCTAGCCATTGCTCCTGTCTTTCTGGTGATGGTACTAATGCTCCCTAACTTCTACAACACTGAGCTTCTCCATGCACTCTTCCCTGATCTGATCTTTCTCCCATTTCCCTGTTGGTTTTGTGACTAGGCAACCTTTCAAATTTTCCATTCCATCCCTGGTAATACTGAGATTAGGGCATCGCTGGACAAGGAATGAGATTCAGCAAATCACCGACACGGAGGTCAGAAGAATGAGGGTCTGGTTCTTATTTGCCACTACTAGCTGTGTGACTTTAAAGAAATCAATAAATTGCTCAAAGCCACAGTTTCTTCAATTGAAAATGAGGCATACAATTTCTCTAGGGTCCCACCAGATCTAATGTTTCATGATTCCATGGTTCTCATTTCACCGTTGCTCTCAGCAACTGCAGTAAACTGGAAATATTGCCTCTCCCAGCCTATTGCTTAAGCAACCCTTAATCCGTAGGAGCAACCTCAGCTGTTCGGCTCAGTGTCGCCAATGAGCTCATCAGCAGCAGAATCAGGTTGGGAGAAATGATGCCTTAGAAGAAGGAAATAAGCAATATTTTTTTCTAATCTTAAATATGAATGTATGCTTTATCTATAAAATAAACTTTTGTTTTTCCAAAGAAGTACAAAGCAATTCCCTGGATCACAAAAACAAATCAGTAAACATATGAAGATTTGTCAGATATAGTCTCAACCAGGAAGTTGCTACCATGCCTGGAAGTTGGGCTGGTTTTTGGTGAAAACATCAGCCTACTGAGGAGGAATAAGGCAAAATACTGATAATGATGACAAATGAACAATAATATAAAATTAAATATAAATTAAATTGATTTTAAAAAGAAAGTCTTACGTCATTCTCCTGAAATCTAAAAGAAAAATAGGTTAAGTAAGCTAGTGAACTATGGACCTTGGTCACCCATATCATTAATATGTAATTCAGTGGGTCCTATATTTATCTATAGCTTCCTTTCTTTATATGCATGTTTATGTTGACACTATTGATCATCCCTCCTTAAATCTTTTTTCTTTGGTGGGGGGGATTTTTCATCAGCACCTTATCCTCTAACTTTTGATGATATCTCAGATGCTCCCTTTGCCAGCTGCTTAAATACCAAGGTTGATTCCTTGGGTTCTCTTTCTCTCTCTCTATTCTTTAACCCTGGGTCAGCAGGTCCATTCCAAAAACTTTAGATATCATCAGCAGGTTGATGATTCAATCCTATATCCTTCAGCTCCAATATATACACATAATATAGATGTTATACGCATATATAGTCTGATTGCATGTGCGTACATATATGTATATGTGGATGTGTATAAATGTGTGTCTATGAATATATATAATTTACACTAGTATTCAAGATGTCCATCATTGGATGTTCCTATACTTTGCCTAAATTTAACTCTCTCCAATCTTCATTTCTTGTGATATCATGTGTCCTGCAGGTGACTCTACGCATCTAGTCACCAAAAGTGGAAATTTAAACATCATTTTTGACCTCTTTGTTGCATTCACCCGTCATATTTTATGAGTCAGTAACTTGCATTGATCTTTCAAAAATACATCTGGTTTTCTCCTTCTGCATTCTCATTCCTCTGATCTTACACTACGGTCAGCCATGGCAGCAGACAATGAACGGGACTCCCTGATTTGGGCCTGATTCCCCAGACCCACCCGAGTGACTACAGCCAGAGTGAATGTTCTCCTTACATGAGCCCATCGAACCCTCTCAAAATCTCCTCTTAACTTTAGATGATATGGACTTACTTATCTGGTCTATATGAGAGCTTAGGATTCATTTACCAAATTTCCACCTGCTATTCAATGCTTGGGGAATATGAATCAATTACAATTCCTCAATGAAGGAAGGTCTTTTATGGCTTTTAAAGGTTTGTACCAGCTTTTCCTTCTAATTGAATACTTCTTCAGACATCTCCTATGATTTATCACTGAGTTTTGGGCTCAGGCACATGTTGATATTTCCACAAATCTTCCTTGACCACCCTGAGGAGTTGTGCATCCTCCTTGACACCCTGATTGCACTAATTTCTCTGGGTCGCACGTGCTCATTTAACTACACCTCTCAGCCTGGTAAAATCCACAAGAGCAGCCAGACTCATCTTGTCCACAGTTGTGTCTCCTATAAATTCAGCACATTTAGCAAACAAATATGCAAGATGTCCATTTAAAGTTGAAGTTCAGATCAATGACAATTTTTGGTATGTCCCAATATTGAGAACATACATTAAAAATGTGTTTGTTATCTGTAATTCAAATTTAATGAGATATCCTGTATTTTATTTGACAGTCGTAATCTCTGCATCATGGAAAATATCTACCGAATACTAGTTGTTCAATAAATATTCAGTGGTGGGGCGCCTGTGTGGCTCATCTGCCTTCAGCTCAGGTCACGATCCTGGGGTCCTGGGACCGAGACCCGTACCAGGTTCCCTGCTCGGTGGGAAGCCTGCTTCTCCCTCTTCCACTCCCCCTGCTGTGTTCCCTGTCTTGCTGTATCTCTCTCTCTCTCTGTCAAATAAATAAATATTCAGTGATACAAAATGGCAGCAAAATTATTGTAAAATTTCATCTTATTTCTTCAAAAATGTTATCATACAATGTAATATATTCCTTTTTGGAGAATTACCAGTGAGTGTTCTTGCTTAATTTGACAGTAATATCATTTTAAACTGAAGGAGGGGAGGGGGTGGAGGGATGGCGTGACTGGGAGATGGACGTTGGGAAGGGTGGGTGCTATGGTGAGTGCTGTGAATTATGTAAGCCTGATGATGCACAGACCTGTTCCCTGAAACAAATAATACATTACATGTTAATAAAAAGATAATAGTAAAAAAATCATTTTAAAACAGTTTGTATTATCAGTTTGATTGTGAATATATCACTTAGTTGTGGTCTTACCAATGGAAAACACGCATGTGTATAAGTCATTATGAGAGAATTCAGAGAACATGGCTTGTGTGTTTTGTTTTGTTTGTTTTGTTTTTGCTCATAGGGCAGAGACAACCTGTCTAAACTTGCTGAGGGAAACTTTCTTTAGGTTTTCATTTCACACATCCATTCCCTGAACATGTCCATCCATAGCAGAGCATCAGTCAGAAGTGCTCCGACTGCTTACAAGGGAGAGAGCTAGAGCCATCTGGTCCTGACCTGGAGGCAGCCTCAGGGGACTACAGCATCATTTCCTAACTTTCCAGTCTGTCACTTTGATGCATGAATCCTAAAATCCCATAAAGACATGCTTTGATTTTCCCTGAATTATTGTAAAGGAAAATAAAAAGGAAGTTTCTTTCAATTCTCTTGCTCCAATATTTCCTTAATTTTGTTATGTTACAATTTGAAGGCCACTCCATTGAGTCTAATTTAAGAAAAATAAGAATACTAAATACGGCAGATAGCCTCCATCTATAATTTGAGTCAAGTTACTAAAAGAAATTGATGAGAGGAATCTTCACGTATATGTACATATGGATTGCATCTTTCTAAATTTGCAAAGCTTATGTTGGTTGGCTTTATTTGTTTCCATCTGAGATGAACACCGATGTTAATACAAAAGTGGATGGTTAAATTCCTATGAGGTAGCAAAGGGAATGGATTAAGGAATTCCAAATTTCTGCCTCTCCATAAAAGCAATGGGGTAACTGGAAAAAAATGTGAGAATAAACTTTTTCAGAACTCTGGAAATTATCCAAAAGCTTGCAGCAACCAGGGAGAATTCATTCAAGAAAAGTGTCTGCGTCTTGGCAAGAACAGAGAGCTATGTGTCATTTTAACCTACCCTGGTCCCAAGTGCCAACTCCCAGCTTAGCGGTAGCCTTGAAAATGACAGTCCAGATTCCATTACAGGTACAGGAGAAAGCAGAAGTGACCTCAGTTGCAAAGAATTCTATGTATTTATAGTCATTTGTTTTATTCACACTTAGTCTTTGTTTATTGCTTGCTGATGGCTGGATCTACATGATTGGCCCAAAGGGGTGCCTTTACTTCCCCTAACTCAGAACTTAATGAGTGCTGAGCACCTGTCCAAAGAATATACAGGAACATGTTTTAATCACTGCTGCCCGAAGCAATGGATAACAGTTGGAACAAACAATAGACTGTTAAATAAAGACCTTGTGGAGAAAAGTTGGGGAATGAGAGCTTAGGAGAACAGGGCTTTGAAAAACTCGGACACGTTTCCTGAATCAAGAGGGTCACACACACGCCCATGCTGTAGATATGCTCAGCAAAGACTTGAGAAGACCCTGAACTCTAACCTTTGATTGACATTGAAGCTCTGTACAGGAGGTAGTGAAGCCTAAGACAGAGTCGTCAGCTGTCGGGCTGAGTGTCAAGTGTGCCCTAGCCCACACACAGTCTCTCTGCAAAGACGGGGAGGTTTTTTAGCACTTCCCAAATTGTTCCGTGAATCTGGTATTATCATCATATTGAAGCCAAAGAAAGATGTCACAAGAAAAGGAAACTACAGACCAACACCTATTATTAATATACATGCAAAAATCCTCAACAAAATACTGGCAAACCAAATCTAGGAGGAAAGGATATTTTAAAAGGATTACATATATTAAAAGGATTATGCACCATGACTAAGTGAAATTTATCCCAGGAATGAAGAGAGGCTTGACATACAAATACCAATTAATACAATGCCCTGTATGAGAGAATGGAGAAAACCAAACACTTGGTCATCTCAACTGAAGCAGAAAAATCATTTAACAAAATTTAACAACCTTTCAGGATAAAAGAACCTTAGAAATAGAAACTAAGGCTAGAAAGAGGAATAGTAAGGAACTTCCTCAGCTTCATCAAGGGCATGTATGAAAAGACTCACAGTTAGCATAATACTTAATGCCATAAAAACATTTTCCTGCTCAGAGTAGGAAGAAGACAAGAATGTCTTCTCAACACTGTTACATAATATTGGACTGAAAATCTCAGCCAGGGACAACAGGCAAAAGAAAGAAATAAAACGCAAACAGATCAGAAAGAATTAAAGTATCTCTATTTGCAGATGATATGATCTTAAATTCTAACATTAACATCCAAAACAATAAAATAATTAAGAATAAATTCAAGATGTACATTGAAAACTAAAAGACTTTGTTGAAAGAAACTGAAGACATGTATAAGTGGAAAGCCATCCTGTACTAATAGATTGGAAGACTTAATATTGTAGTGATGACAAAAATCCTCAAATTGTTCTACAAATTCACTATAATCCCTCTCAAAATTCCAACTACGTTTTCTGCAGAAATTGACAAACTAATCCTAAAACCCATATGAAGCTGCAAAGGACAATGAGTCCCCAAAAGAAACATTGGAAAAGAAGAATAAAGTTGGAAGGCACACATTTCTGGATTTTCAAACTAACTGAAAAGCTATGGTGGTCAAATGATATGGTACTGGTGTAGGAATAGATACACAGATCAATGGATTCAAATTAAGATTATACAGATTCACTCACATGATGTTCTACTGATTTCAACATCAATTCCAAGACTATTGAATGGGGTAAGATTGTTTTTTTCATTAAATTGTGCTATTTCAAACCATACACAAAGATTAACTCAAAATGGATCAATGATGGAAATGTAAGGGTTAAGAAAATGAACTTTAAAAAGTAAACATAAAAAAAAGTAAACATAGGTGTACATCTTTGTGGCTTTGGATTATGCAACAGTTTCTTTAGTAGGACACCTAAAACACAAACAATGAAAGAAAAAATAGATAAACTGGAATTCATCAAGATGAAAACTTTTGTGCCTCAAAGGATATTATCAAGTAAGTGAATAGACAAGCAACATGATGGCAGAAAATATCTGCAAATATCTGGTCCAGCATCAGAATACTTACAGAACTCCTACAACTCAGCAGTACAAAGTCAGACAACTCTATTTAAAAATAGGCAGAAGATTGGAATAGGCATTTTTCCAAAGAAGATATGCAAATAGTCAAGAGGTGAATAAAAAGAGGCTCAGCATCTTTAGTCATCAGAGAATGGAAACTGAAACCACAATGAGGTATCTATTAAGATGTTTGTAATAAACAAAATGCAAAGCAACAATTGTTGCTTTTTTGCTTTACCTGCAGAGCAGCTATGGCTTCCTGAATGTTTTTGTTTTGGTTTGGTTGATTTGTTTGATTGATTGACTGTTTCTTGTACAAACTTGTCTACCATGGGTCCTCAGGCTTGTCCTAAAATCCCTCAATGCCACCAGGAACAGAGGGGTTATGACAGTGTGGTTGGCCAGGTGCTGTATGATACGAAAGCTTAAGCAGAACTAGGAAGTCCAAGATGGAACAAGAAGTTCCCACGTAAGGAGATAAGCCCAGAACCAGCTGTGAGGGCCCTTCGTCTCCCATCAAGGAAATCATCTGTATCCAAGGCCATTTTCTGAAGCCAAGCAAGGGGTCAGAAGCTACACATGACTACATCTCCCAACCATGTGAATATACCACATTTTATGTATCCATTCCTCAGTTGATGGACATTTGGGTTATGCTTTTTAGCTGTTATAAAAAAGGCTTCTATAAACATTAATGTACACGTTTTTGTGTGAAAATACATTTTCAAATATATTGAAAAGCTCTTAGAATAAAACTAGGAGTGGGATTACTGGGGTCATCTAGCAACTCTATGCTTGAACTTCAGAGAAACTACTAAACTATTTCCCACATTGGCTGAACCATTTTCATTCCCACCAGTGATGTAAAGGGTTTCCATTTCTCTCAAGTGGGAATTCAGACTCTGTTGAGGCTGTTGGACCCAGATGCTCAAGTGACAATAATTCCAGGCCCCCACAGGGTTAGGGAAAGTTGGTGGCATTGAGGGATTTTAGGGACCCATGGTGGACAACTTTGTACATAATCGTAGGTGAGGCTCTTTGGGTCATTGCTGGCATTAATGATCCTGGTTTCTATGGCTGAGTGTGTAACAGACATTGACATTTTAGGTATTTACAGCCCAAATTTTACCACAGCCTCTAGGATTAGAGCTGTAACTTGGGTCGCATCACTCTCACTCACCACCCGAACCACCCAAAACCTGACAAATTACTCAAAAAAGCAGCATTTCCCCCCAGCCAGTGGAAAACACACCACTTTGTTAATTCATGTCTTGCAGCAGGCAAGAAGGTTCCATGTCCTGTCATCATAGCAAACAGCCCAGAATCTGGCTGGCCGACCATGCCCTACCGTTGATTAAATGATGAGATGCCACTCTTGGCCACTGGGGTACCTGGCATCATTGTCATCATCAAAGCAGGAGCAGTCTACATCGGAGGCTGGCACGCAGTTATTGATCTAGTTAATGTCTTATCTCAATCTCTCTGTGGAATAAAGATGAGAACCAATTTGTGTTCTCATGGAATGGCCCACAGGATCCGTTCGCTGAACTTCTGAAGACATAACTTAACTCCCCGCAATATGCCACAATCTACAACAGGCCCACTTATCTCCAGAAGTACTCATCACCCACTATATTGATGACTTTCCTATCGCTAGTCTGACTGATAAACAAATTGACCAGGCCCTATATAATGTCACTGAACTGTGACATTGGCAGGCAAGGCTGTCACCCCTGAAAAGATCCCGGGACCTCCTTGACAAGTACAGACGCTGGGAACATCCAAGGCTGGAAATCAGAGGTATTCTTGATTAAGTTAAACAGAGATTTAACTGTCCATTGCAGCCTTCACCACCAAGATAGAGGCTCAGCAGCCAGGAAGACTGTTTGACTAACTGGAGACAACATACACCATATAAGGGTATTATTTGACCCCTTTAATCAAGTGTACCTACAAGGCCAATCATCTTTGAGTGGGACACCAGCAAAAGCAGGTGTTAGGCCCTGCAGTGTCACAGCCTCCCCACTGGGGTGAGTGGAGCCTGTAAGCATCGTGAACTACAGGTCTCAGTGACTCCTATGCATGTGGATTGGAGCCTGTGGCAAATGGCTGTCACCATGGTGAGTGGGCTTTCAATTTTCGACATGTATATTACCTGAGTTTGCTGCCAGATATACCCTCTTCCCGCAGCAGCTCCTAGGCTGCCATTGGGCCTTACTGGAAACAGAACACATGACCACTGATGCACCATATGTGACCCTAAGACCTGAGCTGCCTGTCCTCACATGAGTACTCACTAATCCCACTGATAAGGAAGAACAGGCTCTGCAAAGCTCCGGCATGAAATGAAAATGGTGCATTCCTGATTGAGCTTGAACAGGGCCCCAGGGAATCAGCTGACTCCATGAACAAGCGGCTGCCTCGCTGGAGGGGACTGAATGCCCTGGACCAGGGGCTCTCACCCCTCCCTTTACTAGGTGGGTCCAGGGCTCGAAGATATTCTAGTTGATCCTACGTCTTGGTTCCTGAATGGATCCATGAATCTCAAGGATGATGGAGTCCCCTGGGCTGTTGCAGCCATCTACCCAGGGACGGCCACAATTTGAATGAGAACAGACTAGGACGCTCTCTCCAATGGACCTAACTCCATGTGGTAGTGACAGCTGTGAAAACTACTCATCAGAAACTCCCTGCTACACGTTTACAGAGTCGTGGCTATTGAAAACAGGCTAGCCATATGGTCCAGTGACTAGAAGATTAATGATTGGACCATTAAGGCTCCCCTCTGTTGGGATAGAGGCTCTGGCAGCAGCTTGCAAACTGGAAAAGAAACCATTCAAAAGGGAATGTGAATGGAATTCACAAGCTGATCAAGCATGTGCTCAACAAATCGCCATGCTTGCCCACTGGGGGTCTATCACAGATGGGACATGATGGCCACCTCAGAGGCAAGAATGGGCTGAATCATGAGGACTTATCCTAGAAGAAATGCAAGCCAAAGATGCCTGCAGCACAGCTGTGGGACTCCCACACCATGCAACATGGTGAACTGGGCCACATACCCTGGAGCAGAGGTCTGTTGTGAGTGTATCAAATGGACCCCACTGGACAGCTAGCCTTCAGTCATGGATTACAGTAGTGCCTTACCACTGCAGACACATATGTCAGACATGGGACTACCAGCCAGTGTGCCATGTATTGTGGCTTTAGGAAAACACCTTTGCCACATGTTTGACATGGAGCAGGATTCCAGTCAATCAAGGCACCGCATTCACTGCACCAGCTACACAGCCATGGACATACTCTCATGGCATAATTTGAATGGTTCATGCTCCCTAGACCCCACCCCCTCAAGCAAATGGGGTGGTAGAATGACAAGCACTTCAGACCCATCTAGTGGTTCTGCAGAAGAGAACCCTGATAAGAAAGATCACGTGAGAGGTCCACATCATTCCCTTCAATTCTGGGAATGTGTGTGGACACCAAGATTTGTGGCAATGTTTTTAATAGAAGTATCTGAGTTTAGACATTCGCTTCAGAAAGCTTCAGTCAGAGAGTGAGAAAGGATACTAGTATAATGTATTTGAGAAGCATGTGATCTTGTCCTCTCTGGATTTCCGAGCTCCTGGAGGAAAATGTCCATTGTGCTCCTAGAGCCAGATAAAGAGATATGGCGGTCAGATGGGGGAGGGTCTAGATGAAGCAAGAGAACATCTGAACTAGATCAACCTTGGGAATAAGGGGGCATATGAAATGAAGTAAGGGTTTCCTTGTTCTGGGGTATCCTCATTTGGAAGGAATCCAAACAGGGGTGCTGAGCTCTGTTCCAATCAAGCTAACTAGGGAAATGCCTTCAAGGAATTGGAGATGGACTGGGTACTAGAGAGCCTTCTCTTCTGTGAAGACTGTGCTGCGTGTGGACCTTTCCCGCTGCTGTAGCAGTAGATTTTCCTTCTCTGATCTGATCCACCCTATTAGACAGTAAGTCAAAGTGCCTAATTGTGGGTGTGCTAATCGAGAGCCCAAACTTGACGTGGAGCCTAGAGATGAAGTCTTTCCATTTCAAATCTTCAGGACTTTGTTGCTTTTTTTTTTTTTTTAAGATTTATTTATTCATTTGAGAGAGAGAGAAGGGGCAGATGGAGAGGGAGAGAGAAAATCCTCAAGCCAACTCCATGCTGAGGACTCCATTGCAGTCTTCATTCCAGGACCCTGAGATCATGACCTGAGCCAAAATCAAGAGGTGACCACGGAACTGACTGAGCCACCTAGGCGCCCAGGAGTTTGTTGGTTTAATGAGTCTTATATCAAGAAGGGTTCTTTTTCAAATTTCTATTAGGATATCCCTGAACCATAATTCCAATCATGTGTAGGAAAACTGCATAAACTCAGACAACAATGCCATACGATAACATTTCCCAAACACAGACATATTGATTTAAAGCCTCCTTTACAATTTCTATGTATGAAAAGAGAAAGGGAAAAATATGGGGAAAATCAGTTTGTAACATCGTTTTCTATTATGTTTCAATTGATATTTATGTGAGACAAAAAGATAAATTGCAATCCTCGGCTTCTGTGGTCATGTTAATTTCCCCATGAGAAAAAATAATTTCCCATGTGTTGTGGTTTATATTAACATGCTGAATCTTATCTGTAAAAATGTGCTTTTGTCGCAAGAGCTGTCACAGAAAAAAACAGTTGCAGTGTATTACACCCAACAGTCAGACATTGAATGCCAAAATCCTTGAAATAAATTATTGTAAAAGAGGACAAAAACCTCTTACAGGAGTACAAATAAAAATGAGAAGAGTGAAATTTAAAGTAGAAATGTATTCCTCCACGTCTTTCCCAAATGACTTCATTTTTATGTAAATATCCGTATCCCTCTTATTCTCTAGTACTTAAATGTGTAGGTCTTGAAAGATAGCAGAGGAAGGACAGCCTTTGAATAAAGATATGATAACCGTTTTTTCCACTAGGCCTGTGATTGCAGGCAAAATTACATTTATCTTTTGGTTCAGGAAGCCAGGAATAAAATTCAATGAACTCTTAATGTGTTTATATTTCAGGAATGCATTTCACCTTATGGTGTGCACATACATTCTAAAGTAAGACAAGTTAATTAAACAGACGAACTCCCGGATCTTAGTGCTCTGCTATCATCATCACTAATTTGCTTTGAGGGAATTTGCAAAATTGGCTTCAGTGCGTAGCTGCAAGCTTGACTCTGCTGCACTCCAAACCTTCCTAATTTGGGGCACCAACCGTTTTTTACAGTTGTCTTTTTTGGTGCACATGCACTTATGATGACGATATTTTTAAGGGAGAAATGATAAATTTTGTGCTGTTTGGCCCATCTACACAGTGAAGGTGGTGATCTGCTGTACTATACATTTTGTACATTATCATTTCCTCAGGGTGCTATAGAATAATTCATAATAATATTAAATAATTGTTGACATATTAATGTTACATGATTAGTGTGGAGTGGGTGGCTATTTGATGTGATTCCATAATTTCATTATTAGAGACCCATTCAGTCATCCTAGGTCTCTGTCTGTTATGTAATGGTTTAGATCTTGTGGCGAAGTCAGCTCTAGGGTGGAGTATCCAAGAATGCAGGGCTAGTTTTCTCTCCTCCCCTGCCTATGGCACATAATCTCCTTGGAACACAGGAACAATGGACTTATTTTTGGTCTATTACATATTACCCTCAGCCGTCACACATTATCATTAATTGGCATCTGAAGCACTATTAATGTTTCATCCTAAGGGAATTAATTTTGTTTAATGCGAAAGTTCAATAAATAAATTTTAACACTTTAGTGTGAAAATATTATACTAATAAAAATAGTGTTTTATTCTCCTTTGTTTTGGCAGATTGTGTGTGTGTGTGTGTGTGTGTGTGTGTGTGTGTGTGTGTGCACATGTGTGCGTGCAGTGTTTTCCAAAGCCTTAGCTTACTTGGAATAATAACTGTTCATATTTCTTGTCCTTGCCTTAGCAAAGGGGACCCCAGAGTCAATTAAAAGGGGTTTGGGAGCTTGATGTCTGAGTCTTTTAGTACGAATGCCAAGAGTTCTTGGGTGTGTAAAGAGCTGATTTCTTCACCCCATGGTTGATTCTGATTTCAGTTTTGCATTTCCCACTACATGAGCCAGATCCTCCAAAGGAGACTGTCTCTCTTCTGCAGCTAAGCATTGAGCAGAGGCGTCCTTTTTGGGGTGTGGAGGGCTGCCTGCTGGGAGTGAATTTGTTCATCCAATATCTGTGTCCCCAGGGCAATTTGGAGGCTGCCGGAATTTCCCCACTTGTCTAGAATACTCTGTTTTCAGACTGGGCTTTTCTAAAGCAAGGGTCTTAAAGCAAGGGATGAGCACTCTTTCCAAGATTTGGCTCCTCACTGATTAAGCATTCTTCCATGGAGCCCTTAAAGGCTGCATCCCTGCAAGGGTCTGGTGGGGGTGCAGGGTGAGGGAGAGTGGTTTGGAAGCTTTGGGTGTTGGGGACTCCAGAATTTGCTCCTCCAGCATGGCCTCTACGAGCAGTTCCATTTTTAAGCCTAAGTGATATAGAATATTTAATAACAAATCTTAAGCAGGGTAAGTAAGTTTATGGTCTGAATTTTAAAGTTAGAAAAGCTCAAGAGAAACACATTTTGCATAAGGTGGAAGAAGTTATTCCACTGGTTTTGTTGATATTGTACTATATTATACAAAGTTATTTTGAAGGATGCATCTTACCCCAATTGCCCTTCAAAATACAGGCAAAGGGAGTGAAGATCACAATTTTACACACGTAAAAAAAATGGGGGGGAATTTAGTAAAAAGGAATATTATTTTTATCTATTTTAGTAGATGCTTCATTATACTCTGAAAATAAACTTAACAAAAACTGATCTTATTAAATTTTCCCTAAGATAGTCCTTAACGAAAAGAAGAGTAAATTCCTCAAAGTGTCGAATTTATCTCCAGATTATCTGATGGAAGTTAGGCTGAAGAAGGAAAAGGGGAAAAGAAAGAAAAACACTCCTAATTATTTTGCAATTTGCTTTAATTTAAATCAGAGCCTAATTTGTTGTCACAACAGATTAAGAGAGGCTGCACAAACAAATGTAATGAATTCAGTGTGTTTCAAAGCCAAGGGCTAAACCTGGATTTACTGCCGGCATGCACTATATTCAGCTTCATATTTGAGAAAGAGAATTGTTTTTTAAGGTAATAAATGAATCGGGAATTTAAAAATATAACAAATCTCAACTTAAACCAGTTGCGTAGGTATTCAAGTCAATGCCATAAACAGCAATATCCCCATATCACTTTTTAAGCAAAAATTAAAACTGTTTTATAGTATAGCATTGATTTGTGCCTAATCTGGACTAGCCCCTTTTATTAATATTGTACTAAACCCCAGGAAATGATGCCATAGGCCACAGATTAGTGCCAAAATACATATGAAGCCAGTTGATTCTATTTATTAAGACCATATAAGGTCCCTGACCCCGTTGTGTGGAACAAACACAGGGCCAGCTGGCTCACAGGCATTATTTTATACAAACCTGTTTGCTCATATCTGTTCGCAACTTTTCCTTTCATCGGGGTCAGAGCAATTCCAAACGGTGCAGGGACCCAGCGGTGGGAGGGAGGCAAGATTGTGTTAGCAGAGGGGGGTGCGGACCAAGTGTGCCAATTATCCGCCATGACGATCGGCTGCTAACCAAAACCGGCTTTTTGCAAGTGTGTGTAGAACAGCGCCTGGGGGCCGTCCCACGAGCTGAGGTGCCCTCAAATGATCCCATTTTCCCTAGAAAAAAATTGGGGAGGCCATGTGAATGGAAAAGAAAAGACATCGGGGCAAAAAAAAAAAAAGAAAAAAGAAAAAAAGAAAAAGAAAAGAAAAAAGGCACGTGCAGTTCAAAATGTCTATCATTTTCCACCCCAGTGACATAATAATAAGACTGCAAAGTGTGCAAATACACGCACACACACAGACACTCCTGTGAGCAGCAGCCCCTTCCCACGTGTTTTTAAAACAGTAGAACTCAGCATCTATTTCCATTTTGGTTTTCGTTTTGTTTCCTTTGTTCACCTCCAAAGAAACCTGCAACCTGATTTTAAACATCTTTGAAGTTTTCCCACCGCAGTCCTTCCTTCACTTTTCCAAAACGAAATGGTGACATCACCTGGGACTAGGGTGCGCGCGGGGTTTCAAACCAGGTCAATGGAGCAATTGCTAAAAATGTCGCAGAAATTATAATTTAAAAAATAAGCTCTTAAGATAAATTTCCGTAGGTGGGGGGTGGTGTATGCAGATGGGGGACACCAGTGGTGTCCCCGCTTGCCTGTGGAATTCATTTCAACTTAGTAGAGGATGATATTTTCATGTTAGAGATGAGAGCGTGTGTCTTTCTCTTACCCACAGTACTGGGTGGGGGCTGAATGGTTCTGTTTGCTTGGCATCGTCCAGCTTGGTTTTGTACAAAGGACTCCAAGGTATCCTGGCCCCCATGATGAAGGTAAATAGTAGAGATGCTCTTAAGCTAGCTTGGTGGCAGTCATGGGATGGGGTAAGCAGCTCCTCACATGAGGAAAACATTTTCCTGACAGCCTCCAGATGCTGCACATTAGGGACCCACTGTGGTTTTCATGCTGAAGCCAGCTTTGGCCCAGGCATCTCCCAGCCAATGATGAGCACGGGGGTGCCTACAGTCAGACCCTTTCCGTTCCTTATCTCAGGGGCCAAGACCGTCTCAGGGCTGCGCCGCGGGTGGAGGTTCTTCCCACCCAACCTACCCACTTCTCCTCCTCCCTTTGCAGGTGTCAGGATCTCCGAAGCATCTGCAGGCTCCCCCACGTCTGCCTTCAACCCCTCCCAGCGGCGGGAGCCAGCACCGTGTTATCAGAGGGGGGTGCACACGTCTTCACTGATATCCCCTCATTTCCAAAGAAGTGGCTTGAATATTTAATTCCTTCCTGCCATCTGCTTTTTTTGGAGGACTCCAACACCCAGTCAGGTCTTCCCTCTGCTTGTGTTTATTTTCAGAGCTTCTAAATAGATGCATTTTTCCAACTATAAACTATCTAGTGTGAGAGAAGCCAAACTTAAAACACATATCATTAAAATATAATCTAGATATGGCTAGAGAAACAAGTATTTCACAGTTTTCCAAGGGGCTTTGATGTTGCAAATTTCAGTCCGAGTGTGGTCGTCCATTTCGACCATGTGGAGCAAGGCAGCCCAGCCCCGCAGAGCGATTCGCAGCGCCCCATCTTTCCCGACCCAATGGCGTTTGTTCCATTGGGCTTTCATGCAAATTTAATTCAAATACGTACTTACAAAATATCTCCATCGACCCCGTTTAAACTGACAATGCATCTCCAGTCTAATCACAGCCAAAGAGAAATCTTTTTTAATTGTCTCAATATATTTGCCACCTGTTTCCTATAATATTCTGACATAATGTGACTTTTAATAATGGATTACTAAAAATCCTCTCTCAGAGGGCTTTAAGACCTTCTAATTTTTTGACTTCTTGAATGTTTTCTAATTTTTTTAATCAAATACCCAGTATTTCATATTGCTAGTTGTTGCTTTCTAAAAACAAACTAAAACACCAACACACACGCACACGCACACATACACACGCACACATACACACGTGCCTAACCCCCAGGGGTCCATAATGCACCTGCAGCCTTGATCCGTGAACCTCCTGCCCGGGACAGTGAGATCAGCTGCCAGTCAGTCCAATTCAAAGCCTTTAAAAAACAAATGTTCACATTAATGTCGTCAGGGCCTCCGTTCCACCATCTCTGGCTCTCCAGTATTGAACAATGGCAAACAGATTTTTGAAATTTGTGTTATTCAAATGAATGCAAATTTGATTTCTTCTTCTTTTTTTGTCCTAGCCCCTACACCCTAATTAACTACATATAAGAATTCAGGCTTGATTTCCCCTTCATGTATAGCCTCTTCTCTGTCTCCTTGTTATAACCCATATTTCAACTTTTCTTAGAACTCTCTTTCTTCCGACACTCCATGAAGGTGACACTAGGTATCCATTTATTTAACTAATACTTGATCTTACTCATTTACTCAGCCAATGTTAACTAAGTCTCCACTATACGCTTTGAGCAGGTCACAGATATGTTCTCTGACTTCATGGAGCTTATAGTCTAATGGAGACAGACCAAGACTAAATGAATATGTAATGTTGATTTTGCTAAGTTTTTGAAGAACAAGGACAGAAACTAAAAGTGAGGAGCCATGATTAGAATAAATATCCACAGAAGTGCTCTCTGAGAAAAAAATTAAGTTGAGACTTGAAGAATGAGGTTTCATAAAACACACACAGCACCTAGATGCATCTATAAATATGTATACATTTATATTTACATGTACATTCTTTTGCTTCACAAACTGGGCTTCCATCGGTCATTATCAATTAGCAAATATAAAACATTACTGTAGATTAGAATATAGATACAAACATCCCACCAGCCTCTCCATCTGCTCACACATGCCTCCCTCCAATGTGACAGAAGGAGGGTTTTTGGTAATTAATTGGAAAGCAAGAGCTAGAAAGGCAGGAGGGTATTGTTTGGCACCTTTTCCCTCTGAAGTCCTGTCACCTAACTCCTGAGACCGCCACCACCAGCAGCAGGAGCGGGAATTCTTCCAACAGCCTGCAAGAGCTTCCTTTCTACCTACTGCTCATCCAAGAGTCCTCTCCCTCATTCTCAAACTCTTTGTTCCAAAATCTCCCTTGCCTGTTATTTTTGTTTTTCGAATTGGGAAGGATGTGCCTTGTATGTGGTTCTATTATGAGCACTGCAGCCCAGAAGTCATCTGTAGGCAAGGAGCAGACACACCTCGCTCTCACAGAAGGATAGCCAGGAAGATTCTGATGGATGACTGGGTCTTTCCTCCCTCCTTTTATTGACAAAGCAGGAGGCCTAGACATTGGTCATGCCTTAAAATCAAGTTACACATCTAGGCCATGCAAACCTGGCCTAAAACCCACGTCTCCTTACATTGTACGTAAGATGACCTTGGACTCTGGTTCTCTGGGACAGTCCTGGCTTGTGAATAATCCTAATAAAAACACGTTTATGCCTCTTGTCCCTGGGAAGTCGTTACTAAAAACACCTCCGCCTCCAGGAATCCCAGTTTGGAGCGTGTATGATATGCCCCCTCTAAATGGAATCCATTTATCTTTCCATCGTACCACACATATTTTTTGATTCTCAGTGAAGTTTGTGCTTCTGTATATGTGTGTTTTCAAATGTAGTGTATTGGTACATAAAAGAAACGGTGTGATTTTTCTTTGGTGGAGAAGAAACTCTCAGAGCACTCCTTAGAATCTGTGACGGTGAAGATGTCACTTACTCTGTGGCGGCCATGGTGCCAAGCCTTTTACTGCTGTTACCTCCAATGTCACCATATCCTTATAAAGTGTATACTATCATTTTCCCCAGTTGACGGATAGGGAAAGTAAGGCATAAGAGAGGTTCACAACCGGCCAAAGTGCTTGGAGCTGTCATTCGGACCAAACACGCGTGACGTTTTTGGCCTGTATTCGTGTTATCAAGCACGCCGACGCCATTTTTGGTTAGACAGTTTACCACATTCTCTGATTTTTATATTTTTATTCTGTGCTTTGCATTTATTATTTCCACTCGTTCCCCTATGTAAGTCCCAAAGACTGTGTTAGTGAAATCAAAATCCATCTTAGGGAGCAGAGAGTGAGAACTGAATATGGGCAATTTAACTTTATGTTCCACTTCCCAGCTACTTGGGGATGAGCCTGTCTCAGTGGAGAAGAGTGATTTTTTTTTCAAAGATGTATTTATTTCAGAAAGAGAGAGGGAGCAGGAATGGGAAGGGTAGAGGGACAGAATCTCAAGCAGACTCCCCACTGAGCTCAGAGCCCTACACGGGATTCTATCTCAGGACCCCGAGATCATGATCTGAGCCCAAACCAAGAGCCACCCAGGTGCCCCAAGAGTGAATTTTATTACCTATTTATGGGACGGGTGAGCAGGTTGAGCAAATCATGTAATTCGAAGGAATAAACAAAGGTGCCTAATGTCCACAGGAGCCTCCGCAGGGGCTGAATTGCAGATGAAGAACAGACTGGCCCAGATTCGTTTTATGGTACTGACACTATTATTTATTATTTCAACAACAACAAAATAGCAGTTTAAGGACATTTACTGAGCTTTGCGAGGTATAAGTATTCAGTCTTCTCGCGTGGCTTTGGAATGGAATATTTTCTTTATTTAAACAACCTAGGATTTACCACACATGTTCCTAGGGTTTGTAACCCCATGAAGACAATGTCTCTATAAAAATACACTCTAAAAATTAATCACCCTCTGATTATTTGAAAGGAAAGTATTTTTATTGGGTAAGAGTAATTATGGGTATCACTGACTTACACACTGATAAACATAAGAAAAAAAGTTCCAGGTGATCAAATACTAAATCTGCTTATTTTAATATGACCTTTTAAAAGCTCAATTAGAAATAGTAATTTTTAGATTACAGGGTTTTGGCTATTTATTTATTTGTCTCTTGTCCCATTCAGATCTTTGTTAAGCACAGAGTATCACGTGGAAGGTAAGTGGAAATGTCAAGGTTCCAGTCACAATTTCTGACCTACAGGCGTACGATCCTGAGAGAATAAGAAACACAGTATTGATTAAATTTCATTCTTTCCCCCCTTACTTTCTTTCACCCATGTATGTATTTTTCTGAGAGTGAAGAATAGATTCAAGGATTAGAAAGATTTCCAAGTCTTTGGGTTATAGGGATCTGCACATAGCAACGTCTTGTCATACTTTATTATGACAAACTTGGACTTCTGTATAGAGACAGACAAAAGAGGAAAGGATATTAATTGAACACCTACTTTGTAGAAGGCGCTGTGAATGACATTCCACAGACATCTTCTCAGGCAGTCCTCACAACAACTGAAATTTTGTTTTTCAATGTCTAAAGTTGAAACTCAGGAAATTTAAGTAACTGGTCTAAGATTGTGAAGTTAGTAATTGTCAGATAAACCACAATCGCATTTGCATTCTCCAGGATGTATTTTACAAACACACACACACACACACACACAAAAGGAAATGAGAATAAAATAAAAGAAACACTACAAAAATCGATTACACACGAATGAAGGCATTAATGGAGGAAATGAAAAAAAAAAGCCTTTAAAGCTGTTATACGAGACAAAGAAAAAGCCATTCCATATCGATCAAAGGGTCGATTTCTTTATCCAATAACCTCAGATCTCCATGCGTCTGGGTTGTCACCAACAGGTCATTACGTCCTTTGGTGGTACCAAGTCTCCTTGATTTTTCAGGTTCTTTGAAGCCTCACATTTGCAATTAACGGGCACCTCTCCAGGCTTTGCTAGCTGACTTTGGGAAAACGTACCTTTCCTCAGCCCAGCTAGGGATTCTGAGGCTTTCTGGGACCACCTGTGGGTATGCCAGCTCTGTGTTTCAAGCCCCCTCTGTGACACAATTCCAAAGCTTGTCTGCCTTCTCTCCAGCCTGCAATGCCCTACTCTTGTATTCTCCTGCAGGACTATGCTTGTGGTCTCTCCTTGGCCCCCTGACTGAGCTGGCTTTCTGGGGGTGCTCACCAGCCACCTGTGAAAGCCTGCTGACCCCACCGTCAGGAGCTGGAGCAGACAGCTGGCACCAGGTCTGTACTGGGTGGGTCAAGTGCTCAGTGCTGGCATGCAGGGGGGTGGGGCATCCCTAGAGGACTGGCGAGGTGTCCCCAGAGGATCAGAGGCAGGATGCTTCTTGGAGCACTGAGCAGGACCCGTGTCACTTTAGCGCCCTGTAGAGCCCGACTGTGGTTCTCCCAGCCTCTTCCTGCCCCCCTATGGTGCTTCACACGTTCTCAGGACTGACGATAGGGTGGAAAGGAGGTGGCTTTCTTTGGCAGTGTCCCTGCAGCTGCCAAAGCCTGATTCTCATGCATATGCCCTGCACCCGCCACCCAAGAGAAGTTGCCTGGGCACTGAGCCGCGCCAGGGCTTGGTGACCTCATGCGTAAAGTCAAACTGTCCGTCCACCCATAGCAGTGCACCCAAACTCCTGCTGCTTAGCTCCAGGGGTGCACTGGGACTTCTCTGTTGGAAACCTGGACTTCCACAAAGACTGGTCTGAGACAGCACCCTCCAGGCTCCCGGACTGCTGCCGAGAGGGGCAGCAGCTGGTGCTCGGGCCACCGCAGGGACCTGTGTCCAAGGCTTATCACCCATGCGCAGAGGACAGATCCCAGGTCCTTTGGTGTTCAGTGTTCCATCCCAAAGTTTCCCAGAGAGACGCTTTTGTCCATGGATGGATGGATGCCAAACCATTGTCGGAGGTGTGTATTAGGAGGGATGTCTGACCCAGCCACATTCGCGGGGTCACTCTGCCCAAGGTAATGATATTGACTCGCCAAATTCATCACCAACAAACCCTCAGTAACCTGAGGATCCCGAGGTTATGCCTGTCTCCTCCTTTAGGCCCAAAAGTATCATTTTCAGGTCAAAGGAGCCAATAAACTATAAGTTTAATGTCCTAAGGTTAAGAAAAATTATACAAACCTTGGAAATAAGACAAAAAAGGATAACCTGTCACATCAATGTGGCACTAAAGTATTACCTAATGGACACGCCCTGGGTTTATTTAATTCCCCAAGGGAACGAACTTCTGTTTGCTCTAGTATGGGCTATGGATTAGGGCCCAGACTCTGCAACACTGCGTATTAACTTGTAGATATTTTCCCTGTATTGCTGTCTGGGAAAATGGATCATAACAAAGGGTATGGGTTAATAGTGGTGTATTTGCTAATTTTTGTATCTAACCTGGTAATCGTATTCCTGCACTCTTTCTTTCAATGACAGTATTTATTCAATCCCTCCAATGTCTTTTCAACCCGATTTGCCTTCCTGCCGATGTCTTCATCAAGAAGAAAAATACATCTTTAACAAAGGCTCCTTGAATGTTTGTAAGAGTCATCATTTTAACTTTTGTAAATTGCACTTGGAAATTTCATGTATTCTTCTGGTCTGTCTCCATAGACAACTCTCTAGGGTTAAAGAAAAATTTACTGGGTAAGAAGGCAAGCATAGAAAAGCAGCTCAGCAATATATCACATAAAGGGCATCTAGATATGTTTTATCCTTGCGTTTTTATTTTATTATTCATCTTTTTATAGGCTCTGTGTTTTGTTGGAAATTTTTGTTAGCCTTTCATTCAATGTTGGCCACAGTACAAATAATCCATTTGTTAAACCCTTTAGTGCTAGAGAAACCCATTTATACTTATTCCATCATTTTTTTTACCACTTTTGTCTAATTTGGAACAGAAATCTGAATATAAAGGAAATATTGCATTTATAAGTTAATTTCTTCATACTGTGTAGGTAACCTCTGATCTACATTACAGGCAGCAAATTGGAAGTAACAATCACTTTCAACTTTTCAATTAAGTCCCAAACTCCAAAAGAATAATTTAGTTTTCCTCCCACAGTTAAAAAAGTACATGGAAAAACTGAAAGAGTAAATACTGTCAAGGAAATAGAGACCAGCCACCTTGGTTGTGTATCAAAATGAGGTTGATATGGTATTTGATTTGAAAGCAAAACCTTTATTAATAACAAGCAGCAAACAAAACAAAGTTTAAAAGGTGTTCATGCTAAAATCGCATTTACAGAGTGATAGTCATGTAAAAATAGGATTCATCAATCATAAATGGTTTTGTGAAAAATTTACTCTGTGTTTTCTGATCTATAAGATAAGACAGATACAAATTAGAGTTTTTTAAGGTCCTCGGAAACAGTATAGAACCAAAATACATTTAAGTTTGAAGAACTACAGGGAATGATCTAGAGAACAGTGCAATTTTGTCTTAAAGCGCTTGCTGTCCTATAGTAATTCATGACAGCAGTACTGAAATTGAAATATTTTGCTCAAGCTAATGATTTGGGCGGGGGAGGGGGGTGAATCAAATGCTTAGTGAATCAGAGGGAAAGGATTCGAAACAGATTCTAATGACACTGGTTGCTTTTCTCCTGACCTGGGTCACTACTGGGAATCCTTGACTATAAGTGAATCGTTAAACAAAGCACGTGGCAGGTCTTTGGTGTCCCCACTCACACCTTGGAACCCGTCACTGTGGTGTGGATGCTTTAGTGTGGTCCGATGATGGAGCCCACATCCACGTGGACTGTACGTGTCAACCCCGCACACCAATATTTCCCATCCCGCTTAAGTCTGTTGGCGACACACAACGCCCACAGATCCGTAGGACAGAAATCTAAGCACAGTGGCTCAGGTTTCACAAGGTCAAATCCAGGTGTCTACAGGGCTGCGTTCCTTTCTGGAACATTCACAGGAGAATGTACTTCCACGCTCACTCAGGTTGTCGGCAGGGTTTAGTTCCACGTGGTGGTAGAGCTGAGGCGACTGGCAGTTGGACAGGGGTTGTTCTCTGTAAGCCAGCAACCAGAGGTTGAATTCGTCTCACACTTCAAATCTCTCTGAGCTCCCTCTCTCTGTCTCTGACTCCAGCCAGAAAATGCTTTTGCTTTTGAAGGGCTCAGATGATTAGATTGGGACGTTATGTATAATCCAGGATAATCACCTTATTTTAAGGTCATTTTATAGTAACTTTAATTACAGCTGAAAAGCTCCTTCAGAGTAGTAGCTAGATTAGTGTTTGATCAAATAACCAGGTGTTAGGATTGCAGAACACAGCTTAGGATTCTACCTTCTGCAAGCTTTAAGGGGCATGTTCCACGAAATGTCACCTGATTAGTAAGCCAGCATTTCTCCTTGGTTGATATGAATGTTGGAACAATTAGCTAGACCCCGTTACTCTCAGTCAGTTTGCCCTTGGACTGAATTAGATACAGGATTCCAAAAGTTCCCCTTGGCTTTTTCTCTGAGGCTTTGCTCCTCGGTCTCATACATGAAATGTTTACATACCAAATACAATGCTATTTATTGTCTTCTTTCTTGTATCACCTTACTGTCAGCATTATTCAAAGGGACCATTTCTCTTCTATTTTCTCAAAATCCCTCTTTCTTTAGGAGTACCATTAACTCCAAGTTTACTATCTTCCCTTACATTGAACATCTCTGTATCTGTTTTATATCTTACCCCCCCCTTTTTTTTACATCTTACCCTTTTATTAAACTTCAGTTAAACCTTAGTACTAAATATTTTTTTCTGGTGAAGCAGGACTCCTTAACCTGAGATCCACAAAGGGTCCCTATATGGAAATCTGATAAGGTGGGAAAAATTAGCAACTTTATTTACATTAGTCTCTAAGTGAAGTTTAGCATTTTTTAAAATTATAAATGTTTCCCATGTCATTGTAGTATTAGAAATACCCATAAGTCTGACACCTTAAAACACAGATATTTCCATAGAAATGTTTGCAGCAAATTGATATAAATATCCTTTAGCGTAGTTACCACTTTGTGATCACTTCAGTAATGAAGGCATCACTACATATTACATAGTACATAGTACTACAGTGTAGAGCGTGTATTAGACCCCTGCAACTGACCGCAGCCATCACGGCTCCAGACCCTCACGGGCCCCCACTGGTCCAGTGGGGTTCAGCATCCACAGCTGCTCCATGGAATGGTGAAGAGGCCAATCCTCATATGGTGACCCAGGCATCTACACTGCTTTGTGTCATTCCCTCGCCATAATTATCTCCTGAACAATGTATAGAAGGAGGTGGGTCAAAGCACCTGACAGGTTAATATTCACATTCAGGCTGATGACTAACAGTATTCACACAGGGCTCTCATTTAAAAAATAAAATATAACACTAACCTGCCTATACTTTAAATGTCAAATCACTTAGTGGATTATAAAAGTTTACATATTACTGTATTTATTTTTAATGTTTTGACAACTACATTTCGAGACAATTGGCTTTCTTTGTAATCCTCGATATTTATATGCATTAAACCAATTAGTCAGAGGCATGCATAGGTTTTGCCAGACTGCCAAATGGCTCCACGAAATAGCAACCACCACCACAATGAAACTGATAAAGAATCCCTGCAATGCTACAGTTTGACATATGTCTATAAGCAAACGCAACAAATTTCTACTAAATTTCATCTTTTCAGTTGATTCCTCAATCATATTGTGTGCATTACCACACTTTGGCCTGCTAATCCGTATCTCCCACTTACATCCCATTACAGCCCCCATGCCCCAACTAATTTTGAAGCAAATACTAGCTATCACTTACCAGCTAATTCTTTTAGAATGTATCTCTAAATGATAGAAAATCTCAAAGAAACAGAAACATAGTATAATTACCACACCTACAAACATGAAAAACTATTTTTACAACATCAGATATTAAATGAGTGTTTACATTTTTTCTTACTTTTTAAATTAAGTTTTCTCTTGAGATAATTATAGATTCACATGCAGTGTTAAGAATTAATACAGACATCCAGCTTACCCTTCACCTGGTTATCACCAATGGTCACATCTTACAGAGCTATATATCACACCAGGACATTGACCCTGACTTGGGCAATAGACCAAGTATTCACATCCCCATTAAAGTCCCTCATACTTTCTCCTCTGCAGCCATATCTTCCTGCCCCATCCCTGTCTTTTTTTTTTTTTTTTAAGATTTTATTTATTTGACAGAGAGAGGGAGATCACAAGTAGGCAGAGAGGCAGGCAGACAGAGAGAGGGGGAAGCAGGCTCCCCACTGAGCAGGGAGCCTGATGCAGGCCTCGATCCCAGGACCCTGAGATCATGACCTGAGCTGAAGGCAGAGGCTTTAACCCACTGAGCCACCCAGGCACCCCCCATCCCTGTCTTAATCCTGAAAAATCACTCTTCACCTTTCCTATACTATTGTCATTTCAAGACAATTATTTAAACATATACATAGTCATAACATTTTGGGATTCCTTTTTTTTCACTCAGCATGATTTCCTGTTACTTCATCCAGGTTTTTACATTCATCAGTAGACTGTTTCTTTTTATACTCAATACTATTCCATTCTATGGCTGCACCAGTTTTTTTGTTTCTTTGTTTGTTGTTTGTTTTTTGTTTTTCTTTTTGTTTTTCTTTTTTAGCTTTCATCCATTAAAGGATATTTGAGTTGTTTCTAGTTTTAGGCTATAGTGGATCAAGCTGCTATAAACATATCTACAGGTTTGGGGGTGAACAGAAGTCTGTGTTTCTCTAGGGAAAACGCCAGACGTATGATTTCTGGATTGTAGGATATTTGCAATTTTTTTTTAACAGCAGAGCTGTTTTTCAGAGTCCCTGTACTCTTTATACACCCACAAGCCATGGGACATTGGATTACATAGTTTCTCACCTTCTTTGCCAACATTTGGTATGGTCATTAATTTTTAATTTAGCCATTCTGATGACTCTTTAATGGTATTTCATTTTGCTTTTAGTCTATATTTATCAAATAGCTAATCATGACGATGATCATTTCATGTGCTTATTTGCCATCTCTGTAGCTTCTTCAGCAAAACGTACATTCACATCTTTTTTCCATTTGGCTTAACTTTTTATTCTCTTAATAGAGTCTCATAGCAAACATTTTTTTAATCAAGTTCAATTTAATCATTGTTGCTTTCAGGGATTGGGCCTTTGGTGTTACTTCTACACTTTTTGCCTAGCCCTAAATCTCAAAGATTTTCTCCTGTATTTTTTGTTAAAAGCTTTCTATTTTTACCTTCTGCTTTTAAATCCATGATTCATTTTGAGTTACTTTTTGTTTAAGATGTGAGAGTTTGGTTGGAGTGTGTGTGTGTGTGTGTGTGTGTGTGTGTGTGTGCGCGCGCGCTTTGCCTACGGATGTCCTGTTGTTCTAGCACCATTTGTTAAAAAGGCTATCTTGTCTTCATCAATTTGCTTTTGTACCCTTGTCAAAAATTGGTTGGCAAATTTCTGTGGGTCTATTTCTGTGCTTTCTATTCTATTCTATTGATCTATATGTCTAGTGCTCTGCCAGTACCAGAGTGTTGATTACTATATCTCTACAGTAAGTATTGAAATTGAGGATACTGTCTCCACTCACTTTCTTCTTCCTTTTCAAAGTAGTATCATTCTAGTTCTTGATATATTTGGGAGGGGAGGCAAATACTTCTTTATTTTAGAATTAAGAATCGTGTTTGCTGTAAGTTTTTTGTAGAGTGTCTTTATCAAGTTAAAGAAGTTCCCTTCTATTGTAATTTTTCTGACAGTTTTATCACGGATAGGATTGAACTTGTCAGCTGCTTCTTCCGTACCAACTGATATGATCAAATGATTTTTCTCCCCAACATTACATTAATTCTCAAATATTGAACCAACCTTGCTGGTCTACCATATGCATTTGTTTGTGATAGTGGTGAAAATGGGGTGGAATATTTCCCCTTTCATAAAGAGCACACATTTTAAAAGTTTAGAATCACGAGAGTCCAGAAAATACAGGATTCTACCAATCCAATCTCATGATATTTTGGAAACTCCTTCTTAATAAATTAGTAAGACATTTAAAACCTCACTATGAAGTTTAAGATACAGAATGTATATTGCTTCTTGACTCAGTCAAGACAACCATGAATCCAAATACTGACTTAGCCCTTATACACCAAAAGTGAGTATAGAATGCATTCATTTTGCACTATTGTAAGAACTGTAAAAGAGAGAGCAGGTATTTTTATGCACACTCTGCTTATAAGTACCTTACAGGTCTTTTTTTTTTCCTAAGGTTTTATTTTGTTATTTGACAGAGAAAGAGAGAGGGAGAGAGTGAGTGGGGAAGGGGAGATCAGAGGGAGAGGTACAGACAGACTCTGTGCTGTGTGCAGAGCCTGATGTGGGGGCTCGATCCAAAGACCCTAAGATCATGACCTGAGCTGAAACCAAGAGTCCGATGCTCCACCGCCTGAGCCACCCAGGCACCCCATAAGCATTTTGTAGTCTTGTTGTAATGTATTTTTCTTCCTGACTGGTGAATGGCAAGCAGAAATAAAAGGATAGGAAATGATGTTAGGATGGTTCATATGACACTATAATAAAGAAGCATAAAAATTTAGGTAAAGAGATACAGCTTAACTAATAATGTAAAAATGTTGCTGAGTTGAAGGATTTCGAGCAGGGGCAATGTGATCAAACTGTAATTCTGGTAGATAATCTATCAAAACTGCTCATAAAGGATAAGATAATGAAAAGATCAAAGGGAAAGCTACTGAGACTTGTACAACACAATGATTGAGAGGATGCAGGAGTACCAGAGCATTGACTTGTGTTAACTTCAAGACTTCCAAGAAAAGGGATCAATAATTAATACTTCCCAGATCTCTGCTTCTTCAGTGGGTGGTCAACATCAGCCAGATCCTTGGGCTGACTGTAAACTGTGTAAGACATTTTTCAGGTGGAAAATTCTGCCCATAACATCAGAGTACATCAATTATAATAAAAACTTTTCCAGAAGCATTTCCTTAGAGGAATCTGGTTTGGAAGTTATATTGCTACTATTGATTCTGCTGCACAGCATTTTCCCTTGACAAACATAATATTTTTTGAAATACACATCCTTATTATAATGACATTCAGAGTTTCAGAAAAACTCCTATGTTCTTATATAAATCAAAGAAATTTAAAAGAAAATATCAACATGTCAACCACAGTCTTCACTGTATCACCTTGACAATTACAAGTTCATTGCAAATTATTTTTGTTGTTGTTATAGAAGAACCTCTCTTATAGGTTCAGTACTTTTTGCAGTCAATAAAACATTTATTTTTGAAATAGTATATTTCATATTCGACTAAATATTTTATGGTACATGTTTTCATCTTTTATCGATTGTATTTTGTGTGTTTATGATTTGCTGAGATATAGTTGTTTTGCTTTTAATAATGTCAATTTGATCCTGCCAAATTGTTTGAAATTTGTAAAAGGGTACTTACTTATAAGTACTTATAATGGCTGCATAATATTAAGTAGCTGATTGTATAAATGCCTTTATTAAATTGACTATTGTCAGGATGCCTGGGTGACTCAGTCAGTTAAGCATCTGCCTTTGGCTCAGGTCGTGATCTCAGGGTCCTGGGATCAAGTGCCACATCATTCTCCCTCTGCTCCTCTCCCTGCTTGTGTGCTCTCTCTCTCTCTCTCTCTCTCTCTCTCTCTCTCTCTCTGTCAAGTAAATAAATAAAAAATCTTAAAAAAATAAAAAAGTTAAGTTGACTCTTGTCAGACCTGGTAACCAGAATGACATTTGATCCTACATTTGAATAAATCCCGTTTTTTCATGCATACATCATTAGATATTAAGGCAAATCAATAGGTGAACCCTTTGTATGAAATAAAAAGAAACAGAGGGGTTATTAATCGCCAAGTGATCAAACTTGGAAGTGTTGCCTAGAGCAATGTCATTATCTTTAGAGGATTCTGCACTCAAAGAAAAGAATAATGTCATGAGGACGCATTACGGTTAAAGAGATGAGAGTATTTGCATAGAGGTTGAATACAAAATTTGAGGATTAATTTTGTTTTTAGCTTTTTTATGTCAATTTGCATGTCAAATGCCTTTTGGAAAAAATGGCAACCGAGGCTTCTGTTATTGAGTATTGCAACTGCTACTTGCATTCAGGCAGCGGAATACACTTGAATTATCCTGATGTTGTCATATAAAATCTCCAATTTAAATATAATTATCTCGGGAATGTATAAATGTTTTTTATACTTCCTAAATTCACTCTGTAAAAACTTATTCCTCTTAAGCATTTAAAAAATTAAATAAGTTCATAGATAACATAAGATGGATTCTCTAGAATTTGGAAAAGGGCACTGAAATTAAAGTAGACAAGTAATAAATTGCCTCAGAGTAAGTGAAATAACCACATAAATCACGTAAGGTTTTTTTTTTTTCCTTTCAAATAGGTCTATTCCAAATGTTCTTTTCTGGTCGTAAAATAATTATATGAACATCAAGCCATACTTATGAAAACATCCTAAAATGATTTTCATACATGGGAAATTTATCCTCATTGTTAAATTAAGTTACTGCATACATACTGAATTCTTTGTATTTCCAACATATAATTTTTCACCTCTTTTGAATGATCTAAGAGGCCTATTTAAAATTTCTAAATCTATAGCGCATTTTAAAAGGACTAATATTTTGGCCCAAGACCTTTGGTGATTACAATGCAATACATCTGCAAACAGAGTGGATTCTGTTCTCCTCTGAACTCCAAAAATGTGAACTTCAAAAGTTCCCTAGAAGATGTATTGCATTCTAGCATACGTATCTGTCATGCATAAGAACTAGTTAACTAATTTGCTTGCTTTGGGGTCATTTTTTTTCTTAGAAACTATATATAATTCTTTGAATTCAAACTCATAAAATCTGTTGATGAGATTCAGCTTCAGAGGAATATTTCCTGACTCATAATATTTCAAAAAACACATTTCTGGAAACTTTACTATATTAAATCTGATTAATACAGAGGTCTGGAGCAATCATTACTGAGTTGTCATCAGAGTCTACAGAATATAAATCTAAACAAATGTGTCCAGTATAAAAAGAATTCTTTATTAAAACCACCTTTCTCTAAGGTTCTATTACCTCAATATGTGACTTTGGTGTGTTTAAAGAGGGCTTTCCCACATGTCACTGTAACTGGCCACTGCTTACTTGCATTCCATCAAAACTGACACCGTCAGGAATTGCGAGGGACTGCTTACAAAACTTCCTGTTCTCTTAGAAAGTACACTCGGTCAAACTGATCAGCCTGGGTCCAGTTTTATTATAAAGTATGGAGCCCAAATATTCCTATGGTTCAGGCAATTAAAGTTCTGTGATTTTTCATTCATATGGCTGTACTGTTTTCCTTTTTCCTTCTAATCCTTCTCTTTTCTCCATTATCACATTCCAAAAGATGAAATCGATTGTTAACTTAATGTCCACTCTTTAAGCGAAGTCATCTATTTAATGAAATGAACCCCCAATTCATCCATATTAGAAGTTAACTTTCTTTGGCTACTTAAAATGCTGACATTTGATCCCCATCTTGCAGAATGCACCGGTTTTTAAAGTGTGTTTCCAAGGGAATGAAAAGGCTGAGCTTCAGAGACCACAGATTGCTACATGTGATTTGCTACAGCTCACATTACTGCAAGGTGGGAACAATGTCAGCAGGAGAAGAATCAATGTTTTATAAAACTCATTGTACATAGCAATCCATGAGCTAATAAAGTCAGTATTAATATGTTGCCACTGTGCATAATAATTCTTAAATATAAGTTTCACGTTTTAAATAGGGCAGTTATAACATACCCAGTTATAATAAACTCTGATTTCACCACGGCTTGTGAAATTCTTAAACTAAACCAGAATTATATACGTATTTCCAAGACTCTAATAGGCAGGGAAGGAATGCCCAATGCTATTTTATTTCAAAATAAGGAAGGCACCATATGCTTTAACCAAATGAGGGGAAGATCAAGTTCAGCTACCCAGCAGCAGCTGAGATGCACATTGTAGCTGGTTGAGTAAGCAGTTCTAAATCGGGACTGTGGCATTAGCTAGCCCTCTTTAAGTGAGGGCAATACTTGAATTAAATCGAGCTAATTGTAGGAAAAGATTACACATCAGTATTTATGTTTTATCATACTTCCTCTAGTTTAAAGTGTATCAATCATTTTATTGTGCAGTAGAACTATAAAACTAGACGAAGCCATCTTTACAGTTGAAATTCTTCCAAATGCACGGAATAAATATCTGAATGTGCTGATGCCTCAACTCAACCTCCCTAAGACCAAAACAAACAAACAAACAAAAAAACACCTCTTCTCATGGTTGAAAAACCAAGATTAATAGATATCACAAAGCATCTCTTTACTTAAGTGCTCATAATAAAATTAGGACCCGTCTTAATTACTTGCGAATGGGTTCTAAAAATACCCGGGTTCTAATCTCACTACAGTTTTGTCAGCTAATTGTAAGGAAAGCTTGCTAGTAAAGCATGCAAAGCGTCTGTGAACTGCAGCCAGAATGAATTTACCTTTTTATCCTCTATCAGGCGATCGATCGGGGGTTTCAGGTGTCAGCTCGAAATTTAAAAGGAAAAAGCAATTGTCTTTTGACTTGCCTCTAGCTTTCAGTGAGTGTCCCCATGCAATTTCAGCCCGGCTTTAGAGGTGGGGATTAAGAATGAATGACGGTGGCTTAACTCAAGTTTTCATTTTTCGTTTTTCTCTCCCCTCCACGAGTGTGGTTTCCCTGTACCTGATGATTGCGGAGGGTTTCGACAGAAGCGAAGTGGTTGGAATTCAATCATGAGGCGGAGCGCCAGGGGGGGCTGAGGAGTCCGTGGAGCCGGCTGGGCTCTCTCTCCCCCCAGGAGGGATGCTCTCCTGCAGCTGGGTTCCTCTTCTTTCCCTCGAATGCACTATTGATCACGTAAAACTAGAATACTTCCCCGCGATGCGCGCTCACCCAGAAACGCTCCACCTTCCAAATCCAGCGCTGCACTTGGAAATGACGTGAACTTCTTAAGGTCAATGGCTCTAACTTTTTACACGTATGAATTAGCTTCGGAATATACCAATTAATATGTATGTTAAACCACCAAAGTGTCTCACTAAATGACTTCAAGGAAAATGTCCCCTCTTGGAATCCCTGAAAAGAATATCTTCACCGATTCCACTTGAGCCCCATTTCCTCCTAAATTCAGTTTTACTGTTTTTCTTGTGTCTAACATCGATTTGCCCAACCACAATAAAGTCATACTAATCCTGACACAAAACAAAATCTGGATGTATTCCCACTCTCCTTTCAAACAATTTGCAGTTAAGTGTGTGGCCACGTATCACGTACAATTTCTTTTCTATTTCCATTTGTTAAGCCACTATCTTTTTTGATGGGTGGGTAGGGCATGGTTTTCCCTTTCTTTTCCCTATGATAACTTCTGAAATTATTTACTGTTGAAATTTTTTAAATTCTGAGGGAAAAGTGTCACAGAAACCGGTTTCTTAGAAAAAAAGTGTACTATTTTATCTGTATTATTTAATGTGTTCTATGTGCTGTGAACCACAAACAAAATTTAAATTTTCAAAGAATGATATAAATTTTAATTTAAAAATTTGACATAGACTCATTTTCAGATTAACTAGGAAAGCATTATGCACCACTTTGCTATTAATTTATAAAAGCAATTCTGTGCTTTTTTTCTTGTTCTGCTATAACTCTTTAAGAAAAATATCTTGACATACTAAAGAGCTTGATTTACCACCAAATCCAACAATCATTAACACTTTTGTCTTTTCCTTTTTGCATTATCTATATGTGCATGTGTGTATAAACATAACCATATGAAAATAAACTAAAATTGGGGCATCTGGGTGACTCAGTCAGTTAAGTGTCTGCCTTTGGCTCAGGTCATGATCTCAGGGTCCTGGGATCAAGCCCCGCGATGGGGTCTCTGCTCAGTGGGGAGCCTGCTTCTCCCTCTCCCTCTCACTCTGTGTTCTCTCACTCTGCTTTCTCTCTCTCTCTCTCCGTAGTAAATAAAAATCTTTAAAAAAAAAAAAGAAAGAAAAGAAACTAAAATTACCAGATACCTCATCTTTAAGCAACTCAGCTTGTCTATCCTATAACGAAGGACATTTTCTTTTATAATCAAAATGCCACTAGCACAGCTAATGAAATTAGCAATAGTTTCCCAATTCTATATAATTTTCAATTCATATTCGAATTTTCTTAACAGTTGCCCAAATATATTTTATCATTGTTTTTGAAAGTATGGATTGATTTAGCAGCAAGAAGATGTCTGCCTGAGAAGCTTCTGAAGTAAGTAGAGATACCTTTTGATGGAGAGAAAGTGAAATGCTCTGTAATACTAGTTTATCTAACTGCGCTGGGGCTCCACTCCACCCTGCTGTTGCTGCCTGAGAGACCAGAGTGTGGCCCACGGAGTTCTACTGGAAGCTTCCAGATTGAAGAAGGGATTCTCTGGCCCAGGAAGACAAAAAGCCTTCCTGGTCCCAGCTACTCCTCATGTAAATTCCATTTGCTAACTCTGCCTTTCAGTGGGGGCCTCTCTATGAAAGAAGAATGTTCCAGGCATGTGGGGCAAAGTGCCTTCCAGAACTTTATTTTGGTGAGATTCCCTTGCCTTTGGAAGATGGATTTTCTAAAAATAATGTCTTGTGGTTTATCAAATTATGGAGGATCTTCATAGAGCATGAAGACTCAATACAAATTTATTAAAAGAATCAATGCTGCTTAAGATTATGTGCTGCTAGCAAAATATTAGCCTCGACTGTGTACCACCGAGGCCTCCCACAGCCTTGTCTTCCATGGTCCCAAGGGGTAACGTGAACAGTTTGAGTCCTCTTTCTATTTCAGCTGTCCTTCTCTTTCTGTTTCAAGCTTTTAGAAAGTGTGTCCCAGAGTATAAATCAGTTGCCTCCAAGACACTCAATCATCTGGTTTGGATGAGTCAAGTGTTTAAACCAGTCCACATCCCAGCACCCCCTCCAAAATCAATATGGAAAACATTCTGTAGCCTTGCTTTTGCCATGAATATCCTTTGGTAATTCTTTGAGGGAAGATGTTTATATATTTATATACATATACACTGAAGTGTCCTATATTAGCACATACATTAAATATTTGTTGGATGGATAAATTTGTGAATCGAAATGTAATTCACAGTTTGGCATTACGTGTCTTGATCTCAGAATTTCTGAAGCAGCTTCTATCACAACCATTATCTTATTCTTTTATCACAACTTCTAATTTTAGTGAATCAGAGGCCAGTCATTATTTCCCTTTTAGAATTTAAGAAAATATGGATATTTCAAGTTTTGAAGGAAAGTACACATCTCCTCTTTTTCATAGCTGCCAAAATGTTGGGCTGTATTGTTTTAAATATTGTTTTAAAGGTATTTTAAATATGTTCACTGTTTTGCTCTTATTTAAACATGTAAACCCAACTGTCATTAATCACAAAATTAAGTCTATATGTAAACTTTTCAAAAATGGTATCACAATAGAAAAATAAATGTAATATTGGTCATGTATATAAACTTCAAAAACTACTTAGATAAATACGGATAAACTATATGCATATATATGCTTAAATTGCAATATTGCATATTTCTAAATATATTTTAATATCAAGTTTATATATGTTTCCAAGAGACATTAACTAACTTTCTGGTAGAAGAGTGTTTTGGTAACAGGATTAGATTAAAACTTCAGGCTGACCACAGAATGGTAACCTGTCTGCCACAATTGACTTACAGCCTGCCCCAAAGCAAGGTTCCTAATGGAGAAAAATTACGTATGAGATTCCACGATACCAGAGGCAGCCAAGATTGTGAAATTTTTAACATCCACCCAAACAGAGTTTTAGTTACCCCAAATATTTGGTGAATATCTACTCTGCTTAAACCATTATGATTGATGCAAAGAAGACCTTGCTGTTTTCAAGCTGATTTTTTAAAGGAGGGTAAGTCGAAGTTGCCAGAATGTCTGCAATCCTGTGCTAATCCTGTAGGATTCTATCACAATCTGTCAAGAAAAATTAGAATTATTTTTGTTACCTAAAAACCTCCTCTACAACCACCACCACTCCCCACCGGGGAAATGATATTTCATCTCAAGGATCTCTGTAACTAGGTAAGTGGTTCAGAAGCTTTAGCAACAACAGCAACACACACACACACACACACACACACACACACACACACACACACGCATGCACACACACACGTATTTATATGTGCAAGTTTCCAAGGCTTTCCATTCACTGCTAGTAATTGAATATATATATTTTTTAATCTTAATGAATTTTCAAGGAAAAGACCCATATGGGGCTCCAGACTCAGTGGGGAGTCTGCTTGAGAGTCTATCTCTCCCTCTCCCTCTGCCCTTCCACCCTGGGTGTGGGCTTTCAAGCTCTCTCTCTCTCTGTCTCCAAAATAAATAAACAAATACATATATTCTTAAATGGGATATTATGTTCTATTTGGGCACACAAAATCACTGAGACTATGTGATGTGTGCAGAAATAAAAATGTAAGACAGACCCTCCAATTTCAAAGAATCCAGAAAACCCAAGAAGGAAGCACACCTGCCTGGATTCGAGGTCATGGCGTTAGAAGGGACACCACAGACGTGGGCTTCTCGGGGCAGCTGGTACCCAGGAAGCAAAGAGCACAGCATCTGTGTGTACACCTGCTTCAGCCGCCAAACCTCTGTGCGCAAAATGGCCTCTAACCACAAGAACAGGGCTTGGGATCTAAATGATAAATTTATAAATCAATTTGCAGAAACCAATATATATATCAGATGAGGATTGTCATTATTCTTTACAAACTTCTGTTCTCAAAATTTTCTTTTGTAATTTTAAGTGCAATACTTTGAATATCTGAGAACACTTTATTTTTGCCTGTGGACACAAATACATACGTGAACATGCACACACCTGCGTATATATGAAACATGGAACATATGTCTGCATACGGATACTCCTAAGATATAGTAAACATGTTGGAAATGATATTTCATTGTTTTAAAAATGGTCCAAGCTTTGCTTTCCAAACTCATCTGTCAATTTTCTTTTTTTAAAAAAAGATTTTATTTATTTATTTGACAGAGACAATAGAGAAAGAGAGCACAAGCAGGGGGAGCAGCGGGCAGAGGGAGAAGCAGGCTCCCCGCTGAGCAGGGAGCCCAAGGCAGGGCTCTATCCCAGGACCCTGAGATCATGACCTGAGCCAAAGTCGGAAGCTTAATCGACTGAGCCACACAGGCACCCGTCTTGTCAATTTTCTAATTGTTAATAAGACAGATACAATGGGATTACTTTCCTGGCCAACACTTGATACCTGAAATTAAGTGTAAACATTCATACTCAACACTTATCACAGGGTACTTTCTAGCTACTTGGTTCCTTCTTATTGAGTCTGTAGGAGACATTATTTTTACCTTGATGTTTTGTGTCCCATTTTGCCTTTCTTGAGGCTAAATCCAAAGTAGTGTTTGAAAGACTTCTGAGGGGACACCTGGGTGGCTCAGTTTGTTAAGCGTTTGCCTTCAACTCAGGTCATGATCCCAGGATCCTGGGATCGAGTTCCACATTGGGCTTGCTGTTCAGTGGGGAGTCTGCCTCTCCCTCCCTTCTACTCATACTCTGTCCCTCTCTCAAATAAATAAACAAAATCTAAACAAACAAACAACAACAACAAAAAACACACTTCTATAAAAAATTTAAAAAATGACTCTGGAGGTTTTCCTATCCTAGAAAAGAACTCCATGTGTCTATTGTCATAGGGTACATAATTTTAAAGGTAGCAGCAGAGGTTAAGATACAAAAGTATGATGGGTAGCTCGGTTGGTTAAGCGGCTGGCTCTTGGTTTCAGCCCAGGTCATGATCTCAGGGTCCTGGGTCCAAAGTCAGGCTCCGTGCTCAGTCTGCTTCAGGATTTTCTTTCTTCATCAGCCACTGCCCCCTTCTCACTTATACTCTTTCTCTCAAATAAATAAATAAATCTTTTGAAAAAAGACACAAAGTACACAAGCATATTTTCTCAGTCAAGGCAGGTTGGCATGTAAAGTAAGGATTACAGTAATTGTCTAAATATCCCTATTCAGACATGATATTACTTATCATGAAGCACTATGAGATTGAGTGACAGCTAATGTGATGTAATATGAAGGATAAAAAGCCAACATATTAAGGATCCTTTCTAAAAATCTAAATTAAACTCCCAATTTACAGATTATCCAGAAGTTAGACAGATAAATTTAATGATGCCATGGTTTCAGAAAAATTCACAATGCCATTTTTTTCTGTAAAACAACTGGTTCAAAAAAAAACCAGCTGGTTCAATGTTTTTAAGTAATATGATGAGAAAATAAGTGGGGGGACGCAGGTCTAGATTGAAAGAGGAGACATGAGTACTAACCGCTGTGAGTGACATTTGACCAAATATTTGTTTTAAAAACACTATGAAGCAAACCCTGGCCTTAAAATATGCTATAAAAGAAAAACAACTGATGGAATTAGGATGGGAATGTGTATTAAACAGTATAATATTAATTGTTTTTAATATTAGATAATAGCATTGTAATTTTTTGGAGGATATTCTTTGAAGATTCATGCTGAGATATTTAGTAGGGAATTGTCATCTTGTCCAAAACTTACTTTCAAAACCACTGCAGTGAGCCACGAGGACAAAAGTGCAAAGTAAATTAACCAGTGATGCACAACAGAAGGGCAGGAGTAAAGTCTCTTACATTGCAGAAAAACTTTTGACTTTTCTCTGAGCAAGATGGGGAAGTTCTGGGCTGGGTGGTGGAAAGAACCAAATTCTAAAATGCACAGCGGTGATGGGTAGAGATGGCCAGGGGACCAGCACACCAGCAGGAAGCTTGGCTATGGGGCATTCTCCACCATGAGAGCTGTCAGTGTCAAAATTTTCAAGAGTTGGTCAGATTTTAGATGTATGTTGAAGATAGAATGGCGAGGATGTATTTATGGATTGTGTGTCAGTTTGGCAGAGAAGAGAAGTCAGAGCTGACCTCAAAAGTTCACATGGTGAACTGAAAGAATTAAGGTGCTATTTACTGAGAAGGAAAAACTATCTGGGCAGTGGAATTATGAGAGATGATCAGGAACCATTTTATTAAGCATGTTAAATCTTAACGTCATTATCAAGTTATTTTAGTGGCACCCCTTCCATTTCCTTCTGATGCTATGCCCAGACCTCTGTTGCTCAAATTAAATCATGGTCATGTCATGTCACACTAGTGGACATGGCTGTACGTATGTTTAGAGAAGTCACTCCAGGTCAAAGGACCAGCTTGTACCCAGGAGACAGACCAGAAATAGCCTGTCACATATAGAAAATTGCAGTTAGTTCTGAATGAACGGAGTGATGGCTCAGGGAGGGAAGAGTCAGATAGAAAGGCATGTGGTATCATCTCAAAGTGACCCCTCTTTCCTGGTATCTGCTGATCGATGTTCTCAAACCAAAATGTTGCACACTGATATCTCTTCGAGTCCTTGCATAAATCATCCACCAAGTTTCTCCCCCTTTTCTGAATCCTGGGAGGAGGATGGCATCATTCACCTTCAACCGTGGACACATTGAGAAGCAGATGGGCTCTCTTCCTGAAGGTGCGCAGAAGGGCTATGCCTATCCCGAGCTCACTACTGTGGCAACCAGGACCTGTGCTTGCTCTTGTCATCTACCCAACCTCACAACTTCTGTTCTCATCGGAAAACATGGAGGAGAAAAGAAGTATGTAAGAAAGAAACTCAAAGTGTTTTTTGTCTCCTCAAGAGAAAAGAGAAATTGGGTGCATTTGAATGCATTGATCATGCCAAAAAATAGGCACTCATTCTGTTAAAGATTCACTATTGCATGTAATTGAATTTTGGTAATAATAGTTGTGATTTTGACAACTCCTTTCACCAAAAACTCTTTGCCATCATTAGTTAAGATAGAATTTGGAACCTAATGGCTCCATAGGCTTTCCCCAAATTCAAGGATATTGGCACTGCCTATTTAGCCAACTCTCCACATAGTTTCAAAAACACTGTTGATTTACTCCTGCTCACAGCAGAACTACAGAAGCAAGATACCTGCTGGGAAGAATGCAGAGCAGAGGATGTTCTGTCTCATTTTCCATTCATGTTTTTTTTTCATCTATGGCTGATTCCATTCTTAATTTTTACACCAGACTATAAACCTTGAAGGAAATCTGAATTCAGTGGCAATATTTGTGCCTATTATGATGTATATTTATTGTTCTGCCTGTTTCAAAAAGTCCTTTCTTTCATTTGGCTTAGAGTGCAGTTCTTTATTTCTATATCCTATAACACCACGATCTTCTTGTTAGAGTTTTGGAATACAAATATATGCCCCTTTGTTTTGTTTCCAACACAGGGGCAGAAGTAGCTGGATTTTATCCGTCAAGCTGAGATTAAGAAATAGCCCCATTTATACAGTGTGGCATATAGATGAGATGAAAGACAAGCACCCCTTAGAAACCTTTAGCAGAACTGATTAATATCTCTATCTATACATATCTTCATGCATATATATGAAGGTCTATATTATCATCTTACAAAAGCTAAAGAAATAAAATGTATATGTCATCATTTTACATGAATTTTCTGAAGTGTTCTATTAATAAAATGTTATGCATGGGAAAGGAAAAACCAAAGCTAACTTGCAGTTGAGCAAGATAGCTGATCCCCAGAGGAAGACTCTGTGTCTTTATGCCATTTCGCATCACTGGACCCAGAATCTGTCTTTAGAAGGGATACAAGACACCCTATTTCTTGAGTTGCAAAAGCCTAACCTGAATTTGGCAAGCATTTTCTGTAAAGGGCCAGATAGTAAATATTTATGGCTTTGCGGGCCATGTGGTCTCTGTCAAAGCTACTCAACTCTGCTTTGTAGCAAGAAACCAGCCATAGACAATATGCAAACCAATTAGCTTGGCTGTGTTCCAGTATAACTTTATATACAGAAATAGGTAGGTTCTGGATTTGGTCCTGGGGTCAATTTGTTGATCCCTGACCTAAAACAGACACGTATCAACTCTCCTCTTTGCATTGAACATGCAGGGGACACTGAGCCAGGAACATTGAAAGAAGAGAAAACATAGAAAATAACTTCAGGCTAATCCAGGGACAGTTTCAACTAAGAAGAAATCAACCCTATTAACATGTTCTTTAAGATGTCAAAGATGTTTTCCCTTAAACTTCCTTCCTATTAATATTGTGCCATAAAATATAAACTTATTTTGGCCTCTCACAGGCATCTTTGAGTTTCCAAGAGAAAATAGTTTATATATATATAAATTGTACATAAGGTTATACTATATGGAATATGTGTAATATGTAATATACTATATGTAATATGCATATATGTATATATACACACATATATTGTGTTGAGCTCAGTTTTCTTGCCCTCATTTCTGGAGGTGCCCCTCATGCATGGGCCTGGGCAGGCAGGTCAGTGGGAAGTTATTACTATATTTTTTAAGATTTTATTTATTTACATGACAAAGAGAGAGAGGGAGAGAAAGAGAGCACAAGTAGGGGGAGTGGCAGAGGCAGAGGAAGAAGGAGAAGCAGACTCCCCACTGAAGGGGGAGCCTGATGTGGGGCTTGATCCCGGGACCCTGGGATGAGGACCTGAGCTGAAGGCAGGCGCCTAACCAACTGAGTCACCCAGGCACCCTTACAAGTTATTTTGAAACCCCACGCTCACATGTGCGCATACATCACCCTTTGACTATGAAGAGTATTAACCCATGCTAATTGAAGAAACGGTTCATCAACCACAAAACAGAAAATTGCTTCATGGCAATTTTTGAACATGTACACATATTTGTTTAAGTAGCTGTGGGACGTTGGGAAATTCACTCAGACTCTCTGACACATAGGTGTCTGAATAATAATTAAAGATTCTGGTGTAGTCAAGTACATATGCTTATAGTAAGTTTTGAGGTCATACATAAATTCTACTACTTATTAACTATGTGACCTGGCAAGTTACTGAACCTTAGTTTCTTCAGCCACAGAACAAGGATACTAACAGCGAAGTTAGTTTTATCAATTCCCTACCTGACCTGCCTCTGCAGACCCCCAGGATCTGTCAACCTCTACACCTTATGGATCAATGACTACAGGAGAAAGCTACTCCCATTCTTAAGGAAAGTGATGTCTGTTTTAGAGTAGGGCTTTGGATAGAAACACAAGGTAATTGTAAAGAAAAAAAAATAATAACCAGTTTCCAATTTCATCCCCAAGGATACATTGTGAATATTTTAGAGACAGGAAAAAAAATAGAAAAAAAATGAGAAAAAGTTGGGGGGGAGAGAAAGACACAGAGAGAGACTGAATAAAATAAATGGAGAAGGTTCCTCTAAACGAAAAACTGACTGTGATATCCTTTACCTTTGATAAGATGGAAGAGAGGCACAGGATTCACATATAACACAAATACTGAACATGGACAGGAGAATATTACGTCACCAACAGCAGCACCTCAACTGTACTGCTGTACGATCAACACAGAACTGGGGGCAGAGAATATTTATATAATATAAATATATAAACATACGTATTTATATGACAGAGTTTTCTACTAGTTAAAAAAAAATACATATGTTCACACCAGTTGCCTTTTAGAAGCAACAATGTAAAATTAAAAAATATCCAGCGACAGCACATTAGCAAATGAAAATAGTGAGCTCGTAGCCATAAAAATATCAATAATAATTCTGCATATGTTTTAATAATTCAGTATGATCATCTTTGCTTTATATTTTTCTTAAAAAGCCAATATCTAAGAAGTGACCTCTCCCTATATATAACTCTAATGTCAAGTGTAATATCCCATCCTTTGAAATTCAAATGAAATTCACTCTAATCCCTTCCACATGCTCTGGCTGATCCATGCCATTCCACCTTCTTCTCCTACCCGTCAGGCAGTAAGGAGGGTTCAAAGTAGAGGACAGGGTCTCCTTGTTCCTTGGGGCTCTGCATCTATCTGGTTCCATGGCCACTGTCTGGCCATTCCACTTGCTCTTTCCATTTAAATCACACATGGCACTTCAGAGATAGAGCACAGACTCCTATCTTAAACACAGCAAATGCTGCATTAATTCTATATAAGGGTTTCCTGAATTTCTGTGCTGGGTCAATCACTTTATTCTCTCTCCAGATTCCTTGTTTTCTCATTTCCTGGTCTTTTTACCATGACCTCCCCCTGGAAATTTAGTTTCTCAGGTTTTATTATTGTATAAAAAAATTAACTCTTGGGGCACCTGTGTGGCTCAGTCATTGAGCATCCGCCTCTTGGTTTCAGTTGTGGTCATGATTTCAGGGTCATGAGATCAAGCCCTGAGTCTGGCTCCTTGCTCAGCATGGACTCTGCTTGAGATTCTCTCTCTTCCTTTCCCTCTGCTCCTTCCCACCACTCTCTCTCTCTCAAATTAAATAAATAAAATCTTTTTTTAAAGAATTAACTCTTCCACTTCTCATTAATGCATTCTGCTAAGTAGTGATGAATATTTAGTCAATTCACTCTTTATTGCTCCAAAGAAGAAAAAGAAGGAGAAGGAGGAGGAGCAGAAAGTGAAGGAAAGAAAGAAGCTGAAGGAGGAGGAAGATGGGGAGGGGGAGAGGAAGGAGAGATGGAAGAGAAGAGACACAAAGGTTTCAATATTTCAGAATTTATCTTCTCAGTTATCTAAAAAAGCCTGGTGATGACTGTCCTCCTCACTAGTGTGTCCGGTGATCCTCCCCTCTGAAGCCATGGGCCTCTCCTGCTAGTCAGTGTGTGGGGCTCAGCTATGGAGCGACTAGGAAAAGGAATGCTTCTGTCTAATCAATCCCACCTTCTGATGCCATACTACAATTTTCTGGCATGATTTGAGAACGAAGCCAAATCTATCCTTGAAAGAGCAGCTAGGGGGAACTAACTAGGTGGGGAGAAAGGTTTTAGAGAATGACATTAACAGCAGTTGCCTGGAGAGAGGGAAGGCAGGGAGTCTGAGCAGTGTCCAAGGGAAGATGTTATTTTCAATCTCAAATCTAAATGGTTGTCATCAGTGCAGCCATTCACATGGGACTTGTCAGCTGGGAGTCCAAGCCATGGGAAATCTGTGATATTTAGGAGAGGAAAACAAAAATAAAAGAAAGACAAAACAAGAGGAACACACTCTTCTGTTTTTTTGTGACTTCTTAATAATACAATGTATATATACACGTGTGTGTGTGTGTGTGTGTATGTGTGTGTGTGTGTGTGTGTGTGTGCTTATTTTTTTTCCCAAGAAAATCCTAGTGCTAGTAATCTTTATTAACAGCTACCTGGGTGCAATCACTAAACTGGAGGTCAAAAGTGTGCCTGTTACTAAGAACTTCAAAGGAAGGGCGTTCACAACAGTCCTGCTTTTTGTCTTTTATTTTAACCTCACCGTTAGGTCCAGAATCAGTCACGTTAAGAATGGCTAGCAATTCTTCTCCATATAAAAAGTGTTCCTCATTATTGATTTAACTGTGCCTTGATGCTTTCTTCTCTAAATACCAGTTGAAGAAAAATATTGATTAAACCTAGAAATTCTTTATTGCAGCCTCCTTCTTAACTGTCGGTGGCACGAAGTTCATGTACATTTAATCGATTTTTGATTCATTTGTGATTGGAAAATCGGTAAATTATTTCATTCAGCTTGAGTGGTACACTCATCACAAAGAAATTTAGTTGAGTTGAACTGTGGCCACGAATTTGAAGGGGCATGATATGGCATAATTAGGTAAATACATAAATTTTATTTTGTAAGGTGAATATTACCCTACGGGGATATGCCAGGTTCTTGGTTTACATCCAGACTCCAAAATCTTGGCAGAGTCCTCCAGGGCAAATCCTGCCTCTTGTGAGAAATGTAATTACATCTTTAATATATACCAACTATGGACCAGTAGTAGGCATATAAATTTCTTGTGGAATATTCTCTTTAGTAATAATTACAGAAAGATCTGGATTCTCTCTCTTTCTCCTTTATTCAACATGGCATTGACACCATCTTAATGCTTTTATCCACATAATGCAAAGATTGAGTCACCGGATGGAAGTCCAGCAGAAAATGTGCAGCCCGGGAATATAACACAAGAGACATTTTTAAACTGGTTACTGCTGTAGATCAAGAGGTCATTTTGAGGCAGGGCCCACCCTTTGACCTATAGGAGTAACTAGTTTATAGAAAGAGAGGCAAAATCTGGAGCATATTATGAACATCTCACGACCCACCTATAAATGCGATGACTCTTCTATGTGCATTATTGAAGTGTGTCTCCAAAATATGTAAGGATAGGAAAGATAAAAACTGTGTTTGGAAAACTAAGTAAAGTATTTCAATTGCTTGGCTTAGAAAATCAGACTGTTCTGTTCCTTCCGCATCTGCTAAATTAAAACCTAAATAGCTGTAACTCCTTATCTCATTGTTCTCACATTGAATGTGGTATTAATATACTTTGCTCTAAAAGGATAAATGAAACATTATATGATTTTTAAAGTTGTCATAAATGCTTAATAAGGGCTATGGGAAGCATGATAGTAATTTTTCACGGTGCGTTTGCTGATGAGTCAAGAACAGTAATGATAAGTTCTGAGAAGCCGTCCCTGCTTCACAGCTGCGTTAAGATGCTTTCCAGTGTTAGGATTTGTAAAGTACATTATGACACTTACATAGAAGCAAGAATAAAAGTGTGAAATGGCTCTGCAATGACTATTTAGTTTTTCTTGCCTTTCGTGTTTGCTGTTTGTCAGTATAGAAGGCCAACCGAACCTCTCAACTCCTCCCAAGTGGAATCTTCTCAGGCAAGACCAAGGATACGTCACCTTTGTTGTTTTAGTAACTACCACTACATCCTTGATGTCATTCCCCGACTCTTTTTATGTATTGCTACTCACGGTTGATGGTTGATCTTGAAATTGTGAGCACATCGAAAGTGAGAAACTTTGCACGATACCATGACAGGGGCACCGATTTCCAAGTGCACTTTTCATGCAGTCATGGTTCTTTGGTGTAAGTGGTGCAGTGTAATTTTGTCCCACAATATAAAATAATGTTTTCTTGAAGAATATTTGGAAACAGCCAAGAAGAGTTTGATGATGCAATGAGGAAGATGCGGATTGATGATCGTGAGGCACGACCCCCAGCAAATTCTGAGCATTTAAAGAAATGCACCATATAATCTTGTTTTTCTTGATGTGTAATACACAGGAAACAATTCCACATAGTACCGAAACATGTAGATACCTAGAAATGTGACAAAGATCAGGTCTCATTTAAGAGAAAGCAAACACTAAAATAAACTACTGTGCTTCTTTGTCTCGAATTCCTTCTTTGACGTAGTCTTCCCCCTGCATCCAGTCTCTGTGAGTTATTCTAGTTTGCCTGTAATCTTAAATGGTGTGAACTCCTTCGGTGAACCTCAACCCCCAACACCACACGTACCCGGCCTCTTCCTCCTCTCTGATTACTTCTTCCCATACTTGCCTTTGATAAACCATGCTCATTTTCCGTCTGTGCTACCCATTTATTTCTAGCCCCACTGAGGATACAGGCCATTCATTGGTGGCTCACTTCTAGGGTAAGACTCCCAGACATGTCTGTATCTTCACCATAGTTTCCTACAGTTATTACTTCAGCCCACCCAGCTCTGCCCAGTCCTGTCTTTTTTTTTTTTTTCAGATATTTTACTTATTTATTTGACACAGAGAGATCACAAGTAGGCAGAGAGGCAGGCAGAGAGAGAGAGAGGAGGAAGCAGGCTCCTTGCCGAGCAGGGAGCCCGATGTGAGCCTCGATCTCAGGACCCTGAGATCATGACCTGAGCCGAAGGCAGAGGCTTTAACCCACTGAGCCACCCAGGCGCCCCCAGTCCTGTCTTGACTAGAGACAGAAATCTGCTGCCTGCAGCATAACAGGCAGAACAGAGGAACGTTGGCATGTGAGAAGTCAGCATTCACCAACCAGTCTAATTCCCCCAGACGCGTGCGTGTGTGTTGTTACCTTCTCAATAATCAGGAACTCTGCTGCTGCACTCTTTTGAGGCAACTATGTCATTTAGTGATCATGGTCTCCTCTAAAGCACTGACTTTAAAATGTAGGAATAGGGAGGGGCACCTGGGTGGCTCCGTCATTTAAGTGTCTGCTTTCAGCTCAGGTCATGATCTCAGGGTCCTGGGATTGGGCCCCGCATTGGGCTGCCTGCTCAGCAGTGAGTGGGCTTCTCCCTCTCCCTCTGTAATCTCTCTCATTCTCATTCTCTCTCAAATAAATAAATAAAAATCTTTTAAAAAACATAAATAAAATGTAGGGATAGCCAATCAGTAGAGAAAAGGTATTTACTGTAACCATTATGTTTTTGATATAAAGTATTAGTGTATGTATATATTTGTTTTTAATAGATTCAATTCAGCATCTAATACCTGAGAACGATGTTGAAATGCCAAAATAATATTAACTTAATAATTGTCATCCAGGAGTTTAGAGTCCAGCTGGGGATACGAGATAAAAAATACATGGAGATTAATAAACAATACAAACGTCAAATGAGACACCTGGATAGTGGGAAGTATCAAAGGTGTTGCTAGCACAGGCAAGAATATGATCAGAGTATTAGGGGACTTGGTACTATTTTTCAGATTCTAATTTTATCTGAAAATGTTCCATTTAGTTATAGGACTTATTACTATATTAGGCATTTCAGAATAATAGCAAGACTTCATTGGTTTATATTCCCTAATTCTTATATGACTTTGATCTGTGTTCATTTGCAATATATGTTCACATTCCACCTGGGCTGAATTTTATATAAAAAAATGAATAATTTTTCCTCCTATTAACGTCATATATTTTAGAAGTATTTACTTGATAAATGTTGATCTTTATGAAATGGAGAAATCTCACAGTTCTGAATTATTTAACCAGTGTTGAATGACAAAATAATCTTTATTATGTGCATAAGTTTCTATCACTCTTTGCAATTATCAAAATTAATGTAAACAAATTTCACCCAATGTATAAGTAACCCCCATAAATAGTATATAACTATTTATATTCATAAACTGCAAAACATCTTTAAACTGAGCCTAAATTTACATAATGAATTATCAAATGCATACCTGAATTATTGATTTTGTTCACAAATTCTAATTAACAAGGTAATATGTACACTGAAATTTTGAAACATAAAGGTGGAAGTGATTCATTTATTTAATAAGGTAAGTTACTGAAATTAAGTACATACTGTGTGCTAACTACCTTGCTTTGTGCTGTGCTCAGGCCAACAACCAGGAGTGAAGCCGTAACTCATCTCAGAGCTTCTGGTCTAGTGGGAATTACCTAATGGTTATGAAATTGTTTGGTTCAGCATTCACCAAAATTCTCAATATATTTTTTTAAGATTTTATTTATTTGTCAGAGAGAGAGAGCACAAGCAGGCAGAGGCAGAGGGAGAAGCAGGCTCCCTGCCGAGCAAGGAGCCCGATGTGGGACTCGATCCCAGGACGCTGGAATCATGACCTGAGCCGAAGGCAGCTGCTTAACCAACTGAGCCACCCAGGCGTCCCCGAAATTCTCAATCTTGAAAATATTGATGTATGTATAGTGAGGTTACCAAACTCAGCAAATGAAAATATAAATATTACGTGGACCATATTGATACAAATATTTCATGGGATAAGTAATTGCTGTTTATCTGAAATTCAAACATATCTGAGATAAATATTACCAAACATCGACATGATGCTCGTGTTACTTGTTGCGACCTTTTCCATTGTTGGCCCATGGCCATCGAGGGCTAGAAGTATGACTATCCCCATTTATCAATGATAACACAAAGCCTCCTAAAGGGGTTGCACCTTTTTTTAAGTCTCCCACCCATTAGGGGACAGAGCTCATCCCACTCTAATCCATGTTTAATCAACTTGCTCCTGTGTCATGCTGCTTTTGATGGAACTCGTCTTCAGGCACCACCTGCGCTTTATTCATTTTTAAGTGAATGGTTTGCTTTTTGAGAAGCAGCTGGAACTGTTACTTTGGGGGAATAGTCCTTCTTCCCTCCCACGCTCCCTCCCTCTCTTCTTCCCTCCCTCCCTCCCTCCTTCTCCAGCTGTTCTGCACACCAACAAGAGCCTGCGTTTACATCTGCTGATACCGCTCATCCTACAGTACAGAATTTTGTCTGTAATTCCTGGGTTTTCCTATTTGCCATTTGAGCTTTTCTTATTAGTTCTTTAAACTTGGGTCTTTTGGGTGCCCTGTAAGTAGGTCATTTGTATCTATTTTAAAAGGTCATTGTTCTCAGCTTGCACCTCTGTCTGCTTCTGTGCACTGGCAATTCTGCCCTCACCCCTTCAAGGATCCCTACACCTGAGCTGCGTCCCCGCTTACGGTCAGCACTTTTGATAATGGCTGTGCTTATTAAATTTTCTGCACATTCAACTGAATTCTGGGAATTTATGACTATCATGTTTGCTGCTTTATCATCCTTATTTTGCATGCTTCATTTTTTTTAATACTAGCTTTTATTTCCTGTGAACTTTATTCCTACCTGCTTAGGTAAGGTATTTGTGGCCATATGTTCAAAGGCTACCTCTTGGGGGCCTCTGCCCTTTAGCTTTCCCACGTGGTACACACAGTTCACTTTTAACAGAGTTGTGACCATTTCACTGAATAAGCATTTAGGATGTGCTTTTGTTTGTGTTCACTGCGCAAGGTAAATCATCGTCACCCCTTGATTACCCATTTGGTCGCAACACTAACTAGAAGAATGGCATATGTTCACTTGCAAGCAGTGAACATATTGAGCAAACATGCAATTTGGGTCTCACATGGAGCACGCCATTGATCAGGATGGTCCGGGAAGTAATGGGCAGATTGAGGATGCCACCACAAATATCATGGAAAAACAGGAACTGACAGTCTTTACTTGTGCTAGCTTAAAGTTTCATAAGTAGTGTGACTTTCATACAACCTGATCAAATCCTTACAGTCACTGGGATAACATTAACTATACCTGACACTATATTGAAACAATTTCTACCCGCAGGGAATTGGGTTATTTTGCCCTGGTCTTTTCATTACACTATCCAGACTGTGTGCAGGATGCTGGTCTCTCACTCGATTATGACTACTGTGTGCCTGGATATCTGGGTGCCTTATACTTCCCTTAACTGAAATGTGAGCACGGTTCTTACGTAATCTAGTACTCCCCTGCGTAGCTTTTGATAGCAATCTTTTCTTCCGCTCTCCGTACTGGGACGCTGCTTCCTACACTTCTATAACTACTAGTTAGGAACCTGATTCCGTTCACACAGCTCTAGAAACAAAGATCATCAGCTCTTCCTCTCACTAACCCGGTGTATAACTTGTACTCAGAAGCAGCTGCCCTGTCCACGGGAGTGGCTTGTGTTTTTGGAAGCTAGCCCAGGTTAGATCAGAAACCTCTAAGATATCTCAGGCATTGATGTAAACTTCTGGACACCTGCCTTGTAGCAAAACTTACAGACAAAATAATCCTTCTCCTTGTCTTACAATGAAAAAAAAAAGTAAGGAAAATACAACCTCATTATGAAAATTTTAAACATACCTCAACTTAGGGGAGTGGCATAATAATCTCTATGTACCTACTACTCATCTCCGACACTTGTCTAGTGTGATGGTTCATTTTTGGTGCCAACTTAACAAAGCTACGAGATGTCCAAATAGGCAGTAAACATTATTTCTGGATGTGTCTGTGACTATGATTTTGCAAAACAAGCATTCGAGTCACTAGACTGAGTCGAGAAGATTGGCGTCCCCAGAGTAAGTGGGCATCATCGATCCAGTGAAGGCCTGAATAGCACAAAAAGGTTGAGGACAGAAGCACCCGCCCTCTGCTTGACTGGGAAGCCCATCTTCTTCCAGCCTCAGATATCAGCACTTCTAGTTCTTGGGCCTTTGGATTCAGATTGCAGATTTCACCGTCAGCCCCTTTGGTGCTCAGGCCTTTGGATGCATGCTAAATTACACCAGGAGCTTTCCCGGTTCTCCAGCCTACAGAGGGTAGATGGCAGGATTTCCTGGTCTCCATAATCACGTGAACCAGTTCCTATAATAAATATCCTCTTCCATATGTATCTTTATGTATCCCATTAGTTCTGGTTCTTTGGAAATCCCAGACTAACACGTCCACTCATAATTAATCTTGCTTTGTCCATACCCACAACCACAATCCTCTCTCTTCTGACCTCCACAGTTGATTATTTTAAAGCAAATATCCCAAATCCATAGAGTTTCATTTTTATATACCTAATTATGTATTTCTTAACTACAACTCTATTTTCTAACATAACTATGTTGCTATCTCTCTAAAAATATTACCAGTTGTCCAGCCACTATTTAAATTTTCCAAACACCCCCCCACATTCCCATTGTTGGAATCAGAGTCAAACATAATGCATGTTCTAGATTGCAAAATTGAAATAATCACAAGAAAACTCAGTTTTTAGTTAGTAATGAGAAATACAAATAAATGGCCTGAAACAAAAGAGGGCGGTTGTTCTACCTTTAACCGTATCATCTCTTTCCTGTGGTTGTGCGGATACAATTCAGCCGGAAATTTGCCCTTACCTTTAAAGAGAGAGATCATGTGTACAATTCTAGGTAACTTTTGGATTATCCAAATGCCTGCTTTTAATATAAGCAAAGTGGTTTGCCTGAATTCCATCAGGAATATAAGAGATCATTCATTCAGCAGGAAAAAGAGGGCTGTGGATCATATTAGCCATTTTATGACGTTGTGCAGGCACACAGTACAAACAAACACACACACAAATGGATTGTGCAGTGCTTTTCAAGACTTTGTTAAAGTGATCCTCGAACTAGGATACCCTGATGGAGTAAAATTCCATAACCTCGGGGGAAAGAAAAGTCAAAAGGACTCACAGCCGTAGGTTGGCTGGACTCATTGTACCTGGATAAATGTATTTTAGCTTTCACCATGCCTTTTCTGAGTTTTATTACTCTTTGCATTCTGACTACTAACCGAAAACAGGATTCCTTCAAATTCCTGGGCAGCTTGCCACTACTTTGGGCCAAGGGGCCAATAAAAATCATTAGCAATACATAAATTTTATCCAGTGGGCTTTCCTGAACATGTGCTAGTGTTCATAAGGTCTGAGCACTGAAATCCACATGTTCTGTCTCATGTGCTCCTCATTGGCTTGCAATCGGTTATACTCAAGTCTGTTATGTGATTATATTGTAATTTATATCGAATGAAGATCAATATGCCATTCAAATACGCTAATAAAAACGGTGATCAGATAGACACTCTTGCTAATGAAAGACAGTAGATAAGACTGAACACAGTTCTAGGGTTTCAATGTCTGCAGCAGACAATGCATATTCTTGATTTTACTTATTCATTTGCAGTAAGGCCTATATGAATATATTCATAAGGAAATATTAGAATGAAGTAAGCCTGTTCACGATTATCATGATGAGATGTATCAGCCACTTCATAAGACTGAAAATCTCTACCTTATAGCTTTTGCACTTAAAACTCAAAATTGACCCCTTACTATGTTGATTAAATAGCCATTTGTCCTTGTTGATATTTTATAAATTTTTCATGACAGTGAAAATTATTTTCTGTGAAAAAAAGTATTTTTACCTCATGTCAGGTTAAAACACGCACATAACCACACTTGAAAGATTATGTGAAGTGTATTTACTCTGATGTTTAATTCAAAAGTGCCAATATCATCGAAAGTGCTGCGCAATGGGCAATCTTGCTATTTCTAGGGACTTTGAGTCCCTGTACCAATACTACTCCCAGCATCTGCCTTGGGGCATTGGAAAAAACCATGAAAGTAAGAAGTGAGACTTTAAGACTGGAGAACACAGGCTGGGTGAAGATCAAGTATTCAGAAAGCACGCACGCACACACACACACACACACACTCCTTTTACATGCCATGTGAACAAAGTTGTCCTCTACCACATTAATTGGATCCCTAGTGATATGCTTCTTTTTGGTGAATAGACTTTATGAAGTTGATCGTAGAAATCACAGTTTAAACTGAAATACAAAATTAAAAAAACGAAAAGGAAATCAAAGGATACCTCCTCCTTAATTTAAACCAGAAGGTGGCCTACTTTAGACTGAAGTAATCTAGTGGGAAATATATTTTGGCAATAAACATCTACTTAAAAACATTTTACAACAAACTAACACCTCCTTGTACACTAATAAATTAAATACAAATTAAGGCCAAAGGATTTTTCTTTCTTTCTTTCTTTTTTAGACTCCATAGGCTATCAAGAGCTTGTTTAAAGGGGAGTTCAGAGAACCCAAAACGTGAGGAATATATTCTATACCCTGGCAGAATTTTATTAAGCTTGTTCTGAACAGATGGGCGCCTATTTTTAAGAGCTCCAGGAAAGGCAATCCACGTGACTCCGAAGCCCATTCTGATGGTCACCGTGGTCCTGTGGTTCCTCAGCTATCTCCCACGTGTATACAAACATTTCTATTTCATGAGGACATGTGATAAGAAACAAGTTTAAATAAATGAGACATTAGGACAAGGATATAGCAAGTTATTGTACATTATTTGTAAAAAAAATGAGATAGGAGATTAATATTTAACAGTTTCAAAATAAGCTTGTTATGCTTTTTCTCCCCAAAGAATTCAAAAGCCTTTTAAAATAATGCTTTTCTAACGTGTTGGCTTATTTATAACACAAAACATCTGTGAGAAAATTAATTTGTCTTTATTTGAATTTATAAAGCTGTTTCCCCATAAACAGGGTGTAAGAACTCTTATTCTAAAGGGTCTTTTCTAGCAACTTATAATGTGTATTTCCACATAGTAAAAACAAACAATGCCAATAATAATGGTAAGAATTATATAGTGATGTCCATTTATTTTCTTCACTTTTTCTTTCTAATTTTAAAAATCATACATAATTAACACCAAAAGAGATACTCATATACATATATTTGGAAACCTAGAGAGTGCTCATTACAAGCTACCTGGACACTGTCTTTAAATGTTACACTTCAAAAAATTATCCCATTAAATTGTACTGTTTCTCCAACATCACGACCAAAAAATCATTAGATGCAGTGGATACCACTGTGCTTTGCCCACATTCCCTCCTCAGAGCTTCCAATGCTCTTATGCTTGGCAAACGGCATGCTGAGGACTCGCAGCTCAGCCCTTCACAGGCAATTGCCCTTTGGCTGCAGGGAACTGCTGAGACCGGGGCAAGCCCTCTCTCCTGGACTGACTCGCACCCAGTGGTTGGCTGATACAGGATGTCCATGTCCAACACTCACATCTGATTGCCCATAACTCTGACCTAGCATGCCAACTCTAGAACTTATTACAGAGTAGGTGGAGTTACCATTGCTTTCCCACAGTGGGTCACGCTTTACCTCCTCCAACATTTGCTTTTCTTCTCCCTTACTGATGTAGCTCCTAAAACCATCCCCCAGGGAAACCTATGCACACTACAGTCCTTTCTAGCGTGGTGTTCTAGGAATCCAATCGAAGACACCATAAATATCGCAATGGGACTGTATTATTTAAAAGTCCATTCAAGAAATTTTTTGCATGCGTTCTGACAACCTGTGTTTGAAAGTGGGTTAAATGTCACCTGAAATGTAACTATTTACAGCTCCTGATGTACTAGGAAATCAATAAGGAAATTTGGACCTGGTATGTGCAAAGTGCTTTAGATGTTGGGAATGTGCCATGACAGTTAGTCATTATTTATTTATCAAATATATACTATCTGTATGTTCTATGTCCTACAACCTAAGTGCTTGCAATCTGAGGAGGCAGAATACACATGTGGAAAACGATTTCTTGTTGCTAGAATATTGCATTTCTATTACTTTCACCTCTTTTCCACTTTTCTCTACTTTTTACTCATCACTGTATTACATAATACCATTGTTAATAAGCCATCTCAACACTTTTAAAAGAAATAGGTCATAAAAAAGGATTTAAATGGTGCTACAAGTCTTCTAAGAGTTAAGGATTATGGCCTTTGGAGGAAGAACAGAGTTTAAGTTGACAGAAGCAGGAACTGCATTCCAGAAAAAAAGGATCAGCATTGAAGAAGTACCACAAAGCAGGATATGTTTTTGGCACACTTGAAGTCATGCATAGTCCAATTTAGCTAGAGCTTATGTTATGGAGTTATAGGGGATGAGTCTGGAATGCGAGCTAGTGCCAAGTTGGCTATGAGTGCCAGGAAAAGGAATTTAAGTTTGTTATGGAGAAGAGTGTTGACTTTGTAGGAATCAAAACAAGGCTGCCCTGAAGATTCTATTTTTTGGAAGATTCTTGTTTTATTATTTTGACCATCATGTCACACACCTCTCTTACAATACAAAAATTATTAAATCCAAAATAAAATGGACAGCTACTAAAGTTTGATATCAAACTTAATGAATGTACTCAGCTGCCTGTGGGGAAAGTGACATATCCACACAGAGATGATAATTATTTAAGTAGGGCGCCTGGGTGGCTCAATGGGTTAAAGCCTCTGCCTTTGGCTCAGGTCATGATCTCAGGGTCCTGGGATCAAGGCCCACATCAGGCTCTCTGCTCAGTGGGGAGCCTGCTTCCCCCTCTCTCTCTGCCTGCCTCTCTGCCTACTTGTGATCTGATCTCTCTCTGTGTCAAATAAATAAATAAAATCTTTTAAAAAAATTTAAAAAAATAATAATATTTATTTAAGTAACTTTAAGTACCAAGTCAAAAAAGTCCATTCAGTTGGAAATATCCTGAAGAACTCTTCTTCTTTCCTAAATTATGTCTTTACTAGCTCTGCAAACTGTTAATGAACTAGAATCAGCGATAGTCCATCCAGCAGAGATGTGCACTCTGGGTATTCACTACCAAAAGGAACCAGGACTCTTTAAAGGAAAGGTGAGTCCAGTCTGGGACAGAAAATCTGTGTGATGCTTCCAGGAAATGGCCCAGAAAGCAAGAGACACTAACCTGCCTCCCCCAGCTTCAAATCTAACAAGGTCATGTCCAAGGACAGGGGATATCATGATGGGTTTCCAGCCAGCCAAAGATGAGCAATTTGAGCATCGAATAATAATTTGAGCAATAACATGGAGTCTATAGTACTAATGAGTTCATAGTGGGGGTCAAAGAATCTACAGTTTGCCAGGTGTGTGGATGCACATGGAAGTGTGAGAAATACCGTTCTATATGACTGTTAAGGCTCATGATCCACAGCTTCGGTTTGCATTCCATCTTCCCTTTTGAAACTGTACTACTAGCCGTTCTTGTTTTACTGTGGTGCTTGTTTTAGCGTGCCCTTTCTCTCATGTGCCCCTGCAAGCAGAACGTGTGGTTGGTTCAGGTCTTCCTCAAATTACTTTGCAACGAGGCTGTCACAATTGGGTGGAACCTTCCTATATTCACCAGTTTGCCTTTAAAGGTTTTGAATGATGCTGTGATACCAATTCACACGTTTCCTTTCACACTGTAGATTCTTGTGCTCTATTACCCACGTCTTCTGCTCTAGCACCACCTACATCTCGTAAGCCCTGGCCACCGTCCTTTTGTTGCTTGCCCTGTAAGATCGAGTCTCTGGACAGGGAAGCTATTCCTGCAAATCTATCCCTGCATTAGTATGCTGGCTCTGGTTCCATCATCTTCTCACATTTCTCCCCTCCCTGCTTTTTTCTGCTAGTCCTATTTCAGTTTCTTGTTCTTTGCTTTAAAGCAAAGTATGTCACTAAATACAAAAACAAAGAATCTATTTTGCCATTTCTTTTCTTATATTTAATGGCATGTTTTACCCAGTTATGCAACCAGTGACATCTTAAAATGAAAGCAAGTTTTCTCTTCCATTGATTATATTAAAAATTTAAATGTCTTCCTGTTCTAACAGAAGTTTTTACATCCTCCATATGACTTCCAAATTTTCAGGATTGTGTGAAATTAGTTTCAGCTATTGCAATATCATGACAAGAAAAAGTGGTATTTTTCTCTTTTGAGTTAACGATTCTCAATTCTCTATACACCCTATCGATTCTTCTATATACTTCAACTTGCTGTGATTCTACTTCAGACAATTAACATACATGTCTTGGTATGCCTTCTTCGATGGTACATACTAACAGACTGATTTTAGAACACTTGACATTATCATTAGATTTTGCTTTGATTCAAACTTAAACTTGGATTTTTCTAAAAGATGGGTGAAATTTCCTCCCCAGGCATAACATTCCCCATGCAGATTTCTAATCTTAAAAATGTCCATTCTATCCCCTAAATCCAACTCTTGTACACATATGTTCATGTGTTTTTCGCTGGAAAGAGCCCTAAGCCTTAGCCCTAAAGAGATGTCTCTCATTTCTGTCCGAATCCTTGTATTTCACAGTGAAATGCTCCTCTGCACTGCCTGAGCATGTCCTCCCACAGACCCGGAAGCTGTGCCTTTGACCTTCTCTGTCTCTGCTACTGCGTGTGGCCAGAATGGAAGGGCAAACCCCCAGAAGGCTGGAGGACAGGGAGACCTCAGCCGCCCTCAAGTCCCATCTGCTCACCTAACGTGTGAGGGGAGCGCGGCCCCGAACACCTAAAGCCAAACAAAACGCACCTGTTTATGCAAACTGTTACTGTACTTCTCCTCTGCCCCTCCTACCACTCCCCTTCCTTTCTTAGGTTGTTTCCTTTCTTCCTTTGTTTCTTTTTCTTTTTTTAAACTGCAGTTTGTTTTGACCTTTGGTCACTTCGGTGAATTTATGCATTTACTGGCTCGTCACGGAAGGTGAACGGAACACACTCTCTGATGCTTCCTCTGATGCACGACATCACTCCTTCCTCGTATTTACGCGTAAGCCTTTCAAGTATCCTTTTGAACTGCTTTCCTTTGACCTTCGTGCCCTTGAATTACACTTCGTTTGTTCCCAAGTCTCTTTTTGATTTATCTCCTCCGGTCGTCAGCCTGTGGAGAAAGGAGGTTCTTTCCATCTACTTGGTTTCCCATTTATTCATTCCCTCCCATCTCTCCTCCTGGCCTCCCGCTTCCGGGGACTCTAGACCCGAAGCCTCTCCTCTGAGGCGTCCTGGTCCTTTTCTCGGTAACCCACCCCCCTGCCCTGCTGGTCTGCTCCTGTGCGTTCTCCTCGTCTTTCCCGTCTCCCTGCCAGCCCAATCAGTCTTTGCTTTATTTCTCCCCATGTCTTCCCACTTCTCCAAACTGGAATCTTTGTTGTCTTAGTGAAGGGGAGAGAATGTTACCATATCCAGCTGTTTTGTTTTTTTGCTTCAGACTCTCCTACCGAGGGCTTGAAGTTGGTGCAGCTGTTGAGCAGTTTGCACAGACGGTGTTCCTTTGCATAACAAAGGTCGCACGCATTTTATTGGAAAATATGCCGTGTCCCTTTCCTCCACAGCAAGCACATATTTCCTGGCTGTGCAATGCTCCCAGAGGAGTTCCAAGGCTTTATACAAAGCGTGTCTTTAATTGTCTTTTTTTTTTTTTTATAATGACAACCCTTCTTTGTTTCTATTGGAAAACACCTGGCAAATGGCTAATCCCTCTCTATCCTCGCTACATTTCTGTTTCACACTTACGTTTCCTAGTCCAAATCCCAAACCTGTCTGCTGCATTGGCTGGAAATATTGACACAGTGCAAGATCATCTATGTTCCTATACACCCGCCATTTTATCCTACTAATTGGAAGCAACACCATATACTTCCACGAGTGCCGGCACTCTTTTCCAGCCAACTTTAGGTTAACACAATAACAACAACAATGTTAATAATAAAATATGTTACTTACAATAAAATATGCTAACAATAAATTACAGCGAAAAATAAATATACACTGGGTAATTCCTGGTCTAGCTAGTTCTTCTGTTGTAGTTGACTTTTGACCTGTATTATAACTCTAATTAGTTTCAGGATAAGATATTCATACTTATGCTGTCCTGCTATTATTTTTATAATTTTCTTTTTTTTATTTCACCACTGATTTTTGCTCAATTGTGGCCGGTGGAAATGCTCACTGTTGTCTTATTTTAGGTATTTAAATTACAATAATATTTTCTTTTCTTTTCTAATTTTATTTATTTATTTGACGGAGAGAGAGTACAAGCAGGGGGAATACCCGGCAGAGGGAGATGGAGAAGCAGGTTCCTTGCTGAGCAGAGACCCCTAAGCCGGGCTCAATCCAGGATCCTGGGATCATGACCTGAGCCGAAGGCAGTTGCTTAACCAACTGAGCCACCCAGGCGCCCCACGATAATATTTTCTACACCCGATTTTTCTATTTTTTCTTATTTCTGGTCTCTGAAACTACTGATCTCTTTACTGTCTCCATCATTTTACCTTTTCCAGAATGTCACATGATTAGAGTCATACCATACATAGCCTTTCACATTGGCTTCATTCACTTAGTAATACTATTTAAGCTTCTTCCGTGTCTTCTCATGGCTTGATGGCTCATGGCCTTTTAGTGCTGAATAATATATCCCATTGTCTGGATGGACCACAGTGTGTTTCTCCATCACCTACTGAAGGACATCTTGGTTGCTTCCGAGTTTGGGCGATTATGAATAAAGCTGCTATAAACGTGCATATGCATGGTTCTTGTGTGGATATTTTGTGTATTTTCAACTCCTTTGGGCAAATACCAAAGAGCATGATCGATGGATCATATGGTAAGAGCACTCGGAGTTCTGTATGAAATTCTCAAAATATCTCCCAATACCATTTTGTATTCTCAGTAGCAATGAATGCAAGTTTCTATTGCTCCACATCCTTGTCAGCATTTGGTGTTATCAGTGTTCCAGATTTTGGCCATTCTAACAGATGTATAGTAGTATTTTACTGTTGTTTTAATTTGAATTTCCGTCATGACTTATGTTATGGAGCACCTTTTTATATACTTATTTGCCATCTTTATTTCTTCTGTGGTGGGGTATCTGGAACTTGGGTTCCTTTTTAAAAATCTCATTGTTTTTTATTATTGAGTTTTAAGAATTATTTGTATTATTTTGAATAGCAGCTCTATAGTGTCTTTTGCAAATATTTTCTCTCAGTCAGTGGTTTAGCTTTTCACTCATTGATGTCTTTGGCAGAGCATAAGTTTTTAATTTAATGAAGTCCAGCTCATCAATTAATTTTTTTTTCATGGATTGTGCCTTTGTTGTTGTATCTAAAAATTCATTGTCAGGCGCCTGGGTGGCTCAGTGGGTTAAAGCCACTGCCTTTGGCTCAGGTCATGATCCCAGGGTCCTGGGATCGAGGCCCACATCGGGCTCTCTGCTCAGCAGGGAGCCTGCTTCCTCCCTCTCCTCTCTCTCTGCCTGCCTCTCTGCCTCCTTGTAATCTCTCTCTCTCTGTCAAATAAATAAATAAAATCTTTAAAAATAAATAAATAAAAATAAAAATTCATTGTCATACCCAAGGTCATGTGGGTTTCCTCCTATGTTATACCATAGTAGTTTCATAATTTTCCATTTTTCATTTATGTCTGTGATCCATTTGGAGTTAATTTTTGTGAAGAGTGTAGGTCTATGTGTGTATATATGTGTGTGTGTGTGTATATATATATATATATATTTTTTTTTTGCTTGTGGATGTCCAGTTGTTACAGCACTATTTGTTGAAAAGACTGTATTTTCTCCATTGTATTGCCTTTGCTACTTTGTCAAAGATCAGTTGACTCCATTTATGGAGCTCAATTTCCTGGCTCTTTATTCTGTTCCTTTGATCTATTCTCTCACCAGTACCGCATTGTCTTTATTACTGTGGCTTTGTAGTAGTAAGTCATGAAGTCGGGTGTCAGTTCTTTAACTTTGTTCTTCTCCTTCAATATCGTGTTGGCTATTCTGTTTTTTAATTTAATTTTGTTTCATTTTTGCCCCTCCATCTAAACTTTAGAATCACTTTGCTGGTAACTGCAAAATAATGGTCTGGGATTTTTATTAGGATTGAACTGAATCTACAGATCAAGTCAGAAAGAACTGACATCTTGACAATACTGAGCCTTCCTATTCAGGATAGTGAACTATATTTCCATTTATGCATTTCTTCTTTGATTTCATTTGTCGAAGTTTTGTACTTTTCCACATACAGATCTTATACATATTTTGTGAGATTTATATCTACTTGTCTTTGTTTATTTTGATATGTAAATGATCTTATGACCAGTCAAAAATAGTCACGCTGGATGGTTGTAAAGATATAAAAAAGGAAAAGGAGGATATACAGAGTGATAGTCATTAAAAAAATACTCAGAGAACAAGAAGCATTATTGTGTGTTTTTCTGGTCATACATATGAATTGAAATCTTGCATAAATGCAGTCCTTTCTGCAATTATACATATATTTTAAGTAGACCTTTAGTTGCAACCCAATGTATAACTTTACCTATTATTGAAAATTAGGATGGTCTTTTATATGTTCTTTTTCTGAGATATTAGGAAAATTAACTACTAAATGACATGCTAAAATACCTAGTCACTATGTAAAAAAATGTTGCTTTGTGTACTTTGTAGAAATATTCTGCAAAATAAATTAGAAAATGTTAAATGCCATATTTTCTTTACTCTTAGTAAACTCTGTAAATATGGGTAGATCAATTAATATTAGCACTTTTATTTCTAAACTATAAAGTGAGAATTTCACACTAATTAGAGATGACACAGGACATTGGAAAAAACTTCAGAAGTAGAAATCATTTTCTATATACAACACTACGCATTATTTTGAATCCGTTAAATGAATACCTCGCTATTACCACTCAACAGGAAAGTAAGCTCTTCCCCACGTAGAGAAAAAGGAATTATTGCTGTTTGGGAAATCTCTGGAAAATACCAGTTAGTCTCTAAAGAGTAATAGCTTCTGAACTGTCATTCTTATAATTGTAAATAAACACATCTCCACTGCTAAAGTGCTAGGTACTATGAATTTTAAAAATTGTCAGTGAGCCAGCAGTATCAGCTAAGTTGTTAAACCTTTACTTTGGAATTGCCTTGGTTAATTCTTAAGCTCATGGGCGAGGAGCACAAGATCAACGATGCTGTACATTTGATCATTCATTCATTTGATTATTGTTTGAAGGTAGGTGGAAACATCCTAATCCACTATATTATAAATTCTGTGAAGGATGTCCTCATATTTCTTCATATCTCCAGAGAATCCAGTACTGTATTTTGTACACAAAGAAAGCTGTTAACTGATTGATCTTAAAATATTTAATTTGGGAAGAAATAGTAACTAAGCTACATACACAGCAAGTTGGTTTCCATTTATTCATACAGACAAGTAAAAATATTTTTATTCCTCAATATTTTTTCATGCACTGTACAGTTAAGCTATAAAAGAACATCAAAGAAAAGTTTAAATGCACCTGTACCCTCAAGAGTACTGCAAGTCCTTTTGCTTTGTTTTTGATAACATAGGAAACCGATTAAAGCAGGTGTTTTTAAGAAGCACAGTTGTGTATGTTCTACACTGGTATACGTACTAGAGTTGTCACTGTTACATGTGGGGAAGGCTTGACTACTTTTTAAAGATGTCCCATAAATTCAGCAACATATGTGTACTGACTAAGCATTTCCTGTGCCCTCCGGATCCACTGTATGTCTGGTTGTCTGTTTCCTTTCTGCTCTACATCCCCGGCTACTATTCCGAAAATAGAAGGTGGGATCCATTTTGCCAAAGCATGTTATGTAATTACTGTATGTTTCATATCTTATGTCCTCTAATTCTTCTTGTTGGTTTTGTCAATGGGTGTGAGGGATGGTTGTGGAACTGCAGAGAAACTGGGATTACCAAGAAAGCTAATAGAATAATAACCACATAAGATCTTTCTCCTGCTTCCATCACTCAAATGCCCTTGTTTATGTGTCTTTGTCTCTTTCATATTGGATAGCCTTCTGCCTACCTGGATGGTCTCCCTGTGGCTCACCTCAATCTGTTTTCCTCTGTCTCCTGGCTGCCGGCCAGTTACTGAAACAGCAACAGGGCTATTTATAACTGATGGGTCTCAAAGGTGAGTGCTTCATATAGGGTAAGTACTCCTCTGTCTTCTTGTCACTGAGGCCACCATCCCAAAGGGCTCCATAGCAACACATGACTTCTCATGAACTAAGTGTCCGTCCATATATGGTCAGGGCCCGAGCCACAGTAAATCCTTCTGTAGTCTCAAAACTTTGTGAGCTTTGCCAAACTGGTTTGATGTGAGATGTTGTATATTAAGTGTATTCACTACAGAAGGTGATGTTTGATCAACACTTGGGATGGAATAACATAGAAATACATTCAACTTGAATGACTTGATCTGAAGAGAGAAAGAAAATAAGTGACATTATAAAATTCTTATTAGTCTGGATAAAGGAGTGCCAGGATATATACAATCATTTTATTCCAAAAATTTCTGAACAGGCAACCTGAATCACATATTTTAAGGAAATAGGGTCCCACTGAGGTGGTTGAAGGAAGTCCTAAAAATGGGAGGGCTATCTGATTTAAAGACATCTGTTCTGAACTTCCCTGGTAACCTATAAAGCATTTCACAATCTATTCTTAGCATTACTTTTCCTCCTTATCTGACTGGTGTTTCCTAAATTCATCTTGGCAGTCAACTGTTTTTGTAAATAAATGTTCATTGAAATATAGCCACATGTGTGTTTTCTGATTGCGTATACCTCTCTTCCTGTTAGAGAGGTGGACTTGAGTAGTAACCACAGAGTTGAATAATTGTCACAAAGACCGGAGAGCCCACAGTGCTTAAAATACTATCTGGATTTCTGTTTATCAACTTCTATTCTAAATATCTACCTGGTCACAGTATGAATGAATTTACAATCTTGTATGTCTAGTACAGAATTATTTTTAAGTCATTCATTCATATGTTCATTAGTTCAGATAGAATTCTCAGGAGTCAGATAACCCTTGGTTCAAATCAGAGCTCTACGGCCATGCTGGCCTTTGGGAAAATTACAAAAACACACCAGAATTTAGTTTGTTCACCTATGATATGAACAGAGCAATTGTACCTGCTTCATTCACCCACTCCATCATTCAGAACTCATGAATGAATCAGTAGGTCTATAAAACTGTCTTAAATTGGTGGAAATACTGCTACAGTTACATATAATCATGTGGCTTCACTGTCTCACAGTTCTTCGTGTGCTTCTTCTTCCTGTTCTCAAAATATGCAAACACCTGTAATCATGTCCAGAATATGGAATTTCCCTGGCCAAGAGTGAAGAGATGAATGACTGAATGAATAGATGCTTTTTATCTACTCTCCCCATGATGTTATGATGCTATATGCTTTTGGCTCAAACCATAACAGGAAAAGCATGGATCCAGTGGGGCCAAAATGGAAGAGTGCCTCAACTATAACAGATCCAATATAATAGATGATTAGTAAATGGTTCTTGAATGAATGTAATGAAATGTAAGGTGAAGTGTTACATTGTTCCACAATAACATTGTCAAGGAGACACTAGGTAGGTCCTGAAGTCCAAACCTACTTTTTTCAGGTTGGATATTGTAAAAACAAACAGAACATAGCCATGGCTGATTTGCTAAATATATAACAGAGAACAGAGAATAGATGAGTTACACCGGTCACAAAGTTGGCACAGAGATAATTTTACTCAAGTATAAAGAACTTCTGTAACTTGACAAATCTAACCAATGCCCCCAAAACTAGTAGGTGCTAATTCACTTTCAAAAAGCTGTAATCACCTCTTGATATTTGAGTGCGATCAATAAAGTGTATGATTCCTAACTCAGATTAAACTAGAGTTTGGGCTTTGACACTGATAACTTCCACCCTGGGATAGCCTAACTTAAATCCCTTTGCTTTGGGAAAGGCTCTGTTATTCAAAGAGAAAGAAGATTGGCAGGACATAATATGATATTAAGACAGTGACTAGGGGTTGTAAAGAGCTAAGAATATGTATCTATGTGTGTGTAGGGACAAGGTTATTATTATTATTATTATTATTATTATTATTATTATTATTGTGTCCATTCCTACTAAGATCACCGGGCTTATTTGTTATCTTATTATTATTTAGTTTTATTGAATAGAAACTAGGAGGGAATAAATTATGCTCAAGATGACCTACTGGGATCTGGGAACCAAACGTCACAGCAAAGTTTAGTGGTGAGAAGAAGTACTTGCCCATTGTTTTCATTGACTGCAATATTTCCATCACAACAAGAGCTGAATACAGCATCATTTGGCATAATTAGGATGCATAGAAGTGAGGAGAATGAGGGATGAAGTGGTCATAAGACGCTGTTGGTTTCCCAGAAATAATTGCGAATGGCTGGTTGAGGGAAAGAAATTAAAATATGCAAGTATTTCTTTATGAGATAAAGAAAAGCACGTGTTAATAATGTTAATGTACAAAAATTGGCATCACAGTCTGGGGAGAACTGGGGACATTTAGGCTACATGTAAAAAGGAAAAAACAAATAGCAATATCATCCTGCTGTAGTTAGTGATGAAAGATTTGGAATTTTTTGTATTTACACATTCAGTCCAGAAGCTTCAGAAAGAATAAGAAGAGCGACTCATTCAAAAGAATCTAAAATAATAATACACAATATAATTCTATTATTCCATTTGTATTGCTTTAATAAAATACTAATAATCACCTTCTGATATCAAATAATCACTTTAACTCATGCTAATTATGATTAACTTATTATTTATATAAAATACATAAGAAAATGAAGAGAAAATACTTAGGTCTAAGCACAGTCCAGTAGCTACTTAATTCCTTTTCTTTGGAATTGAATTCTAGGAAATCTCAGAAGCAAGACGCTAAAGTCAAAGGTTACTCTGTCAAGATGAAAATGATTCTTAAACCAACCCATTTTCCCAATACTTTCTAATAATACCACTTTAAAGATATTTCTTTCAGAAAATAATTTCTATATTTGTAATTCATGTTCAGAGAGATTGGTTTCATGGTGACCCAACCCTGAGAAAGAAGTGCAAATTATTTGAAAACTTTAAATATTAAGGAAGAAGAGAATTACAGAAATGACTTTAGAAATAGGCTACTTAGCATCATTTACATTTTATTCATTTCCTGAGTGTAAGGTTTTTCTGGTCGCGCACAGGAATAAAGACCGCTAAGGCAAATTATAGTCC